>JAZHRO010000003.1:26137500-26650000 GCA_037157565.1 Thalassia testudinum
ACAGAGGATTTTTTTTGTTTGGAGAGTTTTCTCTCTCTTTTCTTTTTATTTCTAGCTTCCGATTAGCTTCTCAACATGGTCTGTATCGGATTCCTCATCCCCATCATCAATCCTCGAAGGGTCCCTGGCAATCAATGCTTTGTGATAGCATCGCCCATGGCAACCCCAGAACCCTGGTGTTACGACCCAATTCCCGAATCCCTACGGGACACGAGAATTGGACCGACTCGACTGATCCTAAGACCCAGTCGTCCAACGAGAAAGCAACCAAAAGAGCAGTAAAATAAACCATAATCACCATGTACATAACTAGTAGTAACAAAATACAGTAGTAAAGAAAGGAAATAGTACAGTATACACCACCACAACAACAAAGAAATAACCAGGTACATAAACAGGATGCTTGCAATAAAAGAGTACAGTGGTAACGGAAAATATTCACTACAACAGAAGGAAAAGTACAGTGGGTACTACACAAGTAAAACTACTGGGCTCTGCTAGGCCCAGCACCCTCTGCAGCCGCCGACTCTAGCTGCTCAACACCTGGTCCTGAAAAGGTGATAAAGGTGATACGTCAGCGAAATGCTGAGTAGAGTGACAACCAAAAGCTAAGAAAATAGTAAAGTGGACAGTAGCTGTTATATTTTTAATCTCTTCCTTTATTTTTCCATTTATTCATTATTGAATTATTTCTCAGATCTTTCTCTTGATCTTGAATGTTCCTCATGGGAACGATCTTGATTGCAGTCTTTTCCGAAAAGTAGAAGTAACATGTGGTGCTCCCCTGGTCGGGAGAGTCCCCCGTGGTGGTCCTACCCTCAGTCAACCACCCCAAGGTCGCTGACAGACATAACGGTGACTACGACACGTGCGATAAACGCACGGGTAGCTACCACGCACTGGCACGCGGTTAGTTGTTTCCGTTAACGGGTGCGCCCAAAGCGCAACACGGAACCAGTATAGGGTAGAGCCCTCTCAGTAACAGGGGTCCAGCCCCTCCACAGTAACTAAACAGGGGTCTTGCCCCTCCAAAGTCCGCGCACCCTCGCCTGACTACCCTGGTTTGCCCAGTGGGCCTAACAAGTCGGTGTAGGAGGCTAGCAGAACCCCAGGGCCCGTGGGGTGGCTAGTGCTCTCCCTACACTAGTAGCTCTCCTCGGTACTGTGTACATGAGGGCCAAAAGTTGATACAAGGTGGCCAGACTTAACCTCGGGTCTCTGGGGCGGCTAGCTCTGCTCTGCACTAAATAGGGGGATAGTCGCTCTCCTTGGTACTCCGTACTCAAGGGCCAGCTCACTTCCCCAATTCTATTCCATTCACTTCTCAGGAGCTCTACTTCTAATTTCCCGTAGGGTTCATGCTCATTTTTCTTTAACTCAGCCAATTTAGGTTTCATCATTTCAGCTTTATATTCATATAACCCATGTTCTCAACAATAATTATCCATTCATAAACAGGCAACTGTTAACCAATTACAGGCATTTATCGTTTTCCTTTCTACTTTTCCAAGACTGTAATATATATATTCAATCTAGTTTTCAGTCCTAGGATTCATGCCATATCCTAGGATCTATCATTCAATCTAGTTTTTTCAGTCCTAGGATTCATGCCATACCCTAGGATCTATCATTCAATCTAGTTTTTTTTTCTCTTTAGTCCTAGGATTCATGCAATACCCTAGAATCTATTAGTTATTTCACAAGGGCATAATTTTTGATAAATAATTAAAGGGGCCACTCTACCCACAAAATCGGGAGTATTGGGGGCGTAATCGGCAAGCCCCCGCGCCTCCGCAACCCCTAGAGTCGCAACGGAACGGGTTCCTAACACAAGGATCAATTACAAGGAGTTACTCAGAATAGTATACAATTACTGTAAACAGGTAGAGGAACTAAATCTGAGACGAACGAAACTTGAAATGCGGAAAACAGACTCTGAACGGACCCTAAACGGGTCAAAAATGACAAGTCCGCCAAAAAATCAAACATCTGGAACATCTTCCAGACGTCTTAAACGGTGGCTCAGGTCATACCTTGATCCTACGCGGTCCCTCAGACGTCCAGAAGCCCGCTGAACCATCTGGACTTAGTTTCCAGATGTCCGACTGTCACTCCGGACATCTGGAGACCCTCTCCGTCGTTTGGTGTCGTGCCCAGACGTTCGATCTATGTGGGAGGACATGCCCTTGCACCTTCCCGAACGTGTCCTGCACACATACGCAACCGTCCTCAACATGAAATGATGTAGAAGCCTTCGGCTGAACGGCTGCATGCCCGTACACACGAAAGAAGAAGGAAGTAAAAATATCATACCTTTCAGACGTCTGGACCTCCCTCCAGACGTCTCCTACGTCGTCTGGACGTATGTCCAGATGTCTGATTCTGGGAAATTTTCCTAGAATCAGGATCTCCTCGCCCTCCGCCAGCAGCGCATGGCCGTGTTGCGCCGCGCTCGCCTATTGCCTGAGCTGCAGCAGCTCCTCCCCAGCACCTCGCACCTGTTGTGCACTCGTCAGCCGGCCCTGGCTGCTCCGACGAGCTCGCAACCTCGTAATCGAGCTCTTTCTCCCTCTCGCAGTAGCCCCTCCTCCCCACGCACTCACAGCAGCCACTGCGGCTGCCCTCACCTGCTCACTCTCTCGCTGATAGGAAGAAGAAGAAGAAGAAGAATGTGGTGGAGTGAGGGTGAGGGAGAGGAGAGGGGTATTTGAAGGCTGTCGAGGGGAGAGAGAGAGAGAAAAAGCTGTTTGTGCCTGCAAGGAGGAAGGAAAGAGAAGAAGGAGGGCGACAGTTCAGTTTACGCGCGCATGCGCGCAGACATGAACCCGTACACCGAAAAAATTTAATTCTAGACGTCTGGGAAGGCTTCCAGACGTCTGTACCAATTCCCAGACATCTTAAACGACGTTTGATGCCAGGGTTATAGCACCTGGCTTTCAAGATTTCGAGATAATCCTACCCATGGCGTTCTGTAGCTAAATCCATACCCTGGTAATCGACATTTCATGATAATGCCGCCCATGGCATCTGAACCAGCACAAGGTGCTTATGTGCCCCCAGTAGGATATGTAAATATCCTAGGAGACAGGCACCGAGGAGATGATATGTTATTGCACATCTTCGAGGGGAATTTCTCGCCTCTCTATGCCGGGAACTCATCCAAATCAACTTGTGTTGATTGGCCACTCCTAATCTAGGAGACTTTTTCAGAACATTTAAATGCTTTTGCGTGATTTTGATAATTATGCGCACTGAACCAGACTGGGAGTGGATTGGGGTGCTTAGGTTACCGAGTCCTACAAACTAAAGGTCAGTTAACAAGGCCGAATACTCCTTAAGCCTTAGACCTAATACTTAAGCTTCGCCTTTTCCTCAACCTCTTGAGGACTATCCAGATCTTACCGGATACTTGAATTTTAAGCCTAAGAGTCTAGCCTAAGAGGCCTAAGATTAACGTTCCTACTAATCTCTTTTATGTCTCATTTAGCACTTTTTCCTTCATTTTTCTTTTTCTTGATATGGTCTAGAACTTCAGTTAATCCTTTAATCTCTTACTAATGACTATCTCTTTTTTTTCTTTTTCATTTTGTGCTCCTTTTTTCTCTTCTCCTCATTTTCTCCTAATGATTTGTATAGCCTCAAAATTTTCTCTCCCCTCAATATTTTTTGTTCTTTTTCAAGATTTTTTCATTTTTTTGGTGTTTTTTGTGATATGTGATTTTTTTGTTGAAACCTTTTCTTGTAAGATGAGTTTTCATGGTGTTTTACACTTTCATACCCTCCCATGCCTACGATTTGCAATGTCTCCATTGTAAATTAGGTGGGTTCGAATTCAGCTTATATCATTCATTAGAACAGATTTTGGGTGGGCAAATAGGTCGAGGTGGTTGTTGCGAATGATTTCTAGACTCAGGTACGAGTACCTGAGGTGGGGTCGGTTGTTCTAATGGATGAACCTTAAAGTGAAATATGAATTTAGCATAGGAATGTCAAGAAAGGTTTTGGGTTTTTCAAGAATGATCTGTTGCCTCCCATTAAGCGCTGAGTTTTACGCCATCGGCTGGGCGCAACGAGTGTTGGACCCTAGTTCCATCTCTCTTCTGTGTTTTGGTGTTAACAAAATCATTTTAAAATCTAATATGTTTATGAAGTAATTACAGGTCAAAAGAATCTGTGGATGCAAGGAAAAAGATTGCACATGAAGGAAGAAGTTTTGAAGACTTTAGTTTTTATTGTATCTTAGAATTTTTGTATGTCTCTAAACAAGTAAAACATAATCTAGGTGTTAAAATCAAAGTAGAGATAACTAGGATTCAGAATATCGTTCATTTACTTGGTTCTAAACTCAAAATAGACTCTTTCAAAATAAAGTCTCCTAGAGTAGATTGGATTCCTCTAAAAATTGATTTACACTAATGATCTTCGGTACTTGTTAGGCACAGGTTTGGACCTAAGTTCCAAACTGTGAACATCAAGTACCGGTACTCATCATGAGTATCGGTATCAAGTGGTCACAGTTTGTACATTGGATTTTTGCCTGGACCTTACAAGTACCGGTACTCATCACAAGTACCGGTACATGTAGGTCACAGGACCCAAGTCTGTGTGTCACAAGTATCAGTACTAACAATGAGTACTGGTACCCAGTGATTTGGTTGTATTGACTGTATGCAGTCAGTACCAGTACCAACTAACCATTGTGACCAGTCTGAACGGCTATTTTGCAATTAATCCTATTTCTAATGTTCATAAAACACCCCTAACGGCTAGAATTCATGGGAGAGGTGATTAGTGGCTTATATAAGCACTCTTTGAGTATTTTTTTGATATCTCTAAAACAAAAAATCATACTCTTGCCTACATCTTCAATCCTCAATTTTCAAGTTGAAAAAGAGCTTGGTTTGTTGCATACCTTTCAAGGCCTCTCACCATTTTCAACAAATCATCGAAGGCGATCGTGTTTTTCTGTATTCAATCGTTTGTTTTACGCCTTAGTTTTCTTGTTAGATTTGTTTATACTTGTTGTAAGAAATATTCTTGTTGGAGACTTAGGAAATAGTTGTAAGCTACTACTTACATTTTGCTTACACCTGTATCTTTATCTCTTTTCATATCTTGTAATTGGGTTGAGGTAACCCATTAATTACCTATGATATTAGTAAATTGATTTCCTCTGAGTTGAGGGAATTGGGTTAAAAATCCTAAGTCAGGAGACTTAGGTAGTGGAGTACCCAAGTGAGGGGAACCACTATATATCTTGTGCCTTTTTTTTGTGGTTTGTTTTGTCTTGCAATTTTTATTTCCCACACTAGTGTGCTTGTGATTTACAGATCCTACAGGTGATATCAGAGCCAAGTTGCGAGAAGACGTGACAAATCGACTTGCAATGGCATCTTCAGTCAAGCGCACCGAAGGACAGTCATCCACTCGTCCTCCCTTCTTTGATGGGACAGACTATGGATACTGGAAGAGGAGGATGCAAATCTTCCTTAAAGCCATGGATGAAGATTCGTGGATTCTCATTCAAGAGAGGTACATGGATCCGGAACCGCTGGAAGGAGTTGAATAGACAGCTAAGCAAAAGAAAAAGAGTACAGGAAATGCGAAGGCGATGAATGCACTCTATTGTGCATTATCAAGGGAAGAGTTCAATTGGATCTCCGCATGCGAGTCCACCAATGAGATATGGAATACTCTAAAAATCACCTATGAAGGTATGAGTAAGGTTAAAGAAATACATATTTCTATTCTAACAGAAAGCTATGAGTGTTTTAGGATGTAGAAATGTGAAACAATCAAAGGGATGTACACAAGATTTGAAGAGATCGTGAATCCAATGAAGAATCTTGGAGTCAAGCTGAAGGAGGAGCAGCTTGTAAGGAAAATCTTAAGATCCCTTACAAGCGATTGGTCTCCAAAGACCACAGCCATCCAAGAGGCAAAAGATCTTTCTACTCTCTCCTTAGATGAGTTAATTGGAAGCCTCATGGCATATGAAGTCCAGTTGGAAAATATGAAGAATAATGAAGAAAAATCCATAAGAAAGAAAAATGAGCTTGCTTTCAAAGCTTTAAAGGAGGTATCGGACTTTGATGACTCCAATTCCGAAGAAGAAGAGGAGCTTGCTCTTTCAACGAGAAGATTCAGAAGATTCACCTGAAAATAAGGTAAGAAAGTCAATAAATTTTCAAATGACGTTATTTGTTTTGAGTGCAAGAAGGGGCACGTACGAAAAGATTGTCCAATGATCAAGAAGAAGAAGGACAAAGAACTCGATCGAAAGAAAAAGAAGATTTCAAGAAAGGCATACAAGGCAACTTGTGATGATAGTGATTTCGACATGGAATCGTCTTCCGAAGAATCTGAAGAAACAGAAGTTGCACATTTTTGCTTAATGGAAAACAATGACAACTCGAAAAATGAGGTAGATTCTGAAGTCACCTTTAATGAATTAGTACTAGCATATGAAGATTTATATAATAAGGCTAGGATGATTAAAAAGGAAAATAAGGTTTTGCATGATAGTTATAAAACTCTAGAAATAAAGAAATCTTGTTTAGAAATAGAATTAGATATGTCCAAAGAAACTAACAATCAATTACATGCAAAAATAGTAGAATTAGAAGATATTTATGAACACTTTGAGGACACTTTTAATAATTTAAAAATAACAACTAGGCTGACTACGGAATTTTGTAATAATTTAAAAGCCAAGTTCAATAATAAGAACACACAAAATAAATCACATGTACCTAAACATGCATGGATTTATCAAAAGGTCAAGAATCCTAAGAATTATAGATCTAACACTAAAGTGATCTATAAACCTAAGGATTTGAAAGGTACTAACCATCAAGGACCCAAAAGAAAATGGGTACCTAAAATAGATTTAATAAATTATCTTGCAGGTCAAAAAGGACAAATGCATCCTAGACAGTGGGTGTTCCAAGCACATGACGGGACACTCCAACATCTTTATCAAATGGACCAAAATCGAAGATGGAGGACACGTCAAGTTGGGCGACAACAAACGTTGTCGCATTATTGGTGAAGGTACAATAGGAAACTCTTCTAAGCAGGTACGTAATGTTCTTTTAGTAGAAAACTTAAAACATAACCTGCGTAGTGTTAATCAAATATGTGATAATGGATGTGATGTTTTGTTCACTAAAGTTGGATTTAAAATATTAAAAGAAGGAACAAATATGGTTTTAATTGAAGGCTTTAGATATGAAAATATCTATGCTCTTCATTTTTCAAAAGAGAAATATGTAAAATGTCTGCTTGCCTCCCATATTGAAGTAGATCTTTGGCATCGTAGGCTAGGTCACATTAATCACAAATATCTTAATAGGTTAGCTAAAAATGAGTTAGTAAGGGGCCTGATAACACTGCATCTTGGGACGATAATTCTGTCAATTGGGGTTTATCTTAAGAGCAAAATGCACAGATAACACATCATAAATAGGAATAGGGGCATCGAATGCATTGCACATCAAGATTGCTTATAATATAGTATTAATGGCCTTTTGCACAAGCTTGAGCAATCAAGCTGCACGGATGGATTCATAGCAACGATCAGAGTCCAACGGACTCGAAATCGGCCAAATCCGACATTCGGAGATCCCGCAATGGACCCAAGAAGTTCTGACCGTTGATTTGATGAGCAACGGCCCACAGCGCGCTACGTGGTGCCTGCTCGTTGCATCCAGACCACCGCCTGTCTTTGCCTTCACCCGGAGGATAACTCTCAGCCATCGATCTTCGATCGAACGACCGCGCACCCAACTCTCACCGCGACAATCCACCCCCGCACTCAGTGGTCGGTGCTTCGACCTCGCATTCAGAGGTGCGGGTTCGAAATGCCCGCCGCTTCCCAATTCTGCGCGACTTGAGGCGTGCTCGATTACAACCGCCTGATCAGCAGCGAACGGCGTAGATGGAGCTCACGCGGTGCAAACGATGCACGTGGATGCTCACGCGCGCTATGACGCGACAGAAGCGCACGCCTTAGCAGCAATCTGCGAGCATGCCCTTCGCGAGATCTCAGCCGTCCGATCTTTGATCGGATGGCTCACAACATGCTCACACAGATCGCCTCAGAAGAAGCACAGGGCACACTGGCGATTGGAGGGCAAAGGGGGCTACACCGATGGATTTGGTATGGGTTTAGTGACGTCCCAGATGTCACTAAACCCCATACTTAAATTAGAAAATCCTTTTTCCTATATAAACTCCATCCAACCACCCATGGAAGGGCATTCAATTCACTTGCAAGTGCTCTACCCCACTCCTAGCCACCATTAGCTCTCTTTGTAATCGTTGGAGCCGACGAGCCATCGACGGAGCCCCTCTCCACCGCCGCGGCTGCCTCGCCGTCTTCTCTCTCTCTTTCCCTCTTTATCTTAGGCTTTACTTTACTTGTGTTTAAGCATTTATCTAGTGTTGTAATTGTAAAACTAAAGTTTCATGTCAAATGAAGTTGTTTCCTATCTAGTTATTTACCCTCTTTATGTTTAAGTTGCATGTTGTGAATGGAAAATTCTAACCCTATTCTCTCTCTTTCTCTCTCTCTCGCACTCGCTTTTCACCCACGTCTTTTCGCAAGCAAAAACCCATTATTTCTGTGACATTAAGTGACAAGAAAAATCTGGTTTTCATGGCTCCTTGAGATCGACACTCAGACTCACGTTCATTTCTTCATTTAAAATCGACGTTGTGAGTGCAAGCTATAACGACTCTTTTAAACATACTCGTCCTCCGCACGTCACCTACCTAAACAACTTATAAGAAGGTTGTTTTGTGCAAGTCGTGTGAACTCAGAAAAATGCACAAAGCCTCTTTTAAACCTAAAGACTTAGTTTCAACAACACAACCTTTAGGGTTGTTACACCTTGATCTATTTGGACCAACACGATTTGAGAGTCTAAATGGATCAAAATTTTGCCTAGTTATTATTGATGACTTCTCTAGGTTCACTTGGGTCATCTTCTTGAAGCATAAGGATGACTCATTTGATTCCTTCCTAAGTCTTACTCGAAGACTTCAAAAGGAAAAATCATCCTCTATTCTTAGACTTAGGACTGTTCTTGGGGGTGAATTTGAAAATGAAAAATTTTCAAGTTTTTGTGTCAATTCTGGCATAAACCATGAATTTTCATTTCCTCAGGCTCCATCTCAAAATGGTGGCATAGAGCGCAAGAATCGCACTCTACAAGAATGCGCCTGAACTTTGCTCTTGGAGTTTAGGCTTCAAAAATATTTTTGGGTAGAAGCCATGAATACGGCATGGTATGTTCTAAATAGGACACTTTTAAGGCCTATTATTAAGAAAACTCCATATGAGATTTATTATGAGAAGTCTCTTAGGATATCATATTTTAGGGTGTTTGGAAGTAGATGTTATTTATTAAACACCCGTGATCGGCTTGATAAGTTTGATGCTAAAGGTGATGAAGGCATTTTTATTGGCTATTCAACAAGAAGCAAAGCTTATAGAGTCTTTAATAAAAAGACTTTTGTCATTGAAGAATCCCTGCATGTTTCATTTGATGAAACAAACATAGGTGAACCGGAACCAAATCATTTAGATTTTGATCATGAAGATACCCCCTTCATTGATGTATCAAAAATAGAAGATTCACGAAATATACATGATCTTCGAAAAGAATGGGTACACCATAAGGATCACCCTCAAGAATAGATTATTGGTGATATTGAACATGGTGTAAAAACCTGATCTCACTTTAGAACTGATTTTGTTCTTAATGCTTTTGTTTCACAACTTGAACCCAAGAAAGTTGATGAGGCATTAAAGGATGAATCATGGGTTGTAGCTATGCAGAAGGAGCTACTCCAATTTACTAGGAACAATGTATGGAACTTGGTACCCTCTCCTGAGGGTAATTCCATCATTGGAACCAAGTGGGTGTTCCAAAATAAATTGGATGAATTTGGTTCAGTGATCAGGAATAAAGCCAGACTTGTAGCTCAAGGCTATAACTAATAGGAGGGTATTGACTTTGATGAGACATATTCTCTTGTTGCTCGCTTGGAGTCTATATGGATGCACTTGCCTTTGCAAGTGCAAAGGACTTCAAGCTATATCAAATGGATGTCAAGAGCACTTTTCTTAATGGTTATATTAAGGAAGAAGTTTATGTTCTTCAGCCTCCCGGGTTCGAGGACCTAGCACACCCAGAGCATGTATACAAGCTCAATAAGGCGTTATATGGACTTAAACAAGCTCCCAAGGCTTGTTATGATAGGCTTAGGACCTTTCTTCTTCAGCATGATTTTAGAATTGGAGTTGTTGATTCAATGCTTTTTGTAAAAGAAGGTAATGACATCTTATTGGTTCAAATATATGTCGATGATATTATATTTGGATCGAATAAGGAGTCCCTGTGTCAACATTTCTGTGAGACTATGAAGGCTAAGTTTGAAATGAGTATGATGGGTGAACTCAGATTCTTTTTAGGACTCTAAATTCAACAATTAGACATAGGAATTTACATTAGTCAAACAAAATATGTTCTTGAAATTCCCAAGAAATTTGACTTTGAAAATGTAAATGGCAAAGAGACTCCGATTGCTCTATCTACTTCTCTTGGTGAAGATTTATCCGGCAAGAGGGTAGATGAAAAGAAATACCAGGGAATGATAGTTCACTACTATATCTCACAGCTTCTAGACCTGGTATTCTTTTTGCTACATGTTTATGTGCGAGATTCCAGTCCGAACCCCCAAGGAATCTCATTTTAATGAAGTAAAAAGAATATTTAGATACCTAAACAGCACAAAAGACCTTGGTCTTTTCTATCCTAAAGCACAATCCTTAGATCTATTATCCTATAGTGATGCAGATTATGCAGGGAGTCGGATAGACCGAAAGAGCACGAGCGGCACATGTCATTTTATTGGAGAATCTCTAGTCTCATGGTTCTCTAAGAAGCAAACTTGTATTTCACTTTCTATGACTGAAGCAGAGTATATTGCAGCTTCACCTGCTTGCTCTCAGGTCATTTGGATGAGACAGACTTTGTCCAACTTTGGATTGATTTTTGCGCAATCCAAGATATTATGTGATAATATAAGTGCAATAAATCTATCCAAAAATCTGGTATATCATTCATGTATCAAACATATAGACATTAGACATTATTTCCTTAGAGATAATGTACTTCAAGGCTCTATTCAATTAGAATTCATTGACACTCAAAACCAATTGGCAGACATCTTTACAAAACCTCTTGCAGCAGAGTGATTCTGCTTTATAAGGAGAAAATCAGGACTTTGTACAATAAAAGAGATTATAATCTAACAATTTGTTTGATATGAACTTTGTTTGTACTTATGAAAATTCCTGAGGGCTTTCTTGCAAATTACCCATGCTTTCCAAAAGAGGGGTAAATTATAATATTTCCATATGTCTGGAAATACCAGGGTGTTGTTTGAAATTTGGTTGCTTAACTTAAGCTGTTGACTACATTATTTTTTTCAACACCTAAGTTGTCAATTTTTCTTCTCTCAACCACTTAAGTGGTCATGTGACAAGCACATGACCCATCCCATATGAAAGCGGTCAAGTGCAAACACTTGCCTCATTTCATCACAACCAAACCCTAGTTCCACCACAAGTCTCTCTAAGCCCTTGCTAAGAAGAAGAAGAATCATCTCCAATCTTCATACCCTAGGTACATTCTTCTCTTCTCATCAAATCATGTTTCCTTGAGTCATTCTACATCATGTTTCATCTTTTCTCGACGTCAATTTTTGCTGTTGCAATGTGTTCTTATCGGGTACTAGATGGTACCGGTACTCACTGGGCGTAGAAGTGCCTGCTTTAGAGAGCAGGTACCGGTACTGAAGATGAGTACCGGTACTAGCTCGTATTTCTGGTTGGGACAGAAACCAACCAGTATCGGTACCAATCACCAATACTGGTACATGCAGGCTTAAATGTGTTATTACCTGAACACATGATAAGAAATTATCTTTATCTCTAATTGTATTTCCTATTCCTTGTTGTATGTTTTCAGATGGCACCTAAATCTAAAAGTAAGGGAAAAGCACCTCAAGATGCATTCCACAGGTTTTGCATCAATGAGGATGCTAAATCAAAATTTGATTGGTATAAAGGCCTAAAACTCCATCACTGCAGGCCTATTGAGTGGAAAGATTTTTCTCTTCAAATCTATGAGTTTACCACCCGTCTTTCCAAACAGCATCTTATGCATTTCTTTGATGAGTCATTTTTTGCTGATATTCCTGGAGTTTACCCTAACATTAATTGTCTATTTTTTGCTAATCTCCAAGAACAAGAAAATCGAGGCCATATAGTCTTAGCATCCAAAGATTTTGGTCAAAAAATCACCATTACTCCTAAATTTTTATCAACCATCACCCAATGCTTAAATGAAGGTCATCCTTTTAATACACTTAAGGAGCAATTTCTACTCACAAAATTCATGAAACTCTATTGCTTCCTAATTGCCAGGGCAAAGCATTGGTTGCCCCTAACATGACTCTTTTTGCTCGTGTTCTTTTCCGTATCTTAGCGTGGAATTTAAGGGCTAAAAATTCGGGTTTTCACAAAATTCCCGTTGACATTTTACCCTTAATTTATGCTATCATTACAAGATTTTCGATCAATTGGAATACGATTTTCATTCACTTTCTTATACCTCATTACCGTGCATCGACTTTACCCTTAGATATCTTGGTGTCTCACATATTTTATAAAAATAAAATTGACTTTTCTAATTTCACTCCTCTTAGAAAAGTGGTCTATTTCAAATGGTCCACTCTCCGGAAAATGAGAGAGAAACCCGTTAGAGAGGAATCTACTAGTGATGATGAAGAAGATGAAGTTGATCTGATTGCTCAATCTTCTTCTCATCCACCTCTTGAACCATCTTCGGCTTTTGTCCCCATTACCTATCCCTTTTCGGAAGCCAAAACTCCTTGGAGGAACCTATCTCATGAGTCTGGCATCGATCCCTATATGATCAACACTTTCAATTATATTGGTCAAAATTTAACCAATCTGAATTTTGCCTTCTATCACATGGAACACAAATTTCATGATCTTTCTATGTCTCTTGAGTCTTCATATGTTGCATCTTCCACTCAACAAACTAAATAAAGGAACCGGACTCAACCAAAAGCACCTTCGGAATACAGTGAAAGAAGACAGAAACACTTCCAAGATCCATCTTTTGTTTCTTCTCTAGTAGCAGAAAAAGAACCTATTATCCATGAAGATGAGGAAGAAGAAGACACGGAAGATGAAGAAAATGTTTCATATGAAGAAGACTATGATGATGATGACGACGGCAACGATGATGATGATAATGATGACAACAACGATGATGATGACAATGACAATGAAAACGACGATGATGAGGATGAACAACCACTTATTAGAAAATGTCATAGAAATTAGTTTAGTTTTTAAGTATGCAAGCTTGTTGGTGCTTGTATGACTTTTAAGATTGTTAAACTTGTATGACTCTTAATATTTCTTTTGTGCCATGAACTTTATCATGTTATGAAAGTTGATGCTTTGTTTGATAATGTGAGCTTGTTTGATACTGTCATGCTTTATGGTATTTGCTCATTTTTTTTGCTTGCTTGACAAAAAGGGGGAGAAATGAAATGAATGAATGGATACTTCATATCTAAAATAAGGAGAGCTTAGTTTGAGGGGGAGGTTTTCACTCTCTTGTGAAGTTTTTTTTTATTCTTCTCTTATTAAGTCTCTGTTTATCTTTAATATGAGTATCTTGTTTGTTTTGTCAGCATTAAAAAGGGGGAGATTGTTGGACCCTAGTTCCATCTCTCTTCTGTGTTTTGGTGTTAACAAAATCATTTTAAAATCTAGTATGTTTATGAAGTAGTTACAAGTCAAAAGAATCTGTGGATGCAAGCAAAATGATTGCACATGAAGGAAGAAGTTATGAAGACTTTAGTTTTTATTGTATCTTAGAATTTTTGTATGTCTCCAAACAAGTAAAACATAGTCTAGGTGTTAAAATCAAAGTAGAGATAATTAGGGTTCAGAATATCGTTCATTTACTTGGTTCTTAACTCAAAATTGATTCTTTCAAAACAAAGTTGCCTAGAGTAGATTGGATTCCTCTAAAAATTGATTTACACTAATGATCTTCGGTACTTGCTAGGCACAGGTTTGGACCTAAGTTCTAAATTGTGAACATCAAGTTCCGGTACTCATCATGAGTACCAGTATCAAGTGGTCACAGTTTGTGCACTGGGTTTTTGCCTGGACCATACAAGTACCGGTACTCATCACAAGTAAGTACCGGTACATGTAGATCACAGGACCCAAGTCTGTGTGTCACAAGTACTGGTACTCACAATGAGTACTGGTACCCAGTGATTTGGTTGTACTAATTGTATGCAGTCAGTACCAGTACCAAGAGTTCAGTACCGATACCAACTAATCGTGTGGACTAGTTTGAACGGCTATTTTGCAATTAATCCTATTTCTAATGTTCATAAAACACCCCTAACGGCTAGAATTCGTGGGAGAGGTGATTAGTGGCTTATATAAACACTCTTTGAGTATTTTTTTGATATCTCTAAAACAAAAAATCATACTCTTGCCTACACCTTCAATCTTTAATTTTCAAGCTGAAAAAGGGCTTGGTTTGTTGCATACCTTTCAAGGCCTCTCACCATTTGCAACAAATCATCAAAGGCGATCGTGTTTTTCTGTATTCAATCGTTTGTTTTACGCCTTAGTTTTCTTGTTAGATTTGTTTATACTTGTTGTAAGAAATATTCTTGTTGGAGACTTAGGAAATAGTTGTAAGCTACTATTTATATTTTTCTTACACCTGTATCTTTATCTCTTTTCATATCTTGTAATTGGGTTGAGGTAACCCATTAATTACCTATGATATTAGTAAATTGATTTCCTCTGAGTTGAGGAAATTGGGTTAAAAATCCTAAGTCAGGAGACTTAGGTAGTGGAGTACCCAAGTGAGGGGAACCACTATATATCTTGTGCCTTTTTTTGTGGTTTGTTTTGTCTTGTAGTTTTTATTTCCCACACTATTCATCCCCCTTCTAGTGTGCTTGTGATTTACAGATCCTACAATGATCTCAGGGAGAATGGAGGGTAAAGGATATCTCAGTCAAATTTGTATCGGTCAAGTTAATGAACGGTTTGAGTCTCTGGCCATTCACGACGAAAGGTTCGAAATCATGGTTGAGTGGACTGATCTCAATGGCTCAATTTCCAAAGATTCATCGGATGAGGTAGGGTCCGATCCATTTTGATCATAGCTTTCCTAGGAACAGTTTAAGCTTGGCATCAAAGAGAAGGACTTTTTGACCAGGTTGGAAGATCTTTCTTGATATGTGCTTGTCATGAAAGGCCTTAACCCACTCTTTGTAAATTTGCGAGTTCTCATACGCGTCATGGCGTAATTCATTGCTCATTTGAAGCTTTCTATGGGTTCCTGCCTTAGAAAGATCTAGGTTGCAGTTTCGTACTATCCAATAGGCTTTGTGCTCCAACTCGACGGGGAGGTGACATGCCTTCCCGTACACCAATCTGAAGGGAGACATACCTAATTGGGTTTTGTGGGTGGTCCTACAAGCCCACAAAGCTTCCAGAAGTCAGGATGACCAGTCCTTCCTGTCAGGTCGAACAATAACCTGGAGGATTTTCTTGATCTCCCAATTTGATAGCTCAGCTAGACCATTAGTTTGGGGGTGGTAAGGAGTAGAGATTTGGTGTGACACCCCGTATTTGGTCATCAGTGACCTGAACTGAGCGTTAGTGAAATGGGTCCCTCCGTCGAAAATTATAGCATGTGGAATCCTGAACCGTGAAAAGATGTTCTGATGAATGAATTTGATAACCACTTTATGATCATTGGTTCGGGTTGGAATGGCTTCGATCCATTTGGACACGTAGTCAACGGCGATTAAAATGTACTCAAAGCTGTCCGAAATAGGGAAGGGTCCAATAAAATCAATCCCCCATATGTCGAAGATTTTGCATACCAGAATCGACTATAAAGGCATTATAACATGATGTCTCATGTTGCCCAAGGTCTGGCAACGAGTGCATGCCGTATAGTGATTGTACGCTTCTTTGAAAATTGTGGGCCAATAGAAGCCACACTGGAGGACTTTCGCGGTGGTTTTATGACCTGAAAAATGTTCACCGCATGCCTGGTCATGGCAAAAAGTCAATATGTCTTGAATTTTCGCTTCTGCTACACATCGTCGAATGATCTGATCAGCACCGATGTGGAAAAGATACGGGTCTTCCCAGAAGTAGTACATGACATCGGAAAGCAATTTGTCCTTCTTGGACTTCGGCCAATCGGACGGGATCTGATGTGATGCCAGGTAGTTTACTATATTAGCAAACCATAGAAGCCCTGTATTGATAGTCAACAGGTGCTCATCAGGAAAATGTTCCGTGATGGGTCCGGAAGGGTCGATGATCTCAGAAGGAAGGCGGGAGAAGTGATTAGCTACCACGTTCTGCTTTCCTGCTTTGTCGTGAATCTCGAGGTCAAATTCTTGCAACAGCAAGATCCAACGGATCAATCGAGGTTTCGTGTTCTTCTTCTGAAGGAGATGCCTCACAGCTGTGTGAGCCGAGTAAATAACACGAGAACCCAGAAGATAAGATCTAAATTTTTCTAGGGCAAATACTACGGCTAACAACTCTTTCTTAGTAACTGTGTAGTTATGCTAAGCCTCGTTAAGTGTCTTGCTAGCGTAGTAGATGTCCACGAGTTTCCTGTCAATTTTCTACCCAAGTAACGCTCCTATAGCGAAATCAGATGCATCACACATGATCTCAAAGGGTTGAGACCAATCGGGGGACTGTAGGATCGGGGCTTGGGTAACTCGGCCACAGAGGATTTCAAATGCTTGAGTGCATTCCTTGGAGATTTCAAAAGGTACATAGAGAGTAGAGAGGTCAGGAGGCGCACGATTTTTGAGAAATCAGGAATAAATCAATGGTAAAATTCGACGTGCCCCAGAAAAGATTAGATGTCCTTGATTGAGCTAGGCATAGGGAGTTTGAAAATCAAGTTTGCCTTGGCTCGATTGACTTGGATGCCTTTTTCTGAATAAGGTGTCCCAGGACAATTCCTTCAAGCACCATGAAATGGCTCTTTTCCCAGGAAAGAACCAGATTCACGTCAATGCATCGTCTGAGGATTTGGACCAAGTGCAGGAGACAATCGTCAAATGATTCTCCAAATACTGAAAGTCATCCTTGAAGACTTCCAGATAATCACCTACCATATCTGAGAATATGGCAAGCGTGCACCGCTGAAAAGTAGTGGGTGCATTGTAGAGATTGAGCAGGTGAAAGTGGTCTTCTCTTGGTCTTCAGGATGGATTTCCACCTGGTTATAACTAGAGTACCCATCCAAAAAGCAGAAGAACCTATTTCCTGCTAGTTTCTCGATGATATGATCAATAAATGGGAGTGGGAAATGATCCTTCTTCGTGGAGGAATTGAGTCTTTTGTAATCAATGCAAACTGTCCACGAGTTCGCCACAGGGGTCGGTATGACTTCTCCAGTTTCAGTCGTGATAACGGTGAGTCCTGCCTTCTTAGGCAGAACCTGGATTGGACTCACCCACCAACTATCGGAGATCGGGTAGATGATCCCTGCATCTAACCACTTAATGATCTCCTTTTTCACGATCTCTTGCAGATTAGGATTTAAACGTCTCTGCATTTCACGGGAAGGTCGTGTGCCCTCTTTGGTGTAGATACGGTGTGTGCAGTAAGAGGGGCTGATACCAGTCAAATCATCGAGAGTCCATCCAATGTTTCTACGATATTACTGGAGAACAGTAATCAGATAGGATTCCTGGTCAGGTGGAAGTCTGGAGTTGATAATCACAGGAAACGTCTAATTGGAACCCCAAAAGACGTACTTCAGATGGTCGGGAAGAGGCTTGAGTTCCAGAACGGGGTTATCAGCAGCAGCGGGCGGTTCAGGGTGTGTGTCAGGAGTAAGGGAAGGAGTTATGGGTGTATCTAGATCAGGGTCAGACTCCTCTGATCGCGGGTTTTGATCTTCTTGTGGTTGATCGGAAGTAATCAGGTTGTCCTCAATATATGGTTCATCAACCACGGCCTTGATATCACATATATCTTCTATAATACCGTAATTAATCCCTTGTTGGGCCTTAAAGATGTCAATTTTCAATGTTTGGTTCTCGAATTTCAGTTCAATTTGGCCCTCCTCTCAATTTATATTGGCCCTAGTAGTGGCCAGAAAGGGTCTCCCTAGTATAATTGGTGTATCCCTTTGGTTTTTAGGTGCATCCATATCTAAGACTACAAAATCCACTGGGAAATAGAAATCCTGTACCCTAAAGATGACATCCTCGAGTATTCCTTTAGGTGACTTAATAGATCGGTCAGCTAACTGCAATGTCACCTCTGTTGGTTTAAGCTCAGATTCTTCCAGGTGGTCAAGGAGGGATGTAGGTATTAGGTTTATGGCGGCACCTAAATCTAATAAGGCTCTATCGAATTGGGTATCACCAATGGTACATGAAATCAGGGGAGTACTTGGGTCTTTAGCCTTAGGTGGGAGTTTGCTCAAAATTACAGAGCTGGCTTTCTTTGACAGTACGATCGGACTCCCACTTTTGGTTTGCAGCTTATGCTTGGGTGTACACCCGTCCTTCAGAAATCGTGCGTAAGCTGGTACGTGGCGGATTGCATCCATCAAGGGGATGTTTATATGGATCTGTTCAAAGAGCTTGACTAGATCCTCCTCAGGAGACACGAGTTTGTTTATCCTCTTTCCCTTGTGATGGGAACACCATTATGAGCCCTAACTAGCTCATTTTGACCTCGAAAAGAGAACAAAAGCTCCTACATAACCTAAAGGAAGGCCTAATTCAAGGAAGAACTATTCTGAGAAGAAAATAAGAAATAAAGGGTAAAACTGCAATTTTACCATTGTAGTACATCAACGGAATTTCTCAGGGGCTAAAAATAGGTCAATTAGACTTAATAAGAGGAAAAGTCGGATGGTTCAGTCAGAAAAGGGCTTTTGTGAGATCTAAGAATTAAATGACTTTTTGTAACCCTAAAGCAAACCAACTTAATTTCACAAGGTTCTAGTCAAGATAAAAATCAACTAAACCCTCTAAAAAACATGTAAAAATATCCCCTAGGGTTTAGAACCTTCAAATTGACCTTTGGAACCTATTTTGACCTAAATAGCGGTCTTAGCTCATTATTTGACATAATTTGGGTTTTTGTGTAAAATGTCTAGTCAAATGTTGTCAAACCTAAAATCTAACTTCACCATTGGATTCCTTAGGACCAAATTAGATTTGTACCAAAATTTAGGCCTAAGGGAAGGTCACCTTGACCTACTTTGCAAAATAGTCCACCTAATTACATTCTAACCCCTAACTTTTGAAAACCCTTGCGCAGACCCCCCTATCTTCCTCGCCACTCTTTGCATTTAGGTCCCTCCACGATTACAACGGAGGAGTCCTACTCCGGAGAGGATTGGAGGAGGATTTCTCCCCGATTCCTCAGAGATCTCCTAGATTTGGAAGGGAGATTCTCTGAGGAATTCCTTGCCGTTTGAACATGATCCCAAGATTCGATTCGCACCCAATCTCTCGTGTGAACGCTCGAGAGAATTGGGTATCATCCGCACCTTCCATCTCCGGCGAGATCCTTGCTCTTGGAAGCTTGCCTTCCAAGCACAAGGACCTCGACCAGCAGCTATAAAAGGACCCCCTGTCCTTACCTCATCTTTCAAGCTTGAATTGGCCGCAGAACACCCCTAATTTCTTCCTCCCTCATCTTCGGCCAGTTGCCCGCAAGCTCTGATGATCTCCCTCCCTCTTCTCGTCGCTCTGCCACCATACTAGTGGCAGAGTCTTTTTCGCCTTGCTCCTTCGCGTCGCGTCGTACTTGCACGCGCTCCTCCAACCCCTTCATTGTCGCTGTCATCCTCACCTCAGGGACTTCTTCTTCGATGATGGCACACACGTGTCACTCGTCCTCCACCTTTCCCCCTTCGTCCAACTACCCACAGTAAGTTCCTCTCTCTCCACTTTTTATTTTCCCCTACTTAATTTCATAAAACCCCCCTCGATAGTCACTGACCACTTCCGTCTCCCTCATCTCCAGCAGACCATCGGCGAGGCGCAACCATCACTCCACCCCTCCACATTCCTCGCCACCTACCTCAGAACCTCCGCCATCACCCACTGCTCACTATCCACACCTCCACTGACCGCCAACACCTCCTCAAGTGCCCACTGAACACACGCACTTCCACGGTCACAGTCTGACCTAGGCAAGCATGCCTAGGCCATTCTGCACCATGCCACACCCCACCTCACCTTCGCCGTGACACGACGATGCTCCCCAAGTCATTTGACAGGGCTGCGAGGCCGTATCTGTGAAGTTCAGGTCAGACCCTTTTTCGCCATTGGAGGAGGCGTGAAGGAGCTTGCTAGCTCGCTCCAGGTCACACTGCTCTAGGCTGAGGCGTCCAGGTGCACGGAATCCGTCTACGAAACTTTCGCACCCAGGAATCAATGGCCTCAGCGACTGCAGCTGCCCCAATTGCACAAGAGTTCTCCCTGCGGGTGCACGAAGAAGTCCCACCTCGGAAACGGTAGGAGCAGGTGTGTTACTTAAATTGATTTTGTGTTTCCTTCTCTTCGCCTCAAGACACGGGGTGAGGTCCCCTCGCCCACGACACCCGCCTCATCCGCGATCCACACCTACGCGGACTTGGTCGACTCGTTTACCCTGCACTCCTCATGCACCACGCACACCGGTGCGCCTGGACCAAGGTGCATGTAACCCTATCCGATTACCCGGCTGGCTCTGAGAGAGCGAAGAGAGAAATAGAGAGAGAGCATACGTGGGGGAGGGTAGGGTTAGGTTTTGCTCTTCGCTGTGCAGGGAAAGAAGGAGAAGGAAGAGGCAGCTACTGAAGAAGGACTTGTGAAGGTTTAGAAGAAGGAGATGCGGAAGAAGTTGGAGGCAGGAGCAGGACTTGAAGGCAGAAGACAAGGAAGGAGAAAGAAGCACTGTAGCAAGAGAAGGTGCGGCTGAAGAAAAGGCTAAGGAAGGAAGCCAAGGGCAGAGGCTGGAAAAAGAAGGACTTGAAGGCAAAATTGAAGGAAAGAAATCAAAGAAGAAACTGAAGCCTAGAGAAGACAAAGAAGAAGCAAAAGCAGAAGAAGAGAAAGAATTAAAGGCAGAGAAAGAGTAAGGAACCAAGAGAAGAAAAAGAAGAAGACAGAAAGAAAGCACTGCAGAGAAAGAAAGGAGAAATCAGAAAAGAAAAGAAAGAAGCCATTAGAGAGAGAGAAGAAAGAAGAAAGAACATACAATTTCTTTTTATATTTCTATTCTCCCCTTTTGCTTTCATATACATTGAATCTCATTCATATTATTGTTGAACATCATATTTTGATTAATTTGAGATTGTGATTTTAGTTTTTAAATACCAATTTGCTCCCTGTGTTCGACCTCGGATACTTAGGTTTTCGAGTAATAAAATTCTTATCTATTTTCAAGGCGATTTCATTTATACTACAATGCAGCATCTTTTAAAAATCAATTTCACCTCATTAACATTTTGGCGCCGTTGCCGGAGAGCAACGGGCATTTTAGAAACTTTGATCACAACCTTTGATTTAGTACTAACTTTCTCTCTTTTGCTGTGATTGTTTCAAGGGAAGAAAAGAAAAGAAAAACAGCCGCACAACAACCACACCAGGAACAAGTAAACTTTCATTAACCCTTTCTCTTAAACCCCTCAAAATTTGAAAAGGAAAACAAAGAAAAATCAATCTAGGGCTTCCTACTTCCATATTTAGTAATTCACCAAAGTTGCCTGATTTTTATTTCAACACATTTTGAATTGCACATCCATTCAAGGTAACTAGGGCTAACACCTTCTTAATTGAGCCCTAGATACCAATTTTTGGGGAAACTAAATTAGACCAAATAGAGCCAACCTAAGGATTTCAATCTAGGGTTTTAGAGACACATCTCTTAAGAAAAGAATCAAAAGTTTCAAAAGGAGGTGTGCTTAAGCCTTGTTTGAAGAGATTTATCCAAGAGAAACCCTAAGAAACTCAAGCTCTTAATTCACTTGAACCCTAAAAGAAAGGACCTAAAAGCTCTCAAAGGAACAAAGAGGTGAAGTTGATCCTTTGGGTCAACTAACCTTAAAATTAAGTCACTTTTTGCACTCAAAAGACCTAAAGTTCAAGTGGAACCCTAAGCACCTTGATCTTAATTAAAAGAGGTAGACTTAAGAGGTTAAGGTCCCCATTCTGGTCTACCTGGAATCTCAGTGACAAGAGAGGTCTGGTGGGGGAAACCCTGTAACTTGTGGGGATGCTCTACCGTGTAGGGGTCTTTGTGGGACTCTGGCTGCTCAGGTATTTCTCAGGTGGACGGCCTTTCTGACTAAGGGGTATCATTCGCCCCAAACCTCTATAGTCACCCAACATTTTTTGGGTATCTCGATTGGGTCCAGCACATTCTGATCTCATCAAATCCTTCGGTGCATGTTTGGTAGGAGGTCCTTAAGACCATCCTTAAGACCTCCTTTAGAAATCCTCTCCCACCGAGGCCAAGCCTCGATGCCCGTGTTTGTGTAGCAACCCCACCACATAGATCTGTCCTCTGATTCAAAACCAAGTTCTCCTTCTTCTTCCATCATGGCACAACCCATTGAAGAAGAGAACAACCTTGAGCACCAACTTCAGCGCCTAAATGATCTATTCCAAAACTTTGTAAACCCGCCGCAGTGTACTATGATGTGAGATCACTATAATGTCGCTGTGGTGGCAATTGAGCCTCGAGTCCAAATCCTGGCTGGAGGTCCTGATTCTGAACTCAAGCCTAATGTGATTCATGCCATACCAAAATTCCATGGGCTTAACTCTGAGGATCCATTCCAACACATTATGCAACTCAAACATCTCACCCAGACCTTCGGGTCAGATGTACAAAACCGGGATATTCTACTCATGAAGATGTTTTCTTTCTCCCTCATGGATAAGGTTGCTCATTGGTATCAGACTCAAACTCGTTCGATCAACACATGGGTCGAACTCCAGTCCGAATTTTTGAAGAAGTTCTTCCCCGTTGGCCGGACAAATGCCTTGCGCCACCAAATCACTCACTTCACTCAACAATCTGGAGAACCTCTTCATGAGGCATGGGACCGATTCTTGGATCCCATGCGAAAGTGCCCCCATCACAGAGCTCCTAAATGGGAACAAGTCCAGTCTTTTCACTAGGGACTCCATGAAGACATTTGCTTATTCGTCAATGCAACCTGCGGAGGAAACATCATGGGTCAACATGAGAACACAATGTGGGAGATTCTAAAAAATATGTGTGAGAACTCCATCAATAATGACTCAATGGGCTTATTCAACCGGACGAATGCCCGCGCATTGACGAATCTTAGGGGCGCACATGAGACGCAGGGCCTGTCCACATCCGTCGACTTGGAGCTGATGGCCAGTCGGTTGGACAAGGTCTCTATCATAGAGAAGACGGTAGATGAGCTGACTCGACATCTGCAGCGAGCTACCTCTGTGCAGAAGTCATTTGCACAACCACCTCTTGTGAGGGAAACTGTGCAAAACATCTATCACCGATCTTTTCAAGGGATGGACTTGTATCCACCCTCGTCTGACTCTCGGACTGGAGGGACCTCCGATCCACTCTATTCTAGTTGGGGGAACTCTGAACCCTTATACTTTGACTTTCCGGAGGCTCCTCAGACCTGGGAGAACCTCAACGCCATCCAGAATGACCCATTCTCCAATACCTACAACTTTGGATGGCGGAATCATCCCAACTTCCAGTGGACGGGAAATTCGCAGAATCGAAGACCACCTTATCAACCCTGTCCACAAGCTCCTCATCCATATCAGCCGCCTCAGCCTCGGCCCAACCTTACCTATCAATCTGGGCCAAACCAAGATCAAATGACTCTTATCCTTCAAACACTGGCTAACATTCAGAAGACGAATGCGACAATGTAGAAATAGCACAAGGACGAGATCACAGAGGTTCGCAATCAACTCGCCCAGATGGCGAATTCCCGCCAACCTGGCACCCTTCTTTCGCAACCTGTACCGAACCCAAATAACGTGCTAACCCAAAGGCGCGTTATGAACCCAAATCTAGGCCATGCACATATGATTTATCAGGCCCCTTCTATTCCATCACCCGATGGGATGGAAGCTTCGACATCTTACGCGGGATTTCAACAGCAGCCACCCATTCTACCAACCCTAAACCAAAACCAGGCAGGATTGAACTCCGTAACAACCCGTAATGGTAAAGCAACCTAAGACCCCCTTATCCATACCAGCCCAAGCCTGGTAGTAATCCAAGCCCTAGGATAGTTATCTAGGATACCCCTATCCCAGATCAAGAACCTGGACCTATTCTAGAGGAACCAACCAAGGTTCCATTTCCTAAGGCCTTGACCAAGGGAAAGAGGATAACCAAACCCATGTCTCCTGAGGAGGATCTGGTCAAGCTCTTTGAATAGGTCCAGATAAACATCCCATTGATGGATGCGATTCGCCACGTACCAGCTTATGCACGATTTCTGAAAGACGAGTGTACACCCAAGTGTAAGCCGCGAACCAAAAGTGGGAGTCCGATTGTACTGTCAGAGCAAGCCAGCTCTGTAATCTTGAGTAAATTCCCACCCAAGGCTAAAGACCCAGGTACTCCCCTAATTTCATGTAAAATTGGTGATACCCAATTTGATAGAGCCTTGTTAGACCTAGTTGCCTCCATAAACCTAATACCTACATCCCTCCTTGGCCACCTTGAAGAGTCCAAGCTTAAACCAATAGAGGTGACATTGCAGTTAGCCAATCGATCCATCAAGTCACCTAAAGGAATACTCGAGGATGTCATTGTTAGGGTACGGGATTTCTACTTCTCGGTGGATTTTATAGTTCTAGATATGGATGCACCTGAGAACCCAAGGGATACACCGATTATACTAGGGAGACCCTTTTTGGCCACTGTTGGGGCCAACATAAACTATGAGGAGGGCTAAATAGAATTAAAATTTGGGAAGCAAACTCTAAAGATTGACATCTTTAAGGCCCAACAAGGGATTAATTGCGGTGTTATAGAACAAATATGTGATATCAAAGCTGTGGTTGATGAACCGCATATCGAGGACAACCTGATTATCGCCGATCAACCACTAGAAGATCAAAACCTGCAAACAGAGGAGTCTGAACCTGATCTAGATACACCCATAACTCCTACCCTTCTTCCTGACACACACTCTGAACCACCTGCTACTGCTGATAATCCCATCCTGGAACTCAAGCCCCTTCCCAATCATCTGAAGTATGTCTTTTTGGGTTCCAATCAGATGTTTCCTGTGATTATCAACTCCAGACTCACACCTGACCAGGAATCCCATCTGATTACTGTTCTCCAGCAACATCGTAGAGCCATTGGATGGACTCTCGATGACTTGACTAGCATAAGCCCCTCTTATTGCACACATCGAATCTACACCGAAGAGGGTGCACGACCTTCACGAGAAATGCAGAGACGTTTAAACCCTAATCTGCAGGAGGTCGTGAAAAAGGAGATTATTAAGTGGTTAGATGCAGGGATCATCTACCCGATCTCCGACAGTTGATGGGTGAGTCCAATCCAGGTGTGCCTAATAAGGCAGGACTCACCATCATTATGACTGAAACTGGAGAGGTCATATCGACCCATATAGCTAACTCGTGGAGAGTCTGCATTGATTACAGAAGCTCAATTCCTCCACGAAGAAGGATCATTTCCCATTACCGTTTATTAATCAGATTCTCGAGAAACTAGCGGGAAATATGTTCTTCTGCTTTCTTGACAAGTACTCTGGTTATAACCAAGTGGAAATCCATCCTGAGGACCAAGAAAAGACCACTTTCACCTACCCCTTCAGGACGTACGCATTCCGAAGGATGCCGTTCGGTCTCTGCCATGCACTCACGACTTTTCAACCGTGCATGCTTGCCATATTCTCAGATATGGTAGGTGATTATTTGGAAGTCTTCATGGATGACCTTTTAGTATTTGGATCATCATTTGACGATTGCCTCCAGCACTTGGTCCAAATACTTAGGCAGTGCATTGACATGAATCTGGTTCTTTCCTGGGAAAAGAGCCATTTCATGGTGCCTGAGGGAATCGTCCTGGGACATCTGATTTTGGAGAAAGGCATCCAAGTCGATCGAGCCAAGGTTAACTTGATTTCCAAACTCCCTATGCCTAGCTCGATCAAGGACATTCTATCTTTTCTAGGGCACGTCGGTTTGTATCATCGATTTATCCCTGATTTTTCAAAAATCGGGCGCCCCCTGACTACTCTTCTCTCCAAGGATGTACCTTTCGAAACCTCCAAGGAATGCACTCAAGCATTTGAGATCCTTCGTGACCGAGTTACCCAAGCCCCGATCCTACAATCTCCAGATTGCTCTCAACCCTTTGAGATCATGTGCGATGCAACTGACTTCGCTCTAGGAGCAGTTTTGGGGCAGAAAATTGATGGGAAACCTGTTACGACCCGATTCCCGAATCCCTACGAGACACGAGAATCGGACCGACTCGACTGATCCCAAGACCCAGTCGTCCAACGAGAAAGTAACCAAAAGAGCAGTAAAATAAATACATTCACCATGTATATAACTAGCAGTAACAAAATACAACAGTAAAGAAAAGAACAATTATAGTATACACCACCACAACAGTAGAGAATAACAGGTACATAAACATGATGCTTGCAATAAAAGAGTACAGTGGTAACAGAAAAATACTCACTACACAAAAGAAACGGTACAGTAGGTACTACACAAATAAGACTACTGGGCTCCACTAGGCCTACCTCCCTCTGTAGCCACCGGCTCTGGCTGCTCAACACGTGGTCCTGAAACGGTGACAAAGGTGACACGTTAGCGAAACGCTGAGTAGAGTGGCAACCAAAAGCTAAGAAAATAGTAAGGTGGACAGTAGCTGTTATATTTTTGATCTCTTTATTTTTCTCCATTTACTCATTATTGAATTATTCCTCAGATCTTTCTCTTGATCTTAAATGTTCCTTGTGGGAACGATCTTGATTGCAGTCTTTTCCGAAAAGTAGAAGTAAGACGTGGTGCTCCCTTAGCCGGGAGAGTCCCCCGTGGTGGTCCTACCCTTAGTCAACCACCCCAAGGTCGCTGACAGATGTAACTTTGACTACGACACGCATGATAAACACACGTGTAGCTACCCCGCACTGGCACGCGGTCAGTCGTTTCCGTTAATGGGTGTGCCCAAAGCACAACACGAAACTAGTATAGGGTAGAGCCCTCTCAGTAACAGGGGTCCAGCCCCTCCACAGTAACCAAACAAGGGTCTTGCCCCTCCACAGTCTGCGCACCCTCGCCTGACTACCCTGGTTTGCCCAGTAGGCCTAACAAGTCGGTGTAGGAGGGATAGCAGAACCCCGAGGCTCGTGGGGTGGCTAGTGCTCTCCCTACACTAGTATCTCTCCTCGGTACTATGTACACGAAGGCCAAAAGTCGGTATAAAGTGGCAGACCTAACCCCGGGTCCCTGGGGCAGCTAGCTCCGCTTTGCACTAAACCGGGGGACAGTCGCTCTCCTTGGTACTCCGTACTCAAGGGCCAGCTCACTTCCCCAATTCTATTCCATTCACTTCTCAGGAGCTCTACTCCTAATTCCCCGTAGGGTTCATGCTCATTTTTCTTTAACTCAGCCAATTTAGGTTTCATCATTTCAGCTTTAATTTTCATATAGCCCATGTTTTCAATAGTAATTATCCATTCATAAACAGGCAACTGTTAACCAATTACAGGCAGTTATCGTTTTGCTTTCTACTTTTCCAAGATTGCAATATATATATTTAATCTAGCTTTCCAGTCCTAGGATTCATGCCATATCCTAGGATCTATCATTCAATCTAGTTTTTCAGTCCTAGGATTCATGCAATACCCTAGGATCTATTATTCAATCTAATTTTTCAGTCCTAGGATTCATGCAATACCCTAGAATCTATTAATTATTTCACAAGTGCATAATTTTGATAAATAATTAAAGGGGCCACTCTACCTGCAAAATTGGGAGTACTGGGGGTGTGATCGGCAAGCCCGCGTGCCTCCGCAACCCCCAGAGCTGCAACGGAACGGGGTCCTAACACAAGGATCAATTACAAGGAGATACTCAGAATAGGATACAATTACTGTAAATAGGTAGAGGAACTAAATCTGAGAAGAACGAAACTTGAAACGTGGAAAACGGACTTCGAACGGATCCTAAACGGGTCAAAAACGACAAGTCTACCCAAAATCAGACGTCTGGAACATCTTCCAGACGTCTTAAACGATGGCTTAGGTCATACCTTGATCCTGCACGGTCCTTCAAACGTCCAGAATCCCTCTGAACAGTCTGGACTTAGTTTCCAGGCGTCCGACTGTCACTCTGGATGTCTGGAGACCCTCTCCGTTGTCTGGTGCTGTGGCCAGATGTTCGATCTGTGTAGGAGGGCATGCCCTTGTGCCTTCCTGAGTGAGACCTGCACACATATGCGACCGTCCTCAACATGGAACGAAGCAGAACCCTTCGACGGAACGGCTGCATGGTCGTACACGCAAAAGAAGGGAAGGAAAAATATCGTACCTTTCTGACGTCTGGACCTTCCTTCAGACGTCTCTTGCGTCGTTTGGACATATGTCCAGACGCCTGATTCTGGGAAATTTTCCTAGAATCAGGACCTCCTCACCCTCTGCCTGCCGTACACGGCCGTGCCGCACCGCGCTCATCTGCTGCCTGAGCTGTAGCAGCTCCTCCCCAACACCACGCTCCTGCTGCGCACCCGTCGGTCGGCCCTGGCTACTCCGGCGAGCTCGCACCCTTGCGATCTAGCTCTCTCCCTCTCGCAGTAGCCCCTCCTCCCCATGCACTCACGGCAGTAGCTGCTGCTGCCCTCGCCCGCTCACTCTCTCGCTAATAGGAAGAAGAAGAAGAAGGCGGTGGAGTGAGGGTGAGGGAGAGGAGAGGGGGGTATTTGAAGGCTGCCGTGGGGAGAGAGAGAAAAAGATGGCTGTGCCTACAGGGAGGAAGGAAAGAGAAGAAAGGAGGGCGGCGGTTCAGTCTACGCATGCATGCGTGCAGACACGAACCCATACGCCGAAAAAATTAAATTCCAGACGTCTGGGAAGGCTTCTAGACGTCTGACCAGACGTATGGACCAATTCCCAGATGTCTTAAATGACGTTTGATGCTAGGGTTATAACAAAACCCATGGTCATTTACTACGTTAGTAAAACACTTGACGAGGCTCAGCGTAACTACACGGTTATTGAGAAAGAGCTACTAGCCGTAGTATTTGCCTTAGAAAAATTCAGATCTTACCTCTTGGGTTCCCATGTTATCATCTACTTGGATCACATAGCTGTGAGGTATCTCCTTGCAAAGAAGGATGCGAAAACTCAATTAATCTGCTGGATCTTGCTATTGCAAGAATTTGACCTCGAGATTCGCGACAAGGCGGGAAAACAGAACGTGGTAGTTGGTCACTTGTCCTGCCTTCTTTCTGGGATCATTGACCCTTCCGGACCCATCACAGAACATTTTCCTGATGAGCACCTCCTGACTATCAATACAGGGCTTCCATGATTTGCAGACATAGTAAACTACTTGGCATCGCATCAGACCCCATCCGATTGGCCGAAGGCCAAGAAGGATAAATTGCATTCCGATGCCAAGTATTACCTTTAGGAAGACCCATATCTATTCCACATTGGTGCTGATCAAATAATTTGACAATATGTCACGGAAGCAGAATTCAAAGACATACTCTCTTTCTGCCATGACCAAGCATGCGGTGGTCATTTTTTAGGACACAAAATCGCATCAAAAGTCCTCCATTGTGGCTTTTACTGGCCCACAATTTTCAAGGATGCATACAAACACTGTAAAGCATGTACTTGTTGCCAAACCTTCGGCAACATGAGCCATCGAGGCATGATGCCTTTACAGTCGATTCTGGTATGCGAAATTTTTGACATTTGGGGGATTGATTTTATGGGACTCTTCCCTATCTCGGACAGCTTCAAATACATCTTACTCGCTGTTGACTATGTGTCCAAGTGGATCGAAGCCATTCTAACCCAAACCAATGATCACAAAGTTGTTATCAAATTCATTCATCAAAACATCTCAAGGTTCAGGATTCCACGTGTAATAATTTCCGGTGGAGGGACCCATTTCACAAACGCTCATTTTAGGTCACTAATGACCAAATATGGGGTGTAGCACCGAATCTCTACTCACCACCCCCAAACTAGTGGTCTAGTTGAGCTATTAAATTGGGAGATCAAGAAAATCCTCCAGGTTACTGTTCGACTTGACAAGAAGGATTGGTCATCCCAGCTTCTAGAAGCGTTGTGGGCTTATAGGACCACCCATAAGACCCAATTAGGTATGTCTCCCTTCAGACTGGTGTACGGGAAGGCGTGTCACCTCCTTGTCGAATTGGAGCATAAAGCCTATTGGGCAGTATGGAATTGCAACTTAGATCTTTCTAAGGCTGAAACCCATAGAAAGCTTCAAATGAGCGAGATCGATGAATTACGCCACGACGCGTATGAGAACTCGCGAATTTACAAATAGCGGGTTAAAGCCTTTCATGATAAGCACATATCTAGAAAGATCTTTCATCTTCGTCAAAAGATCCTACTCTTTGATGCCCGACTCAAATTATTCCCAGGAAAATTATGATCTAAATGGATTGGACCCTACCTAGTCCAACAAATCTTTGGAAATGGAGCTGTTGAGATCAGTCCACTTAGCCATGATTCCGAACCCTTCGTCGTGAACGGTTAGAGACTCAAACCGTTCATTGACATGACCAATACAGATTTGGCTGAGATATCCTTTATCCTCCATTCTCCTTGAGCTCATTGCACTCAGCCGATGGCGTAAAACTCAGCGCTTAACGGGAGGCAGCCCGTCATTCTTTGAAAAACTTGAAACCTTTCTTGACGTTTTTATGCTGAATTCATATTGCACTTTAGGGTTCACCCATTAGAACAGCCGTCTCCACCTCAGGTATCCGTACCCGAGTCTAGAAATCTCTCGCAACAATCACCTCGGCTCGTTTGCCCACCCAACACCTGTCCTAATGAATGAACTAAGCTGAATTCGAACCCACCTAATTTACAATGGGGACATTGCAAATTGTAGGCATGGGGGGGTATGAAAGTGCAAAATGTTATGAAAACTCATATCAAGAAAATGTTTCAACAAAAAAATCACATATCACAAAAAATTGAAAAATCTTAAAAAAGAACAAAAAAAACTGAGGGAGAGAAAATTTTTCAGGCTATACAAAACATGAGGAGGAAAAAGAGCAAAATGCCAAAAAGGAGTACAAAATGTAAAAGAAAAAAAAGAGATAGTCATTATTAAAAGATTAAGGGATTAACTAAAGTTCTAGACCACATCAAGAAAAAAGAGAAAAATGAGAAAAAGTGCTAAGGAGACAGAAAAAGAGATTAGTAGGAACGCTGACCTTAGGCCTTTTGGGCTAGACTCTTAGGCTTAAAAATTCAAGTATTCGCTAAGATCTGGATAATCCTTAAGAGGTTGGGGAAAATGCGAAGCTTAAGTATTAGGTTTAAGGCTTAGGGAGTATTCGGCCTCGTTAATGTCCTTCAGTTTGCAGGACTCGGTAACCTAAGCACCCCAATCCACACACAGTCTGGTTCAGTGCGCATAACTATCAAAATCACATAAAAGCGTTTAAATGTTCTGAAAAAGTTGCCTAGATTAGGAGCTGCTAATCAACACAAGTTGATTTGGACGAGTTCCCGGAGCAGAGTGGTGGGAAATTCCCCTTGAAGATGCGGAACAACATATCGTCTCCTCGGTGCTTGTCTCCTAGGATATTTCATATCCTACCGGGGGCACGTAAGCACTCTGCTGGTTTAGATACCATGGGCGGCATTATCATGAAATGTCGATTGCTAGGGTCTGGATTCAGCCATGAAATGCCATGGGTGGGATTATCTCGAAATCTCGAAAGCTAGGGTTCTAGGGGTTGCCATGGGTGGTGCTATCACGAAGCATCGATTACTAGGGACCTTTGAGGATTGATGATGGGGATAAGGAATCTGATAAAGACTATGTTGAGAAGCCAATCCGAAGCTAGAAATAAAAAGAAAAGAGAGAGAAAACTCTCCAAACAAATAAATCCTCTGTCACTCTCTTAAAAAAATGCACTGCAAACTGAACCAAGGTTAAAATCTGTCTTAAGCACGGGTGCTTTAACCGCGGAGTCCAACGAACCTTAGGATAGTTCCTACAGGCCTTAAAAACTGAGGCTAAAGCTGGTCAGGTCTGGATCTTGGTTGGTACTTGAGTACCTCTATGTCTATTGTCAGCATTCTGACCTAATCACAAAAGAAAAAGAAAAAGCACTTATCATTACTGGTAAAAGAAACTCATGGTCTAGAACAAACATTAAAACCTTGAAATTTTGCTAAGGGACTAGCAAAAGCTAGGCATGGGGGTATGATGGAAACACCATCATGAGCCTTAACTAGCTCATTTTGACCTAGAAAAGAGAACAAGAGCTCCTACATAACCTAAAGGAAGGCCTAATTCAAGGAAGAAAACATAACATAAAGGGTAAAACTATAATTTTACCATTGCAGTACATCAATGGGATTTATCAGGGGCTAAACATAGGTCAAGTGGACTTAATAAGAGGAAAAGTAGGATAGTTCAGTCAGAAAAGGATTACTGTGAGATCTAAGAATTAAATGACATTCTGTAACCCTAAAATAAACCCACTTAATTTTACAAGGTTCTGGTTAGGATAAAAATCAACTAAACCCTCTAAAAATCATGGAAAATTTTTTTCTAGGGTTTAGAACCTTCAAATTGGCCTTTGGAACCTATTTTGACCTAGATAGGGGTCCCAGCTCATTATTTGACCTAATTTGGATTTTTGTGTAAAATGTCCTATCAAACGTCATCAAACCTAAAATCCAACTTTACCATTGGATTCCTTATGACCAAATTAGGTTTGTACCAAAATTTGGGCTTAAGGGAAGGTCGCCTTGACTGACTTTGCAAAATAGTCCACCCAATTACATTCTGACCCCTAGCTTTTGAAAACCATTGCGCAGACCCCCCTATCTTCCTCGCCACTCTCTGCATTTAGGTCCCTCCGCCATTACAGCGGAGGAGTCCTACTCCGGTGAGGATTGGAGGAGGATTTCTCCGTGATTCCTCAGAGATCTCCTCCCAGATTTGGAAGGGAGATTCTCTAAGGAATTCCCTACCGTCTGAATGTGATCCCAAGATTCGATTCGCACCCAATCTCTCGTGTGAACACTCGAGAGAATTGGGTATCATCCACACCTTCCATCTCCGACGAGATCCTTGCGCTTGGAAGCTTGCCTTCTAAGCACAAGGACCTCGGCCAGCAGCTATAAAAGGACCCCCTGTCCTTGCCGCATCTTTCAAGCTTGAATTGGCCGCCGAACACTGTTTGCATAGCAAAAATACACCAGTAAATATGTCATCTTGTGTTATTTCCTAGCACTGCCATTGCATCTTATGTAGCCGTAATTGCATTTGCAAATATACACCTGCATGCATTTATAAAGAGGGGAGGAGAGTGAGAATAATTGGCTATCCAATCCACTTCTATTAATTAACATTTTCATTAAGTGTGGCATTACAATTTCACCATTTTTCATTTTTTTTATTTTTTGTATTTTCCTTTTTCTCGTGCAGCTGCAGAGCATGGTGTGTGCACGCCTCTCCGTGCCTCTCCTGCCAGCAGCATGGTAGGGTGTGCGCACCTCTCTTCCTGCCAACAGCATGGCATGAGGCATGCCCTCTCCTCTTTAAAACTCCTTGCTCTCCCCCTCACTGCAGGATGGACCTTGAGATCACCCTCAGTCAGCCGTTGGCCAATCTCCTTCCTCTCCCTCTCCATACACAGTTCCTCTTCTCACAAGTTGAGAAGAGGCACACCGTGCGTAGGAGAAAACCCACAGTGGTCTTATACCACCACTATGAGTTCCACCACCGCCTAGCTCTTTCGAGAGCAGGTGGGTGTGGTGGCTTCGCATTTTTATTTCACTGCATTTCGTCTCCTCTGCCATTAGCCAGAGCTTCAAGCTCCAGCTGGTCGCTGAACGCTCGCCTGCAGATCGCATGCAACCTCTTCTCGCGTGCGCAGGCGCTCCACAGCGTGCCTGCGGATGCAAAACTGGCCCCTATCAGTTGCCAGACCACGTGTGTACTGTAGCACACTGTAGCGGGTGGTTTGTGTGACACTGTAGCCACCGACAAATATCTCACTTAGCCGGTGGCACGGTTCTCTCTCTCCTCACCCGCAACCCGCGCCAGCCGATCATCGTGCCTCACCCGCTCGCAGCGCTATAGGCTGCACTCCGCAGTGCGTTGTGCCTTACTCGCCCGCGTAGTAGAGCGCTGCGCTTCACTCGGTCACGCTTCCGCGCTCTTTCTCCTACGTCCGCGCACCTGCGCCTTCAGACGTCGAGGTAGCATGGCAGACGACTTATCTGCTGCTCTCCCCTTGTCCTTCTGGAACACACACACACTGGTACACACTTACACACACACTCATACACTAACACATACACACACACACATATCCACTCACATACTCCTATCCTTACGTATATATACATAAATATATATATACATATATATATATCTATATACATATACATCTATATATACATATATATTTATATATATATATATACATATAAATACTTACATATACATCCACTTACCCACATCCATCTATACACCTCACAAACACCATCCATACTCTCGTGCACTCGTCCCTCCACCGCGCATCATATCATGGGAATATTCGCACCAGTTGCTGATATTCCCCGATATCCGTGCAAAGCAAGTGCCTCCACCCTCACTCCTACACATCCACTCCACACTTCATGCAGCACTCAATCTTGTTGGTTGCGTCTTGCTAGATGTAGACCAACTTGACACCGTGCTACATTCCATCTCCACTTCCACCTCCATCCCTATATACATAATATATAACTATATACACATATATATTCTGTATCTACTATATATATATATTAAGCTAAGTGTTTCTTTCTTTCCTAGAAACTTACCATGTTTTCATTTGTCTTTTATTTCTTGCTATTAAAAAGACCAAAAAAAAAGAGTAAAAGAGAAAAGATAATTCTTGTCTTGTAGGTACTTGATCTTGCAAATAACAAGATCGATTTTGGGAACACTTAGTTGGCTACAAGCCAAGAACCATTTGGCTCAGGGCCAAGGACTTCATTTTTGAGGGAGTACCTCAAGAACAACATTATCACCAATAAAAAATCTTAAAAATAGAAAAAATAAAAAACATAATAAACGCAAGGAAGAGATACGTTTTAGGAAAGGCGTAGAAACTCCTTGATCTTCAAATTCCCGCCTCCCTAAGATCGACCCTGGGCCTAAAAGCGACCAAGATAAAATCAAGTATGTCAGGTAAAAAATTTTGTGAAACTAGTGTAGACTCGATTTAGGTTAACTCACTATACTAATTTCAACAACAATATCACCATATTAATAAAACCTATTCTAGTCGCATCATGCTTTTTTGGCGCCGTTGCCGAGGAGGCGAAATTGGAGTAAGTTTCTACTCTCATTCCTTTGATTTTCTCTTCTCACACCCTTCTCTTCACGGGTGTTTTGTTTGCTTGTGTGCAGGTATACCGGTTGCAAGGAGGAGACAAGCAGAGGAGGTCGGAGATGTGGGCAAATCCAAGGTGGGTGTGAGAGCGTGAAGTCGCCAGCGCCGCATTGGAGCTTCGCCCACATTGCTGAAGAGGTAGGTGTCTTCCACTTAGTAACTTAGGTTATCTAGTCACCTATAAAAAAAAAAAATCGAAAAACACTTCTTGGGAATTTCTTGGGGCAAGTGGATTAAGACCACTTGTTGATTATTTACTATCACCCCCACCACCCCTTGATTTCCCGCAAACTTCGCATAGCGAAAATCCAAGGATCTTTCATTGTGTAAAGTTTTCTTTGAGGTAAGATAAAATTGATTGATCGCCATCCTTCCTTGCCTCATTTATTCACATTTCAGGATCACATTTTTGGTGGGGAGACTTGGAATTGAGTTGATTCCATCCCCACAACGACTTTTCATTTATCTTAGATTTGATCCCAAATATTTCAACCCTAACATTTTAATTTTCTTTACATCATTTGGTGGTTGAGCCTTGTGTGGAATATCATTTTGGTGATTGGGAGCACTTGAATTTAAGTGTTTTGGCTCCCTTTCACATTGACTTAAAATAGACTCGTGCATCCACGCATAGAAATTTCCATCTAGGGCAGCCTAGTGCATTTTAGCATGCATTAACTAATTCACATTGAAGAAGGGTTTGTTGGGCATACAGAACTTGTGTTTTCTCGAAACTCGGAGATTGGTTGAATTGGTAATTCATGGAATCCTAAAATCCATACTACTTAAGGCTGAAATTCTAAAAGCCATTCACCATCTAAAACTCCAATTCGGGGAGATTTCCCTGTTGCATGCTTGATTTATACACTCTTAAAATCAATGCACTTGGGCATTACCCATATACAATGCCCTTCACATTCCTGGAGCACTTGACCTAAGCCTCTAGATTAAAACTGGTAGCAACTTGACCCCTATTAAGGATTGGAGGTCTAACTACCTACGTGTAGCGCCTACGTGCTGGTGTGGGTTCCCGCGTGCTATCGGGTGTCTAAGACTGGGGCAAACGGCATTTCAATTTGGCCCGGTGGTTTCGCGGTGCTCTCATTTGGTTCCGTAGGTAGTGATAGTAGGTAACCTAGATCTTTAGGTCTAAGGGCACATTGTAGAGGCTAGGAAACTGATTGCTTTGATTTGTCATCAAGTGTACCCTTACAACGTTGTTTCTCTCATCCCCTTTTCCCTTCTTATCTCCCCAGTTCTTCTTGCGGTAGTGCATGTTTGGGAGGAGGTCACAAAACCCTGAATTGTTTGAATTGTCAAATAATTCTAGAAGGATAGAGATTGAATCGTCATCCTCCTCCACAAACATGGTTGCATGCCCACCCCCAAATCCTGAGGGAGGAAATCGCCTCCCTCAAATCCCACCAGGTGATGGTGAAGTCGTAGACCCCATAACTCGCCTCCAAGCCCAAATGGAATTGTATAATGAGCAGATTGAAGCTATTAGAGAAACCTTGGAGGAAATGCCGAACCCTCTCGAATGGGAGGAGCCTAGGCCTCTTAGCTCTTATCAAAATCCCGCTTCTACAGAGGCCATTGGGCAAATTCGGGTCCCCATGGGCGGGGATGATTTTGAATTAAAACCTAATGTCATTGGCCTAATTAACTTTCACTTCCATGGTCTTGTAAGTGAAGATCCCTTTCTCCATTTGGAAGACTTAACCCGATTAGTTGAAACTGTTAAACCAAGAAACATCGGGTTACCAATTGTCCTCATGAAAATGTTCCCATTTTTGTTGCGGGATAAAGCATCATAATGGTTGCACACCCTTGGGAGAACCATCCATTCTTGGGAAGAGATGCGAACAGCATTTCTCAAGAAATTCTTCCCAATCGGGCAAACCAATGCGCTTCGCTGGGCTATAACTTCTTTCACGCAACAAAACGGTGAGCAGTTTCATGAGGCATGGGAAAGGTATAATGACCTCCTCCGGAAATGTCCACACCATGGTCTGCCTAAGTGGCATGTAGCCCAGATCTTTTATTATGGGCTAAATGAAACTTTGAAGCAGATTGCAGACGCTTCCTGCGGAGGGAATTTTATGAATAAAGAGGAGAATGGAGCATTTGAATTATTTGAGAACATTAGTGAAAACTCAATGAACAATACCTCCATTGTTGCCTTTAATCGTACCAGCCTGCCCTGTAATATTCACGAAGTTGACACGGGACCCTCCCATTCATCCATCGATCTTAACTTAATTGCACAAAAATTGGATGAAGTCTCCGTTGTGCACAAGAAGCTGGACGAGCTTCTGGCCAATCCCGCCTACTCTATGGCAAACACCTCCACCCCATCACTCCGTCACACCCTTAATCTGTCAAATACTCGGTTGATTTCCAAGGATCCTATGAGACCATCCTTACAGAGTATTACGCCAAGCAATTCGGTAAGTAATGTGGACCTGGCTTCTGTAAGCCAATATTTTGACATGGAGAACCAAGCCTCCGTGTGCTCGGATGCATATATGCATGTGGACTTGCCTTCTGGCTTAGAAGACGCTTGCGCTCTAGGGAATAACCCATTCTCTGCTACTTATAACCTAGGGTGGCGAAATTATCCTAACTTTGCATGGTCCAGTAACCCGCAGTGCCAAAACCCCACGGCGACCCAAGGGCCCAGTCTAATCCTGTGGCAAATCCGCCATCGGGTCCTTGCATACCTCAAATAGAACACGCATCAAGTCCTCTTGATAAATTGATGCGAATGATGAAGAAAATGTCTAAGCGCCATGAAGAAAACATGACCTCTCTTCAGCACCAATTGGCATAGTAGAATGCTGAGATCAGTCAACTATGCATGACGACTCGATCTCAGGGCACTCTTCCAGCCCAACCTGTCCCTAATCTGTGAAATTTTGTACCCCGTGGTCCTCAACCACAGGTACGACCTTCTTAGGGGCAGGTTCATCAGATTCTGCAAGCTCCGAGCATTCCACCAGGATTCCAGGCTAATCCAGCAGCAACACATCACCCTCATGTCCCAATTGCGAACCCTCCTCCGCCTTATGATCCCACTGGACCCGCGACGTCCAATGTGATTACTATGAGGAGTAGTAAGCGAATCGTTGATCCGCCTCGACCTGATCCTGGCCCATCTTTTTCATCGCCCTCTCATTTGGGATGCGCACCGCATTCTCGGGAGGACGAAACACCCAAACTAGCGCTAGAATCAGTCCCATTCCCTGAGGCTCTACTGAGGGAGCCAAAAGGCAAGAAAAAGGATACGCAGGCCTTTGATAACCTGCGTAATTTATTCAGGGACGTTGAAATCAAAGTACTCTTGTTAGAGGCTATCGACCATATACCAACTGTCACCCGATTTTTTAAAGACTACACTACACCCAGGTGACAGTCAAAGAAAATAAAGAATCCGGTGGTCCTCTCGCCTCATGCGAGTTGTGCTACACTGTCAAATCTACCACCGAAGTAGAAAGATCCAGGCACACCGCTTATTTCTTGTAGCATCCAAGGTTGCAATTTTAACCATGCTCTACTTGATCTAGGATCTTCCATCAATCTTATACCATCATTCTTGAGAAATTTGCCTTAGGAAATCTGAAACCCACCCCTGTCACGTTGCAGTTGGCAGATCGTTCTGTCAAAATACCGAAGGGTGTGGTGGAAGACGTGGTGGTTAGGGTCAACAGTCTCTGTTTTCCTGTTGACTTTCTTGTTTTGGATATGGAAGTTCCTAGGTCACTTTCTGACTGTCCGATCATCCTTGGTCGACCTTTCTTGGCCACAGCCTACGCCCATATCGACTGTGAGTCAGGCTGCATTGAGATTGCTGTTGGCTTTGAGAAGCTCAAGCTAAACATCTTCAAGGCAGCCAAGAATTTTGATTGCGATTGCATCGAGGATGACACGTCTGACAAGGACATGGCCATCATCACGTGTATCAGACTAATAGGGACCTATTCTGACTACTGTGGTTTGCCCCTGAACACAGATCATTGCCTGCCGGATATATATTGTGACGTTTCCCCATCCCTCCCCTTACCCTTACCTTCTCCTGACCAGGTTTCTAACGAGGCTTTCTCCGCTTCCCACACCTCATGGTCTGAGTCATATTCGGGCTGCTCACCTCCGGTCCACCCCCTTGAAGATCGGATTGCCCTTTCTTTCTCACCAAATCAGGCAGACATGCGACTCCACACTGGGACCTTGAGCCCACATACTGATCACTGGGGCTATCCCTTTTTGGATCCATCAATCCAAGATGCCGCTCTTCTTGGCCTTCCTCCTGCCCTTCTTTCTTTTGATCCACTTGGGACACTCTCGTCCCAAGATATGCCAGATCTTTCGCCATCCAATCCCGAGCTGAAAGAGTTGCCTGACACGCTTAAATATGTTTTCTTAGGACCAAATGAAACTCTCCCTGTAATTATTAGTTCAAAATTGACTAGGGAGAAAGAGTGCAAGCTACTAAAGGTCCTCATAGAACACAAGGCAGCCATTGGATGGTCCTTATCTAACTTAACTGACATTAGCCCCTCCTACTACACTCACCGTATATATACGGAGGAGGAGGCTTGACCTTCCCATGAAATGCAGTGACGTCTCAACCCTAACATGAGGGAGGTCGTTAAAAAGGAAATCATTAAGTGGCTTGATGCTGGTATAATCTACCCGATTAGCGATAGCCCCTAGGTGAGCCTGATTCATGTCGTGCCCAAAAAGGTGGGACTTACCATTCGTGTCAATGACAGGGGCGAATCCATCCCTACACGCACTCCTACATCTTGGAGAGTGTGTGTAGACTATAGGAAACTGAATGCTGCAACAAAGAAAGATCACTTTCCGCTACCTTTTATTGAATAAATCCTGGAGCGGTTAGCGGGAAATAAAATTTTCTGTTTCCTGGATGGATTCTTTGGATATAACCAGGTGGCTATTGACCCCCGGGACCAAGAGAAAACCACCTTTACCTGCCCCTTTGGCACCTTCTCATTTAGAAGGATGCCATTCGGACTTTGTAACACGCCAACAACTTTCCAGAGATGTATGCTGGCGATATTCCATGATATAGTGGGTGACTTTCTTGAGGTCTTCATGGATGACTTTTCGATCTTTGGACCTTCATTTGATGATTGTCTTGCTAACCTGATCCGTATCCTTCGGAGATGTATTGATGTGAACCTCGTGCTTTCTTGGGAGAAAAGTCATTTTATGGTACACGAGGGAATTGTTCTCAGGCATATCATCTCTGATAGGGGTATTGAGGTTGACAAAGCTAAGCTTGATGTGATTGCTGATTTACCTGTGCCTAGCTCTGTCAAGCAAATCCGCTCCTTCTTAGGACACGTCTATTTCTATAGGAGATTCATCAAAGACTTCTCCAAAATTTTTAAACCTTTAACTCATCTCCTATCAACCAACGTACCCTTTGATATGGGCCCCGACTGTATGCGAGCATTCACGCAGCTGCGCGATGCTGTCACCAAGGCCACTGTTCTCCAGCCACCTAATTGGTCCCTCGACTTTAAACTCATGTGTGACGCTTTCGATCGTGCAGTTTGCGCCATTATGGGACAAAGACGCGATAGACACCCCTTCGTGGTGTATTACGCTAGTAAGACGTTGGACAAGGCCCAACGTAATTATACGACTATTGAGAAAGAACTATTGGCAGTCGTCTTTGGGCTGGAGAAATTTCGCTCTTACCTTCTGGGCTCGCATGTTACTATATTCACTGACCACGTGGCCATTCGTCATCTCATGCACAAGAAGGATGCCAAGCTTAGGCTGATTCGTTGGATCCTTCTGCTCCAAGAATTTGACCTTGAGATCCGTGATAAGGTCGGAGCCCAAAATGTTGTTGCTGATCATCTCTCGAGACTGGACCTTAACCACATTGGATTTACCCTGCCGATTAATGAGGTTTTTCTCGATGAGCACCTACTAGCAATTAATGTGGCAAGTGGACCTTGGTATGCCGACATTTCCAATTACCTTGCTTCTGGTTCCCTTCCACGTGGTTGGCCTCAAAACCAGCGCAAGCATCTCATCATAGAAACAAAGTATTATTTCTGGGATAATCCACTACTTTTTCGAATAGGTGCTGACCAGATCATCCGTCGCTGTATTCCTGACAGCAAATTCCCCAGTGTGCTATCCTTCTGTCACGATCAGGCCTGCGGAGGCCATTTCTCTGGGAGGAAAATTGCAGCCAAGGTGTTGCAGTGCAGTTTCTTTTGGCCCTCCCTTCACCAGGATGCACACAATTATGCTAAACATTGCACTAGGTGCCAGTCGTTAGGGTCAATGTCACGTTGTGACATGATGCCCTTGCAACCCATCCTGGCTGCTGAAATCTTTGACATTTAGGGAATCGATTTCATGGGTCCCTTTCCTCCTTCCAACAGCTTTGAGTACATCCTCGTTGCTGTTGATTATGCTTCGAAATGGATTGAGGCTATTCCCATATGCCATGCTGACCATGTCATATCTACTCGATTTATCAAAGACCATATTTTTGCATGCTTTGGGATCCCTCGAGCCATTATCTCTGATGGAGGAAGTCATTTTACCCATGCATCTTTTCAGGCACTTCTGAGGAAATATGGAGTTCACCATCGTATCGCATCTCCATATCATCCTCAGACGAATGGTTAGGCTGAGGTGTCGAACTGGCAAATCAAGCAAATTCTCCATAAAATGGTTCGGCCTGACCTTAAGGATTGGTCCGACAAGCTGATTGACGCACTTTGGACGTATCGAACCGCCTTCAAGGCTCCCCTTGTCCTTATAGAATTGTTTACGAGAAGCCTTGTCATTTGCTAGTGGAGCTGGAGCACCGCGCTTATTGGGCTGTTCACCAATGTAACCTCGACCCAGACCTGTGTGGTCGAGAAAGGAAACTCCAACTCCAGGAGCTGGAAGAACTCCGTTGTGAAGCCTATGATTCTGCCTTAACTTTCAAACAACGCACTAAGGCCTTTCATGACAGCCGAATTTGGCGGAAGGAATTTGAGCCATCTCAGCAAGTTTGGCTTTACAATGCCCAGCTCAAATTCTTTCCAGGGAAATTGAAGTCCAAATGGATTGGTCCCTACTTGGTCTTGAGACCATTTCCCAACGGGGCAGTCGAAATTGAAGATCCTAAATCTGGGCATAAATTTACGGTCAATGGGTAGCGGTTAAAACCCTATCTTACTCATGAACCTGCCATCGTTGATGAAATTCTTACCCTACTGGAGGGTAATTAACTTCGTACCTTACTCTGAGTCCAGCTGGGGACGTTAAATTCAGCGCTCATTGGGAGGCACCCCAGCAACACTCCTCCACTATCACTTACACAATTCCATTTCACTTCACTACCCACCATCCACCCACCCTACCACCCTGCTATATACCTTGCACTTCAGCTCTCATTCCCTGATCCTTGGACCTTGCTTTATCCTACATGCATATGAGGATATAGCCTCATTTGGCATGGGGGGGTGGATAGGCATCCATAGGATCTGGGTATTTTATGGTATCTTGTAGCTTCTACATCCATTATACATATCCATCTATAACTATGTACATAGCCTATTTCAAAAAAAAAAAAAAAGAGAAGGTATTTAGCAATGATCTGAAGGTTGAAATAAAAAAAACAATAAGTGTTTATAGATATTCAACCGTTGTTTTGAATACTTTCCAGGCCACAGAAGCTTGATTCGCTCAGGCTTGGCTTAATTCACTTGAGCATTGATAGATCGAAATCTCTCCTAACTAAGGACGTATTCTTGTACCTGAGCCACCAGTACAGGATTCGTTGGTTTGCTTCTATTTGAGAGCCTAAGTAATCTTGGTTCACACTTCACATATCGAGAAAGACCAAGTGAACATAAGATCCAACCCTAGTGTTCATTAGGGAAGGTGGAGTCCTTACCTGTGCACGCAGGTAGACTTTTTATCCCAGACTTTAGTCTTGTATTTAGGAGAAACTCTTTCTACCGAAAAAGTACTCTCCCACCAAAAAAATGTGTGCTCCTCCAAATAAAGTTGTAAGAGATATACTGACACTTGTTTAAAAAAAAAAAAAATCTTGCAAATAAGTTAGTATATCTTTCAAATTTCTGTAAATTCTTCTCCCCCTAAAAAAAAAATTTTTAGGGCACATTACAAATACCCTGTTTCTACCATATATTCCTTGAGCCACAAAGGGGTTGAGTTTTCCATCATCTTTCTAAGGGTCAATCTAAAGACATGAGCTGAAACTGGGACCAACCTGCACTTAAAAATTCGTGAAACCCTGGGCTTGAGCCTTAATGTTCATCTGGTCGGTCTTGATCCTTCACTATGCACAAACCATAATCTCTTGAGCTCTCGAGTACGGCAAAACCCTCTGAGTCCTGGAAATTGTACTTAGGGTTTAAATATCAAGAGTCCAGGTTAGTCGAGAGATGGTCTATATCATGTAAGACTTAAAGTACTGGTAGTCTTCTCTGCAATGGGTTCTCACAATATCCAACGAATAAACACATCCATGTCGCTTCAGAAAAAAATCTTCAGCTTAAGATCATTTCTAAACACAATACAAAATGTTTTGCTAGGGACTAGCAAAAGATAGGCAGGGAGTATTTTTGCACAGCAAAAATACACCAGTAAACATGCCATCTTGTGTTATTTCCTAGCACTTCCATTGCATCTTATGTAGCCATAATTGCATTTGTAAATATACACCTGCATTCATTTATAAAGAGGGGAGGAGAGTGAGAATAATTGGCCATCCAATCCATTTATATTAATTAACATTTTCATTAAGTGTGGCATTGCAATTTCACCATTTTTCATTTTTTTTATTTTTTGTATTTTCCTTTTTCTCGTGCGGCTGCAAGGCATGGTGTGTGCGTGCCTCTCCGTGCCTCTCCTCCTGCCAACAGCATGGTAGGGTGTGCACACCTCTCTTCCTGCCAACAGCATGTTATGAGGCATGCCCTCTCCTCTTTAAAACTCCTTGCTCTCCCCCTCGCTGCAGGATGGACCTTGAGATCACCCTCACCCTCAGTCATCCGTTGGCCAATCTCCTCCCCTCTCCCTCTCCATACATAGTTCCTCTTTTCACAAGTTGAGAAGAGTCACACCGTGCACCGGAGAAAACCTACAGTGGTCTCAGATCACCACTGTGAGTTCCACCACCACCCAGCTCTTTCGAGAGCAGGTGGGCGTGGTGGCTTCGCATTTTTGTTTCACTGCATTTTGTCTCCTCCGCCATTAGCCAGAGCTTCAAGCTCTCAAGCTCTGAAGCTCCTGCTCACCGCGTGCCTGTGCGCGCGGGAAGAGGTTGCACGCCTACCTGCTGCTCTAGTTGGTCGCTACATGCTCGCCTGTAGACCACGCGCAACCTCTTCCTGCACGCGCAGGCGCACGGCAAGCTGGAGCTTTAGAGCTTGAGAGCTTGAAGCTCTAGCTAATGTTAGAGGAGACGAAATGCAGTGAAACAAAAATGCAAAGCCACCATGCCCATCTGCTCTCAAAAGAGATGGGTGGTGGTGGAACTCACAGTGGTGGTCTGAGATCACTGTGGGTTTTCTCTTGTACACGGTGTGCCTCTTCTCAACTTGTGAGAAGAGGAACTGTGTATGGAGAGGGAGAGGGGAGGAGATTGGTCAACGACTGACTGAGAGTGAGGGTGATCTCAAGGTCCATCCCACAGTGAGGGGGAAAGCAAGGAGTTTTAAAGAGGAGAGGGCATGCCTCATGCCACGCTGTTGGCAGGAAGAGAGGTGTGCACACCCTACCATGCTGTTGGCAGGAGGAGAGGCACGGAGAGGCACGCACACACCATGCCTTGCAGCCGCACGAGAAAAAGGAAAATACAAAAAATAAAAAAATGAAAAATGGTGAAATTGCAATGCCACGCTTAATGAAAATGTTAATTAATAGAAGTGGATTGGCCCATTATTCTCACTCCTCCCCTCTTTATAAATGCGTGCAGGTGTATATTTACAAATGCAATTACAGCTACATAAGATGCAATGGCAGTGCTAGGAAATAACACAAGATGGCATATTTACTGGTGTATTTTTGCAGTGCAAACAAACACCCCTAATTTCTTCCTCCCTCATCTCCGGCCAACTGCCTGCAAGCTCCGGTGATCTCTCCTCCCTCTTCTCGTCTCTTTGCCAACATACCAGTGGTAGAGTCTTCTCTGCCTTGCTCCTCCGCGTCGCGCCGTACCTGCACGCGCTCCTCCGACCCCTTCATCGTCGCCATCATCCTCACCTCAGGGCCTTCTTCTTCGACGACGGCACACATGTGCCTCTCATCCTCCGCCTTTTCCCCTTCGTCCAACTACCCACAGTAAGTTCCTCTCTCTCCATCTTTTATTTTCCCCCACTTAATTTCATAAAACCCCCCTCGATAGCCACTGAGCACCTCTGTCTCCCTCATCTCCGGCAGACCACCGGCAAGGCACAACAGTCACTCCAACCCTCCCCATGCCTCGCCACATACCTCAGAACCTCTGCCATCACCCACTGATCACCATCCACACCTCCACTGACCGCCAACACCTCCCTAAGTGCCCATCGAACACACGCACTTCCACGGTCACAGTCCAACCTAAGCACGCACGCCTAGGCCATTCTGCACCATGCCACACCCTGCCTCACCTTCGTCGTGACATGGCGAATTTCCCCAAGTCATTTGACAGGGCCGCGAGGCCGTATCTGTGAAGTTCAGGTCAGACCCTTTTCCGCCATTGGAGGAGGCATGAAGGAGCTTGCTAGCTCACTCCAGGTCGCACTGCTCTAGGCTAAGGTGTTCCAGGTGCACGAAATCCTTCTACGAAACTTTCTCACCCAGCAATCAAGGGCCTCAGCGATTGCAGCTATCGCAATTGCATGAGAGTTCTCCTTTCAGGTGCGCGAAGAAGCGAGTGGGACTTTAGTCCCACCTCGGAAATGGTAGGCACAGGTGCGTTACTTAAATTGATTTTGTGTTTCCTTCTCTTCGCCTCAAGACACGGGGTGAGGTCCCCTTGCCCACGACACCCACCTAGTCCGTGACCCACACCTATGCGAACCTGGCTGACTCGTTTACCCTGCACCCCTCGTGCACCACCCACGTCGGTGCGCCTGGACCCGAGTGTACGTAACCTGACCCGATTACCTGGCTGGCTCTGAGAGAGTGAAGAGAGAAATAGAGAGAGCGTACGCGGGGGAGGGTAGGGGTAGGTTTTTCTCTTCGCTGTGCAGGGAAAGAAGGAGAAGGAAGAGGCAGCTGCTGAAGAAGGACTTGTGAAGGCTCACAAGGAGCTATGGAAGAAGTTGAAGGCAGGAGCAAAAGGACTTGAAGGCAGAAGACAAGGAAGGAGGAAGAAGCACTATAGCAAGAGAAGGTGTGGCTAAAGAAAAGGCTAAGGAAGGAAGCCAAGGGCAGAGGCTAGAGAAAGGACTTGAAGGCAAAATTGAAGGAAAGAAATCAAAGAAGAAACTGAAGCCAAGAGAAGACAAAGAAGAAGCAAAGGTAGAAGAAGAGAAAGAATTAAAGGCAGAGAAAGAGTAAGGAACCAAGAGAAGAAAAAGAAGAAGACAGAAGGAAAGCACCGCAGAGAAAGAAAGGAGAAGTCAGAAAAGAAAAGAAAGAAGAAGCCATCAGAGAGAGAAGAAAGAAGAAAGAACATACAATTTCTTTTTACATTTCTATTCTCCCCTTTTGCTTTCATATACATTGAATCCCACTCATATTATTGTTGAACATCATATTTTGATTAATTTGAGATTGTGATTTTAATTTTTAAATACCAATTTGCTCCCTGTGTTCGACCTCGGATACTTAGGTTTTTGAGTAATAAAATTCTTATCTGTTTTCAAGGCGATTTCATTTATACTACAACGCAACATCTTTTAAAAATTGATTTCGCCTCATTAACACCTTGGTCAAGGCCTCGGGAAATGAAACCTTGGTTGGTTCCTTTAGAATAGGTCCAGGTTCTTGATCTAGGATAGGGGTGTCTTCGATAACTATCCTAGGGCTTAGGTTACTACCAGGCTTAGAGTGGCTTGGATAAGGTGGGTCTTGAGTTGCTTTACTACTACGGGTTGTTAAAGAATTCAGTCCTGCCTGGTTTTGGTTTGGGGTTGGTAAAATAGGTGGCTGTTGTTGAAATCCCGCATAAGATGTCGAAGCTTTTGTCCCGTCGGGTGATGGAACAGAAGGGGCTTGATAAATCATGTGGGTTTGGCCCGGATTTGGGTTCATAATGTGCCTCTGGTTTGGAAAGTTATTTGGATCACAGAGGTTGCGAAGGGAGTGTGCCAGGTTGGCAGGAATTCGCCATCTGAGTGAGTTGATTGCGAACCTCTGTGATCTCATCCTTGTGCTATTTTTGCATAGCTGCATTTGTCTTATGAATGTCAGCCAGAGTCTGAAGGATAAGGGTCATTTGATCTGCTTGGGTTGGCCCAGATTGATAGGTGGGGTTGGGCTGAGGCTGAGGTGGCTGATATGGTCGAGGAGCTTGTGGACAAGGTTGGTATGGTGGTCTTTGATTCTGATTATTTCCCACCCACAGGATGTTGGGATGATTCTACCATCCAGGGCTATAGGTATTAGAGAATGGGTCATTCTGGATGGCATTGAGGTTCTCGTAGATCTGAAGAACCTCAGGAAAATCAGAGTACGAGGGTTCAGAGTTCCCCCAACTAGAGTAGGTCAGATCGGAGTTTCCTCCGGTCTTGGAGTCAGATGGGGGTGGATACGGGTCCATCCCCTAAGAAGATTGGTGATAGATGTTATGCACAGTTTCCCTCCCAAGAGGTGGCTGTGCAAACGGGTTTTGCGCAGAGGTGGCTCGCTGCAGATGTCGAGTCAGCTCATCCACCTTCTTCTCGATGATAGGGACCTTGTCCAATCGACTGGCCATCAATTCCAAGTTGACGGATGTGGACAGGCCCTGCGTCTCATGTGCTCCCCTTGGGTTCGTTGATGTGCGGGCATTCATTCGGTCGAATAAGCCCATGGAGTCATTATTGATGGAGTTCTTACACATATTCTCGAGAATCTCCCACACAGTGTCTTCGTGTTGACCCATGATTTTCCTCCATAGGTTGCATTGAGGAATAAGCGGATGTCTTCACGGAGTCCCTGGTAAAAAGACTGGACTTGTTCCCATTTAGGAACTCCGTGATGGGGGCACTTTCTCATGAGATCCAAGAAACGGTCCCATGCCTCATGAAGAGGTTCTCCAGATTGCTGGGTGAAGTGTGTGATCTGGTGGCGCAAGGCATTCGTACTACCAACTGGGAAGAACTTTTTCAAAAATTTGGATTGTAGTTCAACCCACGTGTTGATTGGATGCATTTGAGTCTGATACCAATGAGCTGCCTTGTCCATGAGAGAGAAGGAAAACATCTTCATAAGAAGAATATCCTGATTTTGTACATCTGACCTGAAGGTTTGCGCCAGATGTTTGAGATGTTTGATGTACTGGAAGGGATCCTTGGAGTTAAGCCCATGAAACTTTGGAATAGCATGAATCATGTTGGGCTTGAGTTCAGAATCAGGACCTCCAGCCGGGATTTAGACTCGAGGTTTGATCGCCATCGCAGTGGGATTATAGTGATCTCGCATCATAGGACGCTGCGGAGGGTTTACAAAGTTTTGAAATAGATCATTTAGGTGCTGGAGTTGGTGTTCAAGATTGTTATTTTCTTCAATTGGTTGTGCCATGATGATGGAAGAAGGAGAATTGGGTTTTGATGAATCAGAGGAGATGTCTATGTGGTGGGGTTGCTGCACAAACACGGACGTCGAGGCTTGGCCTCGAAGGGAGTGAATCACTAAAGGAGGTCTTAAGAATGGTCTTAAGGACCTCCTACCAAACATGCACTGATGGTTTAGACGAGAGTAGAATGTGCTAGACCCAATCAAGACGCCCAAAAAATTTGGATGACTGCAGAGGTTCGAGGCGGATGATACCCCTTAGTCAGAAAAGCCGTTCATCTGAGAAATACCTGGGTAGCCAGAGAGGGAGAATCCCGCAAAGACCCCTACACGGTAGAGCATCCCCACAAGTTACAGGGTTTTCTCCACTCGACCTCTTTTGTCACTGAGATTCTAGGTAGACCAGAATAGGGACCTTAACCTCTTAAGTCTACCACTTTTGTTTAAGAGCAAAGGTACTTAGGATTCCACTTGAACTTTAGATGTTTAGAGTGCAAAAGTGACCTAATTTCAAGGTTGGTTGACCTGATAAGAGGTCAACTTCACCTATTTGTCTTTTGAGAGCTTTAGGTCCTTTCTTTTAGGGTTCAAGTGAAATTAAGAGCTTGATTTTTTTAGGGTTTCTCTTGAATAAGTCTTTTCAATCAAGGTTTAGGCACACCTCTTTTTGGAAAAGTTGATTCTTGCTTAGAAAGATGTGTCTCTAAAACCCTAAATTGGAATCCTTAATTTGGCTCTAATTTTGGTCCAATTTAGTTGCCACAAATATGGCATCTAGGGCTCAATCAAGAAGGTGGTAGCCTTAGTTACCTTAAATGGATGCACAAGTCAATATTTGTTGAAATCAAAATCAGGCAACTAGGGTGAATTAGCTAAATATGGAAAGCAGGTAGCCCTAAATTGATTTTTATCTTGTTTTTCCTTTTCTGAATGAGGGGATTAGGAGAAAGGGCTAATCAGAGATTACCTACCTCGGGTGTGGTTGTTGTGTGGCCGTCTTCTTTTGAATCTTCTCCCCTGAAATAATCACAACAAAAGAGATGTATCAAGTTAGTATTGAATCAGAGATTGTGATAAAGATTTCTAAATCGCCCGTTGCTCCCTGGCAATGGCACTAAAATGTTTAATCGAGGTGAGATCAATGTTAAAATCAATGCGTCGTAGTATAGTTGAAATCGCTCGAAAATAAATAAATTTTATTACTTGAAATTGTAAATTCGAGGTCGAACATAGGGAGCAAATTGGGATTTAAAAATCAAGAGCACAACTTTAAGATTGAATATGATATGCAATGAAAATCAAAGTATAGTGCAAAAACACAATGTCAATGTATATAGAAGAAGCACAAAAAAATGGATGTCTGATTTTGGAAATCAGACCTCTTAAATATAATGTTGCTACAGTGCTTGTATTGCTATTCTCTGTTCTCTGTCTCTGATCTCTATCTTTGATCTCCTTCTTTCTTCTTCTCTTCTCTGATTTCTTTATGCCTTCAGCTTCTTTCTTTCTTTAGCTGCTCTGGCCCTTATCTTCTTCTTCTTCTTTCTTCTTTCCTTCTCTTCAGCCTTTAGCTCTTCCTCTTCAGCCTTCAGCTCTTCTTCAGCTTTGCCTTCTCTTCAACCTTGCCTACTCCTTCCTTAGCTTCTCTGGCTTCCGCCCTCTCCTTCCTTGGCTTCTTCTTCTTCTCCTACTTGCGAGAGCAAAACTTACCCCTACTCACCCCCATGATCTCTCTTCTTCTTTCTCTCTTAGGCTCGCTCTCCCAAAGCCTTCTCGAGTAATCGGGTCGGGTATGCATGCCCGGGACCAGGCCCACCAGCGTGCGTGGTGGGCGAGGAGTGCAGGCTATTTGGGTATATAGGTTAGGGCTAGGTTCGCGGGCAGTGGGTCACAGACGAGGTAGTGAGGGTGAGTGGGACCTCACCCCATGGTCAGGAGGCGATAAGCCACTGTCACTTTTACAATTTATTTCGCTGCGTTCGCTCCTCCACTTCTGAGGTGGGACTAACCGTCCCACCTTTCTTCGCGAGTGCTTGCAGCGGATGTTCTCCTCTGATTGCAGCAACTATGTAGGGCGTCAGTGCCAATTGCTTGGCTGAGGTTGTGCGTGAAAGGAGTCCGCGTGACCTGGGACTTGTTGCCTGGAGCGAGGAGTCCTGGATGAAGCTCCCAAGCAAGCTCCTTGTTGCGTCAATGGTAGCGAAGACCTCTAACCCTATCAACAAGAAAGTGGCCTTGCAGCCTCATCAAAAAATGCAGACAGCTTCATCGAGACACGACGAAGGTAGTGCAGTGGTCGGCGTGGCGTGGGGTGGCTAGAACGTGCGTGCCTAGGTCACCCTGTGTGTGCGAAAGTGGGTGTGTTCGGGGGGAATTCTGGGGGCTTGATGTGGTGAATGGAGTAAGGGTTTAGAGTCAGTGAGCTGTGGTGGTGCTTGTGGGGTAGTTGGCAAGGCAGATGGAGGTGTGTAGCGACGGGAACACCTCGCCGGAGGTTTGGTCGGAGGTGGAGAAGGTGGTGGTGGTTGCGAGCATCGAGGCATGTTTGCAAGAATAAACGATAGAAAAATGATGAGAAGAGAGAGAGAGAGGACCTAACTGAGTGAAAATAGAGGAAGGAAGATGCAGAGGAGGCGATTGGCTCGTATTTCCATCGCTGGAGATGAAATACCCAGTGGAAGGGGGACAACGACGAAGAGGGGGTTGCAGGGACGTCGACTGGTGCAACGCGACGTGGACGAAGAGGATAAAGAGAATCCTGCCACTGGTATTGTGGCAGAGCGACGAGAGAGAGAGAGGGGTCACCGGAGATTGCTGGGTTGTTGACCGGAGGATCAAGAGAAGAATTAGGGGGTTTCTCAGGCCAATTTCAAGCTTAGAGGTTGCGAGTTGATCTGGGCATGCTTTAATAGGCCCTGGAAGAAGGTCTTGTGCTTGGAAGCCAGGCTTCCAAGCATGGCAACCTCGTCGGAGTTGGAAGGTTGAAGGTGACCCAAATCTCTCATGCATTTGCATGAGAGATTAGGTACCAAATCAAGCCTCTGACTGTGTTCAAACTGGAGGAGATTTCTCAGAGAATCTCCCTTTCAAATTTGAATGGGATTCTCTGAGGAATCAGGGTGATCTTTCCCTCGATACCTCGCCTGAGTAGGATTCCCTCCGCTATAATGGAAGAGGGACCTAATTGCAAAGAATGACGAGGAAGCTAGGGGGTTTCTGCAGAGGTTTTCAAAAGATAGGGGTAGAAATATAATTAGGCTGGACCTATTTACAAAGTAGGTCAAGGTTAGTTCCCCTTAGGTTCAAATTTTGGTACAAACCTAATTTGGACCTAAGGAATCTAATGATGAAGTTGGATTTTAGGTTTCACTACGTTTGGCTAAGCAATATACACAAAAATATAATTTAGGGCAAACATTTGATTGAGACCCCTATTCAGGTCAAAATAGGCTCTAAGGGCAAAATTGAAGGTTCTAAACCCTAGAGGATATTATTCCATGAATTTTAGAGAGTTTAGGTGAATTTTATCCTGACCAGAGCCTTGTTAAATTAAGTGGGTCAATTTTAGGGTTACAAGAAGTCATTTAATTCCCAGAATTCACATGAACTCTTTTCTGTTTGAACCAACCTACTTTTTATCTTGTTAAGATCATTTGACCTGTATTTAGCCCATGATAAATCCCGTTGTTTCACTGCAATGGTAAAATTACAGTTTTACCTCTTGTTTCTTGCTTTTCTTTCAGAAGGGTTATTCATTGAGTTAGGACCTCCAGTTGGTTATGTAGAAGCTTTTGTTCTCTTTTCTAGGTCAAAATGAGCTAGTTAGGACTCATGATGGTGTTCCCTTCACCCGCGTGCATGGGCATGAGCAAGAGCATGGGTAGGGACTTGACCTTAGTGTCTCGAAGGTGAATAGCCTAGGCACACGATTCCTTATGAATGCATTTTCGAATTAAAAAGCCCCAATGTGGGACTATATCTTTAGCTTCTCTTCTCACGTGCAGTTACCAAGGGGAATCCTTCAATTGATGCTGCTACTACTGCTTTCTTCTTCAATTGGAACCCTGGAAAGCTTCCCTCGGTTGTTCTCCAGTTGTGGCAAGTGGTGGCGAGGTCTAAGAATAGCTGACGGCGGAGGACGGTGGCGACGATGAGTCGATGTCTTGTAAAGACCTGTAGAAAAGAATACGGGCTAAACACCCCAATTAAATGGTTCATAAGTCATGTCGTGAAGCGAGGAAGGTAATGGTGAAGGTGATTTGGTGGTTTATGAGTTGTAGGTGGTCGGATGATGACTGTGCGTGGTGGTTGATGGTAACACCATCATTCAACATAAATAACTAAAATTAATTAGATTCAAATGATAAATGCTCCTAAATGATCATTTGAGGATCGCAATTCCGTACTGAACTGATTTGAGAAGAAGACAGAAAAAAGGGGTTAATTCTTCTGTTTGACCATTCAATCTCAAATGTAGATTAACCAAGGGGTTAATTAAGGGTTAATTCAAGGTCAAATGAACCTAAATGACCAAGAAGTGGGCTCATACTGACTGAATCAGGGTTTTACGCATTTCAAGGATTAAAATATCATTAAAAATCTTAATTATCAGCCGCACTTAAATTGAAAAAATTTTGGTAGAAATAAATTCAATCTAAACCTCTTAAGATTCATTGAAAAATATTTTAAGAGGTTTGGTACCTTCACTTTGACCATTTGAACCCATTCTGACAAAAAATAGAGATTTAGACGAGAATTTACTCTGATTAGGGCTTCTATGCAATTTAATCAATCAAACGTGGTTAAAATCCAAATCTAGGTTCACCATTATATTTTTTGGGTTGAAATTAGGTTAACACCAAAATTTGGGCGCAATCAGAGTCTATCTTGACCTAGTTTGCATTTTGGCCCTTAAAATCTCTCTTTCTCACATGTAAACCCCTATGTTTCACATTTTGTTACATTTATGCCCCTAACTTCTTCACCTTCTTCACAAAGAGGTCCCTATTTCCTGTAACTCCTAAACAACAAGTTAACCCAAAAAGCAGGCACCTTTGACCAAGCATATCTCCCTCATTTTAAGTCCAAATCCCTCCAAATTTGGAAGGATTGCTCCTTAGGAGATCCTCTTTGATTGAGACTTGATTTCTTGCCCAAATTGGAGCTTAAGAAGCTCCACCGAATTTGGAAATTGCAATTAGGAAACACATTTGAATCCTATTCTAATTTCACGAATTCTTCCTAATTGAGGTTCAGAAAGACCTCTATATAAGCTCTCTTAACTTCCAATGTGTTTCCTAGGTAGGTTTAAGCTAAAATCCACCTTTTTCCTCTTCCTTCGACCGCCTAGGACCTTGGGTTCAGTGACTCCACTTGATCTCCCTCCTCCGGCCATCCAATAGCCAACTTGGACGGTCCACCATCTTCCTCTTTCTCTTCTTCTCCTCACCAGCCAAAGTAGGAGCTCTTTTATCCCTCGTTGTCGCTGCTTCTCATCACCAGAGGACTTCATCCCCTTCATGTCCAGCAAGCCACACCGGTAAGAATCCTTGCCTCTTTCATCCAATAGAGTAGTCCAACCTCCCCTCCTTATTCTTTAACTTAGGAATAGTCCATTAGAGCCTAGTTTAGATCCTTGATCACCTTTCTTCCCCCTTGTCTTCCCCAAGTTTGGTGAGAGCTTCGGTGAGCTTGCACCGGCGTTACACACCATTAATCACCACGCTACCACCACCACAACCTTCCTCTCCTTCCACTGAGCAAAAGCCCTCAATCTATTGAGGGCTTTGATCACTCCAACCCTTGGCTAAATGACCCACACCTCCACTGTCATCTTCGACGTCGTCCAGCCACCCTATGCAACTATTCACCAAACCAACACTGCCACCTCACTCCACTCTTCATGACGATTCTTATGAGTGTATTAATTGGGGCATCTAGCTCGTACTTTGATGTGTCGGTCATCACCGTTGTCGGTGTCATGGTCACCTATCCCATACCTCCACTCGCAGTTGACCGGTAATCATCTTCACAGCCACCACTTTGAGAAGCTGCGGAATCCAATTGCGAGGACACCTAGGCTTGCAATTGGCCATGGCAACATCCACAACAGCTTCAATTGGCTGAGGTTCTTTAGCAGCAATGCACGAAGAAAGGAGGCTATTGATAGTGACACATTATGCGAGTTTAATTCTGAAATGCATACATATTGAATCATGCTTGTAGGCATATCGCGTTCGAACACAGGGTCAGGTCCCATATCCATGAACTTGTGCACCTGGTCCACTCGCCCACGTCTATCGAGCTAGATCGGCTCCTTGCGCTAAATCAATTTGGATTTGAACCGGGTTTGAGGAGAGAGAAAGGAAAGGACTTGTAAGAGAGAGAGGGTGGGTTTTCCTCTTGGGGGAATTGGATGTGCTACTTAAGCCATCTGTAGGCATACATGGATGTTTGACTGGAAGAAGAGCTGAAGAGTCTGATTTGCATTAGATTTGTCTAAGTGTTGATTGTTTGCTTGATTATTGATTGGCTAAGTATTGGAGGATTCTGAACTTGAATTGAACCTAAGTATTAAACGATTAATTGGTGGTTTCAACCACCACTTTTTGGGCTCTTCATTATATTTTTATCTATTAAACTTGAGATATAATTTGGCTCTTGAATATATTTTTGATTGATTATTCATTGCATATTGATTGCGTAGCAATCATAGGATTTAAATGACCTAAATTAAGTTAGAACTTATCATAATTGAAGTGTAATCCATGCATAAACAGCATACATTACATCTTTCCTATTTTATTTAGATATGCATAAAATAACGTTATAATGTACTGATTAGTGCATTATTTGGATTATAGGCAATAAGAAGCTCAGATGACAGCTTGAAGCTAGATTTGAAGCAGGGAAGAAGCCGGAGCTGCAGTAGAGCTGGAGCTGAAGTTTGGAATAAAGTTGTAAATAAGATAGTGTAGAAGAGGTATACTACATTATTGGTGGAATTTTAATGCTTAGATTAAATTATGAAGAACATTAGGACGTCGCTACACTTATCCCCAACATTAGGACAACCCTATTCCTATCCTTAGTCTCTAGGATAACCCTATCCATGTCCCTATCCCTAAGCCACCTCCCTATTAGGCTAATTTAGTTGAAAACCAAAACATGGATAGTGTTATCCATACCCTTATCCACATTATCCCAACTCTAATCCCCCTTCTTGGATGCCCTTACCCCTAAACCTCAATTTCCCCACTTCAGCCAAAACCTGGATAACACTATTCGGATTCCCACTATGCACTATCCCTATGCCCAACCCTCTTATCCCTAATCAAATTCCCACCTTAGAATCCCATTTAGATCCTTTGATATCCCAATTAGCTCAATTGGAGGTAATTGGGTCAGCCTTGTTCTAATTAGGTCCTGATGGACCTGATTAGGCTAACACCAATCTAATTAGGCTCAGACTAGTCTAATTGGACTTAGGCCCAAACCAATCACCTAGCCTACATCCAATTCGGTGCATTCCTACTTGATTAAGTGCACCTAAATCCAATTGGGTCTACCCAGGATCCAATTGATCCATCTCTACCTATTCAAGTCTAATTAGGCTCAGTAGAACCTAATTAGGGTTAGATTTGAATTTCATTGATTCAAATCAACCCAAGTAAGTCCAATTGGCTAACCCAAGACTTTCCTAAGAACCTAATTAGGTTCTCATTAAACCCAATTAAACATGGCTAAGTCTAATTGATCAACCATCTAGTAAGAGGTTAACTTAAACCTATTTTTAGACACCTAAATAGGGCCAACCTAGACCTACTTAGAAGTGGACCAAGTGGTCCACTTGACCACCTACCCATGGCTACACTTAGCCACACTTTCACGCACACACACACACACCCACACTCACACTTTCACGCACTATCTAGAGTCTTCTCTAGATGGAGCCACCTTTGGTTGCCAAAAATGGCAACAAGGGGAGTCCACTCTTAGATCTACAAAATGTGGATCTAGGAGATCACTTCCCCTCCCATCTTGATGCCAAGATGGAGTCTCTTCTAGTGAACTCCATAGTTCTCTAGAAAGCCAAGCCAAGGGTCTATTTAAAGATCCCTTGGACGACCACAAGTCTCCCATCTTGGACTCTCCATTGGTGGCTTCCTCCTCCATCTTCATCTCCATAAGATCCCTCCATCTCCAAGAACTAGTGGACGTCCAAGAGCACCACCTCCACCACCTCTCAAGAGGCCGGCCTACACACCTTGGCCGTCCCTTTCTCCCTTCTACCACCTCAAGCCCCATAGGCCATTGGAGACCACCTCCAATGCCTTAGTTTCTCTTAGTAGATAAGTTGTTCTTCCTAGTTTAATTCTGCATTAATTTTTCTGCTTAATAGTGTACTGATCCTCTGCCTGAAGATGCATGCATAATCTTTCGTAGATCCATGCATGCATCTATATTATGTTAGCTAGAAATATTGTGTTTAAGCTTTCATGTACTAGCATGTCTCTACTTGTAACGATGACAACCATTGATGAAATGAAAGCCTTGTTTACATTATCTCTCTTGTGATCATCAGTTGGCTGATTTAATTTCCTATTACATTGCAACAAAATGTTTGTTCCAGAAATTATAGAAGATTTGATGATTAACGAATATTTTGTGGGTTGCCATTGTATAGTTAAGACAGTGCGAACAGATACACATACTTTTACGTTCATATTGTTTTTGACTCATGTGCACGTCTTACGAGTTAACAATGTAACCGACGAATCATATAGTCGTACTTTAAATATTGGACTCCAATTTTAAGCAAGTAGTGAAAAGAATCAAAATCAATTTCGCTTCTTCTAAATGTCTCCCTAAGATCGATCGAGACTCACTGTCTCGTTAATTTAATTTTTGTTGAATCATATTTTGCAACTATACTACTACGCTTTTCCTATCAAATCTGTGATTTACGATCCCAACACATATCATTCTTGTGATTTGTTTATTGTGCTCATCATTTATTTTCATTGATTAGTAGTTGAATTGCAATAACTTGCTCCTTGAGAGTGACCTCGGAACTCACGTTTTTCGAGCACTATAAATTTAAATGTCAATTCGATTTTCGTCGCTATGCTACGATGCGAATCTCTGCTAAAGCACAACGATTTTTGTTCAACAGTAGTGGAAGTGCGTGTGTTCGGTCGGGGGTTCTAGTGATGTAAACCCTCAATTACCTTGGGGCTTTTGATCTTTGGAATGAGAGGAAGGTGTGGGTGGTTGTGGTGTGATGTTTGATGTAGTGTAGTGCTGGCGCAAGCTTGCTGGAGCTTGTATTGAAGGCAGAGAAGATGGTGGTGGATTGGGTGATGTAGTAAATGAACCTAAAAACTAATGGCTTAGAAAGACTCTAGAGAAGGAGAAGGATAGAATAGGCAACTTATATGGACGAGCAGGTGACGAGTCGATTCTTCGCTTTTAAAGTAGTTTGTCACATAAAATGACGTGTCGTTTGTAGTTCTATGTGGTGGAAAAATCAACTAATCAACAATTAAAATAACCACTCGATTAGGAGCGGGTCGTGTCCATAGGGAGGCAATGATGCAATAAAATCTCTCTTATTTCGTATTCTTTCAATCAAGTGCGAAATCCCTAATAAATCTGACATGAAATGTGATGGAAAGAAGATTCATAATAACTCAAAAATATAAGGGTATATGTGCAATTTTTCCTCAATGAAATATTCAATAAATATGTGATGATTTTATGTAATTTTCAATTGACATGTATTAAAGAAAATTTGTGCACATTTTAATCCCAAAACCAATGTTAAAACATGTGAATATCAATAACCGTGCAATTATCAGAAAGCATGAGTATGCAGTCACAATTTTGCCATAACAAAATAATCATAAATTAAAATTGATTTTGGTGGCAATGGCATTAAATGTAATTTTTAATTAACACAAAAACAAGGGATTTTACCTCTCTCCTTCTTGCGCATGGGAGAGAGGTTCAATCGAGGAGAGACTCCCAAAGGAGGTTGGCTGAAGCGAGGTCGTGGTGGTGGTGGCAGCGGTTCTTCGCAAGATGGCCGGAGCCAACCTGCCGGAGGAGAGGAGTGGTGGCGGTGGAGGAGCTGCTGCTGCTGCGCTTGCTGCAGGCATAAGGAGACGTCGAGGCGTAGGCGCGCGGGAGTTCTGCAGAGCGCACAGGCACGTGCAGATGTGGGTGTGGCTGCGGCTACAGGTGCTGCGTGGGGTTGCAGGCGGTGGTGCGGTGAAGTGCAGGCACACGCATGGAGGTGCGCGTGGGTTGGAAGGGTGTGGTGAAGCGCTGTAGGCCTGCAGGGAGGGCGTGGGCGTGAAGGCTGGAGCGCACAGAGGTGGGTACGTGGAAGTGGCCGCTGGCATGGGGCTTTGCAGTGGCGCTGGAGGTGGGTGCACTGGAGAAGTTGATGAGGCGTGGGTTCTGCTATTGAAGGTGAGCGTGGGTGTGGTTTGATGGAGCGAGGGGCGCTACTGGTGAATGCGCGGGCTAGAGGAGAGGCTGGCTGGGGCGATGGTGAGGCGCTGCAGGGAGGCGCTGGAGGTGGGTGTGCTGGAGAAGTTGATGAGGCGTGGGTTTTGCTGTTGAAGGCACATGCGGGCGTGGTCTGATGGAGCAGGGGGCGCTACTGGTGATGGCGCGGGCTAGAGGAGAGGCTGGCTGGGGGCAATGGTGAGGCACTGCAGGGAGGCACTGGAGGTGGGTGCGTGGACTGTGGGTTTGTTGGAGCGGGGACAGGCGCTACTGGTGCGTGCGCTGAGGGTGAAGTTAGCACGCATGCAGTGGTTTGATGGCGTTGCTGGAGGTTTTGGTGGAGATTAGGAGGCGTGCGGTGTGCAGTGGCTGGTGGCTGGAAAAACAGAGGACGGGGGAAGAAGATGAAGGTGGTGCTGTAGGAGTTTCAGACGTTTGGGAACATTCCCAGACGTCTTAACGGACGGGGGTGTGAAGTTGCGGCAGCTGCAGTGGTGGTCATTGGTGATGACGGTGAGGGTGGTGCATGCTGAGGTGCTCACAGTAATGCAAACGAGCTCCAGATGGCGGTGTGGCCTGTCACACCACACGCCCACAGTGGTGGAGGCTCGTAGCCATGGTTGAGGCCAGTGGTGGTGGAGTGGACGAGAGATCAACTCTCTACACAGTGGTGGGTCGGGGATGGCAGCCTCCTCCCCATGGCAGCTCTCTCTCCTCCTTTTGTAGCCACGGCCATCATTTCAAATTCAAAATGTTGTAGCGTAAATGTGATGAGCAGGAGGCGGAGCTGAAGCCAGAGGAGTTACTTGTGCAAAAGAGAAAAAAAATAAAAGAATAAAATATTATGGTTATTTATGCATAAGCCCTTAACTTCTATGGTAAATTAAAACAATGCATGCAATGCACCTAATTGGTTAACTAATTAAATGAATGCAATTCTAAATTAATTCTAAATGAATTTAGTTATTAATGCAATGCACGAATTATGCAATTAAATCAGAAATATAAATTAATCTATTTACATCCTAATGCATGCTAAATAAATGTTAGAATTAACTTAATATCTAGGCACTTAAATACTTAAATAGCCCACAAATATGGGCAAATCAGCAGGGGTGAGAAGCGTCTGGTGTTGGCCAACCGGATGTGAAGAAGATGACGAAGTCTGGTGGGTCGAACGGCGAGGAAGAAGAGGTCGGCTGTGCCCGTGGTTTGGCCGACAAGGTGCGTGAAGAAGAGGGGAAAATGTTGGACCACTCACTTTGGGGGTTGGGTGGCCAAAAGAGGGTGAGCGGAGGTGCTCACCAGAGGTGAGGATGGAGGTGGCTGGAGAGGAAGGGAAGGGGGGAATTCTAGCCAAACTCTACTGGGAAATTCGTGGGAATGTAGAGGAGCTTATATAGAGGTAGATCAGGCCTTCAAATTGGAAGAATTCCTACATTTGAATCATGATTTTGGAAACTCTCAATTTAGGAAATCTGGAGCTCGCCTGAGCTTTTCCTCTTTAGAGAAGGATTTGAAACCAGTTCTAAATGGAAGAGGATCTCTTTGGAGGGATTTGATTTAGAGATCAAGGAGATATCATCGGTCAAAGTTTTATGTGGTTTGGGTTTGACTTGGATTAGGAAACTCTTTAGGAGAAGAGTTATGGGCATATATGTAAGGAAACATGGAACCTAGGGATTTAGATGTGATAAATGTTGATTTCAAGGGTGAAAATGCAAACTTGGTTAAGATGCACTCTGATTGAGTTCAAATTTTGGTGTTAACCTAATTTTGACCCAAGAAATCTATTGTGAACTTGGATTTGGGTTTTGACCAAGTTTGACTGGGTAAATTACATAAAAACCCTAATCAAGGCAAATTCCCGTTTGAATCTCTATTTTTTGGCAAAAAGGTTCAAATGGTCAAAGTGAAGGTATCAAACATCTTAGAATATTTTTTAATAATTTTTAGGAGATTTAGATTAAATTTATTTCTACCATAACCCTTTCAATTTGAGTGAGGCTGATAATTAGGATTTTCAATAATATTTTAATCTTCAAAATGTATGAAACCTTAATTTAATCAATGTGAGCCCACTTCTTAGTCTTTTAGGTTCATTTGACCTTGAATTAACCCTTGATCAATCCCTTAGTTAATTACATTACTGATGAGATGTTTAAACAGTAGAATTAACCCATTTTCTTATCTTCTTAGATTCACTTTAGAATAGAGTTATGATCTTATGATGATTATTTAGGAGCATTTATTATAGTAGTTAGAGGCTAATTTAAGCTCATTAACACCAATAATGGTGCTACCATCATCATTACACCGTAATGCCATTCCAGGTAACCATTAGTAGAATATTTGGTGGCGGATCCGCGCAATCTCCACATTTAATGTCCTTGTCAGGATGACATTTAATGCTCGTCATTTTAGCGGATAAATACAAAATTTTCCCAGTGATTGGACACCACTCGCAAACGACAATGCTTTCATCGTATTACAACAATACTTGGGATGATAGCTTTCATTGGCTACCTAGAAGTTCAGGTGGACACTCCACCTAACTCACCAAAATATATAGGCGGTGACAGGCCTGTTTCCAAAAAAATATATATATCCAGCAATGCCTTGTTTAGGTGCCTTGCCTACCTGAACATTGGCAATGCTTCTCACGGTGCTTCACTCACCTGATGTCAATACCACCATATCTATTTTATTTCATGTTTTCTCAAAATTATTAGCCTGCCAAAAGCGCGACCAATAATTGGGGGAATACAACACATGAAGTTTTTTGAGAATTACTACTCTCTATGGTGTTTTACACAAGCAAAGAGAGTAGGGGCAACTGATGAGGGACAAAATATTCCTAACATCTTAAGGCCAACAAGGATTCGATTACCTAGAGAATCGGTCGGATCCAACTACCCAAGGGATATGGAAGATTTGACTATTCGAGGTTCAGGATCCAATCGCCTGTGGAAGCATGGTGGATCCTTTGAAGTAATTACCAGATCCGATTGAGTGTCCGACCCGGCAAGAATATTTGGCTAACTGTCGGAGGCTAGGTTTGCTTGCGTAGGATTGACTACCATGGCTGATTCGATGAAGCTTCAATTTGCCCAGCTTAGCGAGTCTCAAATAAACTTTTTTGACTGTTGCGATACGTTATGACAGTAACGACAAATTATATTTTGATAATAGCCAAGGTGTCCAAGTTAATGAGAATTTATGATAGTAACCATCGTAGTCAAATGGTATTTATTGCCAAATTGTAGGATAGTAGGGAACCCCCCACGATCTCCACCTCTTATTTAATCACCTCTATAAATAGTTGAGTGAGGTTAACTTTTGCCAACACACGATCTGAGAGAAAAAGAAGTAGAGCACTTGCTGTATCAATTCTAGTGAAATTTTAGGAGCATAGCCCTCCCCCCAGACATACACCTATTAGGTGAAATTAGGTCAACAATTCTTGTGCTTCTTTGTGATTATTCTTGTGTCGATCTCTCTGTTCTAAGAGGCCCGATCATGGCGTATCTTAGTTTTTGACTAGTGAAAAATGAAAAACATCGATTTGAAATCAAAAGACACCATGCATTACAAACTATATAGCCCGATGTATTTTGATTTTTAATCAGTGTCTTAGATTAGGTTTATACTGCCTGATTTACTCTCGTAGAAACATACTCAATATTGGTCTATAATGAAAGAAGACAAGATTAGGAAGCTGATGGCAAAGATGGAATTCGAAATAGATGTACGTGCTAAATAATATGCAAGAAAAATGAAATATGAAAAAAATAAAATAAAAATAGATGAGAGAGGGAGATCAAAAAATTAAAAAAAATTAACGTAGTGAAAAGAAAAAAAGAGGGAACAATGCAAATCAATTTCAGGCATCAACTGTTGCTACAGTTGTGTGAACAGTGGCTGTTCCATGTAGCTTCAATAGATATATAGATTGTTCATTAGGGGACTTAGTGGTGTTGTACAAAATACCCTATTACATTCATTAGAACATAAAATCTTCATCAACTGATAAAAATTATGTTAGAATCATAATGCAAACCGACCTATATTATTATTACGAACCCATACGTTATCATACACATATGTATTTGACATCACATTTTTGATCTTTAATGTGATATAATTATTTTAATAGACTACTTACATCTCACGAGGGTATAGGAATTTATACATAGAAACCATAAGAGAAATGTAATTGTATGATGGGTAGAATTCTCATTTCTATTTTTAATGGTTAAGGCCCCTAGAGAGGTATGCGAGGAGTGGGTGGTTGTGGTTCGTTGCATGATGAGAGGCTCATCATGGCTTCTAATTAGCCCTAATTAACTAGTTTCCCTAGTTAATTAGCTAGGAATATGGATATATAAGGGTTAATTATAGAATAAGGGACAAATCATTAGGACCTTAAAATAAGTTAAAAATACTAAATTATAAGTCAATTATATTATTAATAACTTAATTAATAAATGGGCTCGAAATACCACTAATCAGTTACCTAATTAATATCTTATTTAACTTAAGTATAACTTAAGAACTAAGTCTTTAATAACTTAAGTTAATTAATAAATAAATATAAATAAATGGGTCAAAAATGTGAATACATGACTTTAATATAATATTTAGCTAAATTATAAATATATATAAAAAGTTATAAAAGAAAATAATTTAAATTAACCTTAAAAGCCTTTGTTTACATTTTGGTCCCTATATTTTATTACAATCGAGTCCTCTTATTTTCACCTAGGTCCTTAACTTTTATTACACATAGGTCCCTGTGAACACTTCTCTTCTTCATTTCTTCTTTAGCCCAGTGGTGAAGACACCTTACGATCACCTCACATCCGGTGCTATTTCGCCCTCTCCAAGCTCCTGGAGCTTGCACTCACCTTCTTCATTTCATCCCACGGTCTGGATGATCCTTGAATCCTATTTAGGGTTAGAGAGTAACCTCACCAGCGTTGGAGAAGACACCGGTGGTTACCTTGAACCTAGACCTTCTAGCATCCAGATTCAACCACCTTCATAGCCACCACAACCTATAAATACCCCTTGACCCCTCCGATTTCAGGAGTTAGCTCCCTACCCTCTTCCCCAACTACACCTAACTGATAGGCTATTCTTCCTACTCTGGCAACCATTTCCCATCTCCGTCCTATTCCTCTGATCACTCGCTTACAATCTCCGCCATCGTTTGTTGCATCCTCTCACGAAGCACCAACGTCGGACTCCACTTCCATGCCACGAAACCGCATGCTGGAGCTCTTCCTCCAACCTTCTGATTTCATCCTCCATTAAGAACCTTAGATGGAGACTCCTCACCTCCTTCATCCAGGTAACAGTAGGATTAGGCTCAGGTAAGTGTAGCATAGCTTAGTTTAGTGGATTAAGTAGTTAGTTAGGTTTAAATGTTCAATTTGTATGCTATCTTCCTCAGCTCCGGCAAGCTCTTTGAGCTTGTCTGGGATACTCTTTTGCCATTTTTACGCACTAATCACCTTCCTCTCCTTATCATGATTTCATAGCACTTCCTTTCCTTCATTTTTATTAGCTTTAGCACCTAATTCATCGCCACCTTAACCGACGACCTCCGCTGTCCACGACGGAGGTTACCGAGCGTAGACCACACCCAATTGGGGCCCTACATCGCCTATACACTACTTAAGGGCCCCATTCAACTAGTTAATTAAAGAAATAATCATCTATATGAAAAACTCCTAATTACGTTTCAACTCTTGAGCTCATTGTCCATGGCGAGCTCAAGAGACTTTAAACACCTAATTGATCACTTACAAACCATCTCTGAACACTACGAAACACTCCTCCTCACTCAATTGAGTGAGAGGATGTGATCTGAGTTCTAGCGAACTCAGATTATATTTTTTCTGAATTTGATGCTTAATTTGTGAATTGATCTCTAATTGCTTTAATTGATGAGCTCCTGAGGTTCCTTGTGACCTCAGGAAGCTCTTAAGACCTTTAATGGTCAATTTGATGGAGTTTTGTACACTGCCAGATATTTCTTGGACTCACCAGAGCTCCGGTGAGCTCCGACAAGTCAAATCAGATCTTCAACCCTAGATATGCTTTACAGAACTCCAGATTGTCTTGTTGGATTGTAAAGATCATAAATCGATGATTTAATTTAGGTTTCATTGTCTGGAGTTCCCATTTGAACTGTGTCTTCTTCAACTCCGATGGAGTTGGAGAAGCAGTTTTGATGAGGTTTAGATCTTGAAATTTGATCCAAAAGCTTGAGAGGAACTTGTAAAAGAAGCTTTTAATCTTTAATTTCTCTAAGAGTCTCTAGATTGTTCCACCGAACAAACCTCATCTTGACTTCAGGCGGCGATGATTGAGATCGCATTAGACCTGATCAAAACTTGGTTTGAAGTCTTAGATTGATTCCTACAGAAGAATTAAGCTGATTCAAGGTTTTAATTGGATCTGAAAGAGTTTGAAACAAAAAGTCAACTTCGAGCCTATTCTGGTCAACTCTAGGTCCAAATTGAGGATTTAATGATTAATCTTATGGTTTAATTAGTTGAAATGTTTTCTGGAATGACTTGGAGAGTAACAGAGTTGATTTCATTAAGTTTAATTAAGGAATTTGTGAGATTCAAGTTATTGTCAGTGTGGATTCATTTGAACCCATTACTGTGTTCTTCAAGTTTTTGGCTAGATTTAAACGCTAAATCCGCCCAGATCGAATCATACCAACCTACAGAGGTTGTTCAATCCTCTTTGTAAGGTTGTTAGCTCTCTGTCAAGCTGTTCAGAGCTCAAAATGGAGCTCTGAAGCTCCTATGCGAAACTCATGAACTTCTTCATGTTCCTGAAGCTACATAGGACCTTCTCTCTTCTCTATTAGATGTAGAATCACCTACTAAAGGTGATCCAGACCTCATCTGGGGGTCAAAATCTCTCCCTCAGATCCTAAGACCTAATTCCATCATCTGCAGGCCATGATTGGCCGTGCAAACCTCCCAGCTTTGCCCTTCAAATCGAAGGGCTAGACTTAATCTGAACACCAAATTGGTGTTATAATCCTGTAGAGCATCCAAAGGGCTTTCGATCGAGCCTTTGCTCGATCGGTTTAGTGAACGGAGTTGGCCGAAATCGCTGGTCGAAGTTTGGCCATAACCTGGGAAACAAAGTCCCACATTGGTAACTCTGGAGCGCTGGCACTGGTATATTATGAAAAAGTGAAGATGACGTTTCGGTCATCAGCACAGGGCACAAAATGAAACTGGCTTGGGTGCAGGTGCGTGCGATGCATGTGCTTACTCATGCATATGTGTGTGTGTGCTTGTGGGCGTGAGCATATGGGTCCGTGAATGGGCGTGTGGGCCTGGGAGGCCAGGGACTGTGCATGAACTTGAATTGAGTAAAATTCACCAATTAAAGAACTAGGCCTGAGCTTAAGTAGGGTTTGGCCTTGCCTATTGGGCGCTGTGTATCCTCGAATGAGCTTGGGCTACCCATTAATAAATAATTTTTATAATTGAAGAGCTTAAGAGGAGAGCTTAAGAAAATTGTCTAAGTGTCGCAGCTAAGGCATGAGAGAAGAATAAAGAGATAAAGGATAAAACAAGAGAAGGGGAGTTAAAGGGTTAAAGAGAGCTGGAGAGAGAGAGAGCACAACAAAAGAAGAAAAGAAGTAAGAAGAAAAGGGTTGAAGAAAGAATGAAGGAAAGAAATAAAAAGAGGAAGAATCAGACATCTGTGTCTTCTATCAGACTTCCAATCTTCATTTTTAAGATGTCTGATTTGTAATTCATTGATATATCTTGTTCTCTCTTTTTGCTTTAAGTGATGAAATAAAGGCATTGTATTTATTTGTTTAGCAATTTCTTACCTTTATCTTTTGTAATTAGCTACATTTGAAGTAATAAACATAATACTTAGTTTTAATGCCAAATCATATGTGTAAATATGTTCTCTATTCATGGAGTGTTGCATGTGCTAATTTGACTAATTCTTGTGTAATGTTCATAGGCTTAAAGTATTCCAATTTAATTAGTTCTTAATTATTCCTTAGCAATTAATGGTGAATTAGGATTAAGTTATGCCTCCCAGTGAACAACCTGGACTCAACCAGTTAAAAAGAACTTAAAATCTAAAATGTTAGGTTAACTTGACCCTATACTACACTCACGACATTAATTCGAGTTAACCTAAGTTACTTTCTCATGCAATTAATTAAACCTAAATAACTTAATTAACTGTGTTGAAGATTTAACCTACCGCTGCATCCCATTGTAGAGAATATAATGGGCCTAGGACAAAACCCAAGGGACACACTCTTCTGTTTTCTTTCGTACTGGCTCTCTACACCCTTTGGAAGTACCATCTCCATCTCCAAAGGAGCAATTCCAACGACTCTAGAGGATCCTCACACGCGTCTCTGCAAATCATCCGTTGCGATGGATTCAGGTATACTTCTATTTCTTGTTTTGTTGTGGGTTGATGATACAACGATGGGATTGATCTTGGGATTTAAATTGAAAATTGATTTCAAAGAACTTATTTATTTGATTTGGTTTTCATATAGCTTTTGAATCCATCAAATTAAAGTATGCAAAATTATGATAAAAATTATGGTAAAATAAAGCCATTTAAAGATCAAAAGGAAAGAACATTTTTACAAAGATCCAGTTTTGACCTCTCCCTTCAACTAGATTTGTGCCAAGTCGACTCCAAAATGGATCTAAGGCCACTCCATAAGAGAGCACTATTCACCCCTCCCCATTGCTTTTCCACTCAACAATTCTTTGTTCATTTTAGGTGGCTAGTCAATAAGTTTGGCCATCCAAATCTTTGACTTCAATCCTTGGAACCACTTCTAGGTTTGGGCACCCAAACAATTAATTTCGTCACCTAAACTTGAAATAGAGCTAACCTTGTTAAGAACCCTATATGGTTCTTCCATCCCTTTAACACAGATTGGCTCCTAATTTCTTCCTAACTTCACATTCCTAAACTTGGTCTACAATGGAATATAGGCCATGGATTCAAACCAAATTAGGAAAAAATTAGGTTAAACAGTTAAAAACAATGCATTATAAAATTAAATCAAAACTCGATTCTACTCACTGAGGATTCATCAACTAGAGCACAATGGTGCGTGGGGCCCCTCTCCTATTTCCATGCGTCGTTGCACTACATCTACCTCAGAAGTTCAACTAGATTGAGCTAGATTCTCATTCACCTTTGAATAACCAAGCTAAAAATATATGTAAACTTCGAAGGGAAATAGCTCCTTACTTCACATGCAAATCACTAAGTACTTTGTGTGCATATCTCTTTATATCTTCTTCATAGCACCACTTCCACTTGTTAGAGGCTGCTCTAGATTACTAGAAATCAACATTAGATACCCTAATGATCACCAACTTCATCTTGTCCTTTAATCTTAATGTCACAACTAATCCTCATGCAAAATCTCCTTAATCCATGATCTCTTATGGCTATAGCTTAGCACCCATCCTTGAAGATTGGCCTAGTAATGGCATGTAGTTGATCACAAGAGGCTATTGGGTCATTTGGGCATCCCTAGGCTTTTGCATCTAAACACATCATTTGGTCATCTAAATGGGTTGGCAGGTAGACTCATAACTCATCCTTATTCATTGCGTGTTGGCCCAATTTGGTCACCTAAATGCCACCCTTTAGGTACCTAAAATCAACGAAATATGTCTCTTCTATTTAACTCTTAATTTCTCCTTCCTTTACCTTCATTATTTAATCCTCCTTCCTTAACATGTCTGACGAAAGACTTAAACGTTAATTTGCTAAAGTTGAAGTTAATAAACCCTTCCACTGACAATTTTTGATGATCTACCGAAGCAACCAATGAGTGAAAGGTAGCATTGAAAAGAGGACGGAGAGGGCTACCATGGGATGCATCACCTCAGTAGGTAGAATACAAGGTAAGGAACTATTGAAATCCAAAACTTTATGCTACTATGGAACAAGATAACCAAGAACGACTTTTATTTTGTCTTGATTTAGTTGTTTTGTCGAGACACCTGAAGTACAAATGATTCCTAGGTGATGGGAAAAGTCTCTTATACTCTCAAATTCAATATTCCTATGCCTTTTGATTGAGTAGAACCAAGTAATTTAGTTAATATAATTAGTTATTTGCTTTTAGAAGATTGATATGAAATTCTTTCATTTAAGTCCAAATAATGGCTCTAGTTCTATTCTAAATATAGTTTGATAGCGTAGGAAGGTTAAGAAGGAGGTTAGGAATTAACACATGTTGAACAAGTCAAAGAACACTACATGTGTTCTTCCTTAGTATTAGATTTGATACAGGTTTGGGTGATTAAAATGGTTGTTTGGGCCCTTAAACTAGACTTAAAGTAGGGGTTGAAGGATACAAGTTTGGACACCTAAATAAGTAGATTATTAAATAAAAAATGCTTAAAGGATTAGGCACCCAAGGAGGGTAATTTACACAAAGAAATTATGTTCTTCACGTATTTAAAGGTGTTATAAAATCAATATATGGATGCTACAACTTAAGAAAATGGGATTAATAAAGTGTCAAAGATCTAGCGATGGTGTCTCCAAAAATTATGGGCATAGATTCTAAGAAGTCCTCAAACGAGTAGAAGACAAGTATTAAGTTAGAAACTACAATTTTAATTCGGGAAATCATATCCCATGACACATGATTTACTATTAGAGAATAAATAATGCAACGATAGAGTTGAAAACTCCATTTACTTAACTAAACCATAATCCAAAGCTAGCATCTAATTGGATAAGACTACTTAGTGCATTGGTTCTTATAAATCTGTGCGTACCTAGATCCCTTGGGAGGTGATGACCTCTTGCGGAGGTGTTAGGTTTAGGGATGTCATGGTTGAGGGCTATCATAAAAGTGGGAAGACTCCATTGGCCCTATAAGCTTCTTTCTAATATATGGCTTGTAACGACCCGGTTCCCGAGTCCCTACGAGACACGAGAACCGGACCGACTCGACTAATCCCAAGACCTAGTCGTCCAACGAGGAAGTAACCAAAAGACAGTAAAATAAACCACATTCAGCATGAATATAATTAACAGTAAGAAAGTACAGCAGTAAGGAAAGAACTACTACAGTAGGTACCACCACAACAGTAAAACAACATTTATCATATAACAAGAACTGCAGGTAAAGAAGGTACAGCGGAAACAAAAACTACTCACTAGAACAGAAACAAAAGAGGTACAAAAGGCTGTGGTAACTCTATTGGACCCTACTCGGCCCAGCATCCTCTGCAGCCGCCGACCCTGGCTGCTCAACACCTGGTCCTGAAAAAGGTAACGAGTGTAACACGTCAGCAAAACGCTGAGTAGAGTGGCAGACTAACTAAAGGCAATAGTAGAGTGTGCAGTAGCTGTTATGTTCTATTACTTCCTTTATTCACATCTTTCAATTTTTCTCACTATTTCAATTGTTTCTCAGATCCTTTACTTGATCTCGAATGTCCTCGTGGGAATGATCTTGATTGCAGTCTTTTCCAAAAGTAGAAGTAGCACGTGGTGCTCTCTTGGCCGGGAGAGTCCCCCGTGGTGATCCTACCCTCAGTCAACCACCCCAAGGTCACTGACAGACATAACGGTGACTACGGCACGCGCGATAAACGCACAGGTAGCTAGCCCGCACTGGCACGCGGTCAGTCGTTTCCGTTAACGGGTGCGCCCAAAGCACAGCACGGAACCAGGGCAGAGCCCTCTCAGTAACAGGGGTCCAACCCCTCCACAGTAACCAAACCGGGGCCTTGCCCCTCCACAGTCCGCGCACCCTCGCCTGACTACCCTTGTTTGCCCTAGTGGGCCTAACAAGTCGGTGAAGGAGGCTAGCAGAACCCCGGGGCCCGTGGGGTAGCTAGTACTCTCCTAACACTACTAGCTCTCCTCGGTACTACGTACACGAGGGCCAACAAGTCGGTACAGAGCGGCCAATCCTAACCCCGGGTCCCTGGGGCGGCTGGCCCCACTCTGCACTAAACAGGTACAGGTACTTCCCTTGGTACTGCGTACCCAAGAGACAGTACAAACTACATCTCAGTTTCCATTCCTTTTTCTTTCCAGGAGTTCCACTCCTAATTCCCCGTAGGGTTCCAGCTCTTTATCTCAGAACATCATATGTTTCACTTTCCAGATTCACGTTCTCAAAATCCATGATCTCAATCATGTTTCTTTATTCATAACAGACAGCTATTAATTCAAATTACAGGCAACTTTATATTCCTTTCCATTTTTTTTCCAAGACTGCAGTATTATACATTCCACTAGTTCTTCCATCCTAGGGTTCATGTCACATCCTAGGATCTAGCATACAACTAGTTTTCCAGCCCTAGGATTCATGCATCACCTAGGAGATATCATTCCATACATTTCTCATTCCTAGGATTCATGCAATGTCCTAGCTTCTAGTTATGGTTCCATACTTTAACAGATTTTATTAATAAACTTAAGCCACTCTACCAGGTACAACGGGAGTAATGGGGGCGTGATTGGGAATCCCGCGTGCCTCCGTGACTCTCAAGACTGCAACCGAACGAGGTCCTATCACAAGGATCAAACACAAGGAGTGTCTCAAAATAGTGTATAGCTACTGTAGACGGGTAGAGGAATTACTTCTGAAAAGAACGCAACTCGAATCGCGGAAAACGGAGCCCGAACGGGCCCTAAACGGGTCGAAAAAGACGATACTGTGCAAAATCAGACGTCTGGAACTCCTTCCAGACATCTTAAAAAGTGGATCAGAGAATTACCTGTTCAGCGTGGTTTCCTAGACGTCCAGAAGTCTGCGGGGACGTCTGCCCCAGACGTCCGATGGTCCCTCCGGACGTCTGGAGGTCACTCCCGCCGTCTGGTACAACTTCCAGACGTCTGATTCGCAAAGGATGGCGAATCAGCGAACCTGCGCACAGCCAACCCCCTCCCTCAGTACGGTCAGTCGACAAGAAGGAAGAAGAAGGTGGAAACTCACCTTTCAGACGTCTGTATGATCTTATAGACGTCGACCTTGCTGTCTGGCTATCAATCTAGACGTCTGATTCTGGAAATTTTTCCAGAATCAGGACCCTGCTCGGCCTCCGCTCGCGACGCCGCCCGCGTCGCACCTCGCGCTCCTGTTGCTCAGACCGCAGCAGGTCCCTCTCTGCGTCGCTCCGCGCCCCCTGCGCCCTCCGCCGACCGGCCAAGCCGCTCCGGCGAGCTTGCCCTCACGGCAGAGCTCCGCCCTCGCACGCCGCACCTCCGCGCTCACTGCGGCCGCCACTGCCGCCCTCGCGTCCGCTTGCTCTCGCGCACAGGAAGGAGAAGAAGGAGGAGACGGTGGAGGCGGGAGGGGAGGAGTGGCCCTTTTAAGGCCGCGCGAGGAGGAGAGAGAAGGTGGCAGGCCGCCTGCAGCCGCAGAGAGAAAAAGAGGGAATATGCGGTCTGCGTGCTCAGGCGCGCAGGCGACTCGCGTGTGTCGAAAATAACGGATTTTCAGACGTCTGGAAATGATCCCAGACGTCTTATCAGACGTCTGGTTGTGATCCCAGACGTCCGGTACGACGTCTGGGCCACCTCCCAGACATCTTAAAAGACGTCTGGGGCACACATTCGTTACATGGCTCAACATGACACATGATGACATTTGAGGATAGAGGTAGGATCCTACAAGATTGGCCATGGGCCATGGCAAAATTTTCTTTTCAAATTTCTAATGAAATAAAATTAGGTATAATGGGAGTCTAAGTCAAACCACATGGAGGCTAGACCATTCAAATTGCTCCCTACTATCCTAAACTAATGTATTTTTTTATTTTTGAATTTTCTTCTTTTTTTAATATTTTTAGAGTAGAGAAAGATGACGATTCCTAAAGATAGGGACTAAAATATAGAATAGAGACCTAAATGATGTTCACGAATAAATAATTTTTCATAACTTTAAAATTCTAATAAAATTAATGTTCTACCAAATTTCATATAAAATAACATCAAGAATGCATTTAGTAATTTTTTTACGGAATGGAAAGTAAAATAAATTTTATTTTTTTCTATAACAAATTTGTGAAGGAAATTTTGGGGGGAATTCAACCTAATATGTAGAAACCTATGGTAATTTTTTTAAAAATTTTTGGATGTATGGAAGTTACGGAATAAAATTGGAAATTGGAAATAAAATTACAAACATAAACATAATGGGAAATACAACAAACTAACTAAAGATTTAAAAATAAACATTCAAGAAATTGACAAATAGAATGAATTGAAAAACAAAGGACTTGCATTAATGAATTAAATGTCAAGAGGGACAGACTAATTGAAGGGATGAACTAATAAAAGATTTCAAGTAGAATTATAATACTTAACTAAGAACTAGAATTAGTGTACAATTGAGAAAACAAAGAACAAGAAGAGGAGAAAGGTGTGGTGATGTCATGGAGGTGGAGGAGAAGATCGGAGGAGGAGGTGGAGGCAGAGACATGTTGAGGGCTACTAGCACTGAAGACCGCCTACCTGGAGGAAGTCCTTGAAGAAAGGGAGAGATTGAAGGTAGAATCTCCTTTCTTAGGGTCTTGAGGCCTATTTATAGATGTGAGAACCTTTAGAAACTCCTATAAGTCTTTGAAATTCATAGCAAAGGGATAAGGAGGTTGTTTTGAGGTTAAAACAACTCCTAATCCCCATTAAAACTCAAATTTTCAACCTTTTATCCCATATATATGCCACCACATAACCCAAATGAGACTATTTCTTGATTTTTCTTGGCCTAGATTCTCGAATGGTCCCATAAAAATATTCTCCTCAATCCTGTGCCACCTTGTAGGTCTTTTGACACCTTGCCTATGATATAAAAATCAAGAAACTATTCATTATTCACAAAATATAAGGAAATCTCTAAAGTTATTAAATTTACAAAATAAATGCCTGAGCAATAGCAATAATTAGGTACATAATTTCTATGAAATCATGACTCGTTGACCCGAGAAATCATACTAGTCCTCAAGCAAAAGAAAATAGAAAAACAAAATCGATAAATAAACCTAACTCACTTTTCGTAGGAATCGTAGTTGCATTTATGTATGCAATAGGGCTTTAAACCTTTAGGTCACCCTAGTGGAAGAGTTATATGAATGTGCACAAGACAAGGGAGGGGGGGTGGTGGATAGTGTGTGATAAAAATGATGAGAAAATCAAATAAATAATCATGCAAATAAGAACATTCACCACAAGGTACACAATGATTTTTATATAGAAATCCCAATTGGCTAAAAACCACCACTTAAGTCACCTTGATTTAGGATTTTCCTGATCGATCAAGTTCTTTAACCACACTACTTTGAACCGAGGGTAGTGTACCTTAATACAATAACGTATCAGATTGAACTGATACAATTTTGTCTCCTTAAGATGGGAGACAAATGTTGTTTCCCTACCAGGAGGGGGTGACGTAATAAATTGCAGAAATATAATATAAAACAATCTCACAAAATTCAATCAAACAAAGTACACAATTATTTTTAGGTGGAAACCCAAACCAGATGAAAACCACCACCTAACCCTCTCGAGTTAGGATTTTCCGATCAACCAAGTTGATCAAATCCACTAAACGAATCACTTAAAATAGGGTGATTCAACCTCAATTACAACCACGCTACTTTATACGAGGGTAGCGTACCTCAAACCCCTTCTCTTCACGAGAAGGATTTTGTCCCACGAAGGAGACGGGAATTCGCAAAGCGAATACCCAACCAAAATAACAAAGATAAATAATAACAATCCTATAGAGCCAACAAAGATTTAAACCTAGCTTCTATAGGAATTAGGAAACTCCCCTTTGATGGAAGTGCGTCGAATCGAAGACGTGGGTGCGTGAGCCACGCGACGGCGCAACGTCGCTCTCGTGAACTACGGCGGGAGAGTGGGTGTGCAAAGGCTTGATGCTCTCTAGATGAAGAACTTGAGCTTGGAGAGCAAGGGCTTCTCTTAGACACAAAAGAGTGGAAGTGCTTGTTCTTGGTTTGTCTAGATGTGTGTTGAGTGGCAAAGGCTCCCCTTTATTTATAGAGGCCTTAGGAAGGCTTTAGAAGGCTTTGGAAAGCTTCCATAACTGTTGGGTGCAAAGCCCAAGAGAATCAGACAGAAATCAGGAACAATTATTGCACTGATGCCAGGATCAGACGTCTGATCCTGGCATCAGACATCTGGAAGATCAGTTTAAGACGTCTGGGATCAAAGTCAGACGTCTAATTTTAGGTGGGTTTCTTCCTGACTTGAATCAGATCTAAACAGGGTTCTAGTGCAAGTCCATCAGATGACATACAGGACGTCTGGCACTATGTATGGACTTCTGGAAACCTACTTTTCTGTGGGAATGGATTTCCAAGAGATTACAATGGCTATAAGATCTCTGAAAAGAGATTTTGGGTCAGCCGAGGCAAAACGGTCATTTATCAGACGTCTGGAAATGCTTACGGACGTCTGATAAGGCTCTAATGGTCATATCTTTCAGTGTTTGTTAAACTAGCCAACGGTCCACTAATTGGATGTCTGGCAAAATCATCAGACGTCTTCTAAGACGTCTGGACTAAGGTCTGGACGTCTGATTTCATCTGACAGAACTAAATAGGTCCAGCCTAAATGTTATCGAACGTCTGAGTCAACAGTCAGACATCTTAAAACTCATTATCAGACGTCTGATTTTAGGATTAGATGTCTGAAAAGGCCGTTTGAACCTTATATTGATTTTCTAAGTTCTCTACAGAAAACCTAAGTATCCTAGGGTTGTGTAGGTGTTCCTAGAACTACTGTTAGGGTACTTTGAGGCTCTTTAACATGATGTTCTAAGGAACAAAAAGAGCAAGGAAATAAAGATAAAAATACATGAAAGAAATAAACAGAATTCTATCCTATTCTTCTTGTCCTTCCATCTTCAATCTATCACTCCTCGCGAATATCCTCTGTTCTCCGTCAAGCTCCTCCAATCCGTCCTGGATGCGAGCTCGAACTCCGTCTAATCACGTCTCCATTTGCAATTTGCCTGAAATCTAATACTCCAAGTGCAAATGTTAAATGACACATGTTTTGTTATTATCAAAACAAGAGATCGTGGTGCTCTAGCACCAACAACAAATGCCCTTACAACAAAAATGAAAACAAATACAAAAACCCTATAGCGGCATAATATGAAGTGTCAATGCTAGCTCCTATAGGTTATGGAAACTTCCTTATGACTAAAGTGGATAATAGGTTAGGTGCAATAAAATGATGCTCTTAGATGTAGAGTATGAGGCTTGGAGAGCAGATGTAGAATTTCTCTCAATGATCTTCTATCCATGTGTATAAGGTGGAAAGAATTAATTCTAAGGTGTATGCAACAATGGTAAGTCTTTAGGATATTTATAGTTGGGTTAAGAAGGCTTTAGAAGGCTTAAGAGAGAACTTATAGTTGTTAGGAGTGATTTGGGTCATTAACTCTCACAATCAAGATAGTTTGCATAAAGATTTGTAACTGTCAAAACAATATCAAATCTTTGGTCAAGTCATTGGACGTTTAATTTGTCGGGTTAGATGTTTAAGGATAGGTAGACATTTGATGGAAAGGGTTCTAAAAGATGATCAAAAGGTACTTGTCGAGGGGTCATTTGAAAAATCAATCAAACATTTTAAATGTGTTTATTGGACATCTAATAGAAAGATTGGTCGCCTGTTACTATAAACAAGTCTTTCTTAGATTTAGGTTTGATGTGAGGTCGAACGTCTAGTATTAGGGTCGTGTTAGTACAAAGCTCTAATTAACCAAATTTTGATGTTAACAAAATAAGATGTATTATTTGCAAAGTGCTTAACTTTATATTTCAAAGCTATACTTGAATATGAAAAAGAAAAGTTCAAGGTGAAGATGCATGGATCTAAGCAACATATGTTGATGACTTACCTCAATATGAAGTCAAATGGAGATGAACTCAAATAGAGAGCTAAGGATGAAATTCAAGAAGAGTTTCAAGAGTCCAAGTAAAGTCTTATGTTTTTATGTTTCTAGAAAAATACTTAGAAATTTATTTAAAATTGAAAATATTCATAATTAATTGATTAAAGACATTTTTGGATCATTTACAAGGTTGGTTACAAGTTTGAAAAATCACTTTCTTGAAAGGACACTTTATTCAAATTTTATAATGTTCAAAATGTAAAATTAATTGATTAAGAGAAATAAATAAATAATTAATTTCAGTTCAGAAAGGAACTGTTAATCGATTTAAACTGTAAATTGATCAATTAATAACCCATTAGAAAGTGTTTGGACCTGGGTTAATCGATTAATTTCATTTTTATGTTCTGGACTGAACTGAGATATGTAGAAATTAATTGATCAATTTTCTTTTTATTAATTGATTAGGAATAGTAAATTAATTAGCTAATATGAGCATTAATTGATGAATTTATATTTAATTAACTGTTTCATGCCAAATTTATGTTAGTTAGGGGGCATTATTTGCATATTGTATTGAATTAGTGAATTTTAGCTATTATTGCATTATAAGATGACTAATACATTTTATGGTTAAATATTACATCTTGAAGCTTAGTTGTATAATGTGTATTAATGCATGTTTTTATCTCTTTGCACGGGCCTTCTCTAGGTGACATATGGAGCTTCCACATCTTGCCACTTCAATCATCTTCAATTAGGCTCACCTAACCCTAATCTCTCCACATGCCTAGCCCACTCCCTACCCCATTCCACCTCATGCCCATTCAACTCATCTCCTTCCACCTTACCAATCCATGGCTCCACCTTCCATCCACTTTTCATGTGCCACCTCACCCCTTCCACATCACACCTTACCACCTAAGCCACCGCAACAACCCTAAGCTATCTTAAAGGTGGCACCACCTTTGGTTCTTCATATCCAATGCTCCATGCCATCACCAACCTAAATCCTCTCCCTCCATCTAAGGCCAATCCTAATCCTAGCCATCCAACATTCCAATGCAAAGCCTAACCCTATCTCGATAACTCCACGCCCCACAAGTCGACCATCATGGTTGTCCACTCTTCCTTAATTCCATCACCACCATCCATCTTCCATTGATCCATGGCACTCCTTCTCAACCAATGACTTCATGCCAACTCTCTACAACCAATCCCATGTTTCCACCTCACCTTAACCTCCACGCCAACTATAGCTGCCCCCCTCTATAAAAACACCTTCTCCCCCTCCAAGTCAAGATCATCTCTTCCTCTCCACCTTCTCCTTCACTCTCCCTCCATCCCTCCCTCCACCTTCTAAACCCTAACCCACGACCTCCCATCTCCATAGCCGACCACCACCCTCCATCTCTCCTCCCTAGACCTCCCCTCTCCTTCTCCAAAAACCCTAACTCCACCTCCATCTAGAAAACCCTAAGTTCACTCCTTTCAACCATCATCTTCATCAAGGCTTCTTCATCTTCCACCACATCTCTGACTCTCCTACTTCTTCTTCTTCTCCACGTAGGTTGCATCTCGGTGGTCGTTGGCGGCATTTTCCAGCACCATCACAAACCCATCTCTCTCCACTCTTGACTGAGACTCTATTCTTCTTCATTTTCTGTTTTCTTTTGTAGTTCTTCCATTTTGCTACTAATTGTGGTTCTTAAACTAGCATAAGTCCTTCAATAAAATCTGATATTTTGATGCTATTTGTAACGACCCGGTTCCCGAGTCCCTACGAGACACGAGAACCGGACCGACTCGACTAATCCCAAGACCTAGTCGTCCAACGAGGAAGTAACCAAAAGACAGTAAAATAAACCACATTCAGCATGAATATAACTAACAGTAAGAAAGTACAGCAGTAAGGAAAGAAACTACTACAGTAGGTACCACCACAACAGTAAAACAACATTTATCATATAACAAGAACTGCAGGTAAAGAAGGTACAGCGGAAACAAAAACTACTCACTAGAACAGAAACAAAAAGGGGTACAAAAGCTGTGGTAACTCTACTGGACCCTACTCGGCCCAGCGTCCTCTGCAGCCGCCGACCCTGGCTGCTCAACACCTGGTCCTGAAAAAGGTAACGAGTGTAACACGTCAGCAAAACGCTGAGTAGAGTGGCAAACTAACTAAAGGCAACAGTAGAGTGTATAGTAGCTGTTATGTTCTATTACTTCCTTTATTCACATCTTTCAATTTTTCTCACTATTTCATTTATTTCTCAGATCCTTTACTTGATCTCGAATGTCCTCGTGGGAACGATCTTGATTGCAGTCTTTTCCAAAAGTAGAAGTAGCACGTGGTGCTCTCCTGGCCGGGAGAGTCCCCCGTGGTGATCCTACCCTCAGTCAACCACCCCAAGGTCACTGACAGACGTAATGGTGACTACGGCACGCGCGATAAACGCACAGGTAGCTAGCCCGCACTGGCACGCGGTCAGTCGTTTCCGTTAACGGGTGCGCCCAAAGCACAGCACGGAACCAGGGCAGAGCCCTCTCAGTAACAGGGGTCCAACCCCTCCACAGTAACCAAACCGGGGCCTTGCCCCTCCACAGTCCGCGCACCCTCGCCTGACTACCCTGGTTTGCCCTAGTGGGCCTAACAAGTCGGTGAAGGAGGCTAGCAGAACCCCGGGGCCCGTGGGGTAGCTAGTACTCTCCTAACACTACTAGCTCTCCTCGGTACTACGTACACGAGGGCCAACAAGTCAGTACAGAGCGGCCAATCCTAACCCCGGGTCCCTGGGGCGGCTGGCCCCACTCTGCACTAAACAGGTACAGGTACTTCCCTTGGTACTGCGTACCCAAGAGACAGTACAAACTACATCTCAGTTCCATTCCTTTTCCTTTCTAGGAGTTCCACTCCTAATTCCCCGTAGGGTTCCAGCTCTTTATCTCAGAACATCTTATGTTTCACTTTCCAGTTTCACGTTCTTACAAACCATGATTTCAAACATGTTTCTTTATTCATAACAGGCAGCTGTTAATTAAATTTACAAGCAGCTTTATATATTCCTTTCCATTTTTCTAAGACTGCAGTAATATACATTCCACTAGTTTTTCCATCCTAGGATTCATGCCATATCCTAGGATCTATCATACAATCTAGTTTTCCGGCCCTAGGATTCATGCAACACCTAGGAGCTATCATTCCATATATTTCTCATTCCTAGGATTCATGCAATGCCCTAGGTTCTAGTTATGGTTCCATACTTTAACAGATTTTATTAATACTTAAAGCCACTCTACCAGGTACAACGGGAGTAGTGGGGGCGTGATCGGGAATCCCGTGCGCCTCCGCGACTCTCAAGACTGCAACCGAACGAGGTCCTATCACAAGGATCAAACACAAGGAGTGTCTCAAAACAGTGTATAGCTACTGTAGACGAGTAGAAGAATTAATTCTAAAAAGAACGCAACTCGAATCGCGGAAAACGGAGCCCAAACGGGCCCTAAACGGGTCGAAAAAGACGATACTGTGCAAAATCAGACAGCTTGAACTCCTTCCAGACGTCTTAAACGGTGGATCAGAGAATTACCTGTTCAGCTTGGTTCCCCGGACGTCCAGAAGTCTGCAAGGACGTCTTTCCTATACCCCAGACGTCCGATGGTCCACACAGACGTCTGTAGATCACTCCCGCCGTCTGGTACAACTTCCAGACGTCTGATTCGCAAAGGATGGCGAATCAGCGAACCTGCGCACAGCCAACCCCCCTCCCTCAGTACGGTCAGTCGACAAGAAGGAAGAAGAAAGTGGAAACTCACCTTTCAGACGTCTGTATGATCTTACAGACGTCGACCTTGCCGTCTGGCTATCAACCCAGACGTCTGATTCTGGAAATTTTTCCAGAATCAGGACCCTGCTCGGCCTCCGCTCGCGACGCCGCCCGCGTCGCACCTCGCGCGTCCGCTGCTCCGACCATAGCAGGTCCCTCTCCGCGACGCTCTGCGCCCCCTGCGCCCTCCGCCGGCCGGCCAAGCCGCTCCGGCGAGCTCGCCCTCACGGCAGAGCCCCGCCCTCGCACGCCGCACCTCCTCCGCGCTCACTGCGGCTGCCGCTGCCGCTGCCGCCCTCGCGTCCGCTCGCTCTTGCGCACAGGAAGGAGAAGAAGGAGGAGACGGGAGGGGAGGTGCGCCCTTTTAAGGCCGCGCGAGGAGGAGAGAGAAGGTGGTCGCAGCCGCCTGCAGCCGCAGAGAAAAGAGGGAAGAATCGCAGGTCTGCGCGCACAGGCGCGCAGACGAATCTCCCGTGCGAACATAACTGTTCTCCAGACGTCTGTAAACTATCCCGGACGTGTGGTCAGACGTCTGGATGTGATCCCAGACGTCTGGTCCGACGTCTGGGCCACCTCCCAGACGTCTTAAAAGGCGTCTGGGGCACGCGCTCGTTACACTATTCTTCCTAGCATGTTTATTTCTCTTAGCTAGATGTTGATTGTGAGTCCATTTACTTGCTTTTAAGCCTTAGGTTCCTGATTTTTCAATTTCATTTCTATACATAAGAAAAATCCCACAAACATATATTTTGCTCCTACTTACTAGGTTTAGTTCGTGTCCAAACTTTGTACCAAAATTCTTTATATGTAAAAATTAAACTAGTTTTACCTTCGAGTCCTGACATTATCACATTCTAGTCCCTACACTTTCTTCATGATTTTACTGTATGTACTCTTGTTATTGTTTTTGTGTGAAATTTGATAGGTACATTATTTAGGTCGTACAATAGGTTTATTAATTCTATTAGAATTTTTAGATATTATGAAAATTATTTAGTCATAAATTTTGTTTACGTCCAATGTCTGCAGTTTAGTCCCTAATTTGACTTATCTCTATCTTCTACCTTATTAAAAATACCAAAAAAATCAGGAAAATCTAAAATACCAAAAATGCAATAATTAGGTTCAATTACACCCTGTGCCTCCCTGAGACGATTTAGAGTCTCATCCTTAATTTAATTATTTTGTGAGTTCAATTTACAAATTTAAAACAATCATGGATTTCGATATGCAACGACATGTATTTATCCTTTGCAGACTTCGATGATTCGTTTTTAGCATTGTTGCTGAGGAGGCAAGGATTCTAATTGTTTTCTACTTGCATGTGTTTAGTTGCATTTGGTTGCATTCACTTTTTGCTTTTTGCATATTTGATTAGTAATCCATTTGCATCTATTTTGCTTTTGCACTTTTTGCATGTGAAGATTTGAGTTGTAGGCCAATCCAAACAGGCATGTGGGAAAGTCACTTCAATAGCTAAGTTTAGAGTCAAAAAAAAAATCAAATTTCTTTTAGTTGTGCCAAAAAAAAGAAACACAAAACAAATATTTTTCTTACCAAGTTAGGCAGTTAGTTTTAGAGTTTCTTAGTTCCCTTTCATTTAAAAAAAAAGCTAAAAAAAATTATCTTGCACCCTAAAATTCACACTATTTTAAAAGCTATCCTGTTATTAGGGCAATCACCCTAGGGTTATAACTACCTATAGTGGATTTAATCTTTTGTGAGTAATTTTTGCTAAAAATTAGCATGCATTTTTTGCATTGGACTCGAAAGTTACATCACCAACAACTACTTTTTCTGAAACCCTAAACATCACTAAAGAAAGGTGGAAATATAAAATTTTCAAATCTTAAATAAAGGCATTGTTTCTGTACTTGGTGATCAGGGTTTAGTTTCATGCGAAAAAATAAAGGTATTAAAATGTGTTCTTGTCATAGTATAGTGGGCAAAATAACCCTAATCAATAATTTTAGTTAACGAAACTCTAAATTGGAGTCCCGGTCGAACTCAGGGAGGCTTAATGCATTCTGATTTGATTTTGAACTTGGAAAAATGTGCTTGTTTGTGATTAATTGACCTACTAACGTAAACCTAACTTGGAAACTAAACCTAACTTGAACCTAACCTAATTCAACCTTGAACCTCGGTCTCAAGTTCATGCTTGTAGACCTTGATCGTAATGTTGTTTTTGTGCATTACGAAGGTGTGCGTAAGGAATATATAAAATATAAATGTGTTGGTTTCAGTATGCACTACCTCGATCCTATGTACACTTCCAAGAGAGTTTAGAAATATGTTCTCATCGTTTATGTGAATTGGGGCTGCCATACACTTTTTTTTTATTCTTTTTTTGCTTTGTGATTTTTTTGTATTTTTCGATATTTGGAATCAACCACAGCTAACCCTAATGGTGAAAACCTAAGCGAAATGAAAACCAATGACCGTGATGTGTTAGGTGATTTGGTAGGATTGCTGGTGCATAAGGTGTGCGAGGTGTGGGAAGTGGGTAGGAGTAAAGCACATAGTTGTTGTAATTATTAGTGTGATAATAAAAATAATGACTAACATATTTTTGTGATTTTCTCCTTTACGATTTTTTGTTTTGATTTTTGATTTGAATGAAAACCATGACAACTTTAACTAAACCTAACTAAGCGAATGAGGCAATAAGTCAAAACCTTAAAGGAACTAAGTGGCGTATGGAGGTGGTGATAGTGAGGGGGATGGATGGCCACCCACCCCTTGTGGTGGTGGTGGTGTGTAATTTTGGTGGTAATGGTGGTAGAAAATCAATTTGAAGGTGATGGGGAGAGTGAAATCAATTTTGCAATCCTATCTCACATAATAAGATGACTAAAAATCGACTCTTGATTGCATCACAAATAAGATAACATTGTAGCACACAAAAAAATACATGAAAGCATTGCATACCAAAAATTAAATCTACACTACTAAAAAACCACCCTACCAAGAAGGTTGTCCGCTCTGGAGGGTGGTGGTGGCTAGACCTGCCGTGAAGGCCATCTACACACCGTTGGAGAAAGGAGGGCACACCCAAGGCTATGGAGGATCCTAGGCATGACCAAAAAAAGAAGAAGAGGGGGGCAACTAGGGAGAAGTGAGTAGGAGGGTGGTGCTGGTTCTCCAGAGAGGAGGCTGATGCTGGCCTTAGAATGGTGGAGAGGTGAAGGTGGTGGCTGGCCACCCAATGGAGGGAGAACAACCTTGAAGGTGGAAATAGAGGAGGTAGAGGTGGTGGCTTGCAGGAAGAAAAGAGGAAAAAGAAGATGGGAGGAAGGGATAGAATGGTTGGGTGGCTAGGTTTTTTTGGGTTTTTATTTGGTGGGAGTGATAGGTGTCGCTGAAGTGAATCCTTAATTCTAAGTGTATTGGTAGATAAAAGAAAAGAAAAATAGAAAAAATGTATAAAAATTAAAAATTATGAAAAATACATAAAATTTTGAAACATTGATAAAGCATAAAAAATATAAAAATAAAAATAACAAAAATAGGGGGATTAATATCTTAAAAAGATTTGAAGAAGAAATTATTAAGGACCTTATTTAAATAATTATAATTAATAAATTAAGAGCTTAAATTTCTTAAGGTTAGAAATAAAAATATATATACATATTTATATTGTAATTAGTTTATATTAAGTAGGAGCATTGAATCCTTACTTTGGACTTTCTCTTGATTATCTTTTCAAAACACGTACTTGTTTGCGAATTTTGAATGGGATTTTTCTTGAGTTAAGAGTCTAAAATCATATATGATCTGTTTTTTCTACTCTTTATTTTGAAGCAAAATAACTAAGATGTTAATAATCTTTATACAAGACTTAGTTTTTGGAATTAAATTGTAAGTTTCTTAGTCAATAAGACTAGGTTATGTCCTTTTGACTTTTGAATATCTATTTTTACCACCAAGTTGAGTAAAGAGACTAGATACCTAGAGTTGATTAAGTGAAGAGGTAGTGGAATCCTTAACCATAAGGTCTAATGGGCAATAGTTAGCTTAATCAATAGAGAACGTTTGGTTGGACTTGGCGAGTTACATCTTGATAGATCCTATGGGTTGATACTAATGGTTTAAGGGACCTGAGAGTGAAAGGCTTTGTTGTCCATGCTCAGGTTTGCGAGCTAAATAACCTAAGTGTCCAAACTTCACACACATTAGAATTATCTTATGGGTATCTGAGACTGCGAAAACATAAAGGTCAAGAGATCGATTTTAAATCCTCTTTAGTCCAAGGATTTCCACAGGGTAGCTTTTGAAAGGGTGAAGGATGTGCCACTCACCTAGAAAAAGACTTGGAGTATTTACTTTTAGTAAGAAAATTGAAAAGGAGTAATATATATATATATATATATATATATATTGAGAAAAAAATTATTATATACACCCTACAGTTAGACATCTCGCTACAAATGGATACTTTTGCAGTTTTTATCCACCAATAAAGCATCTCGCTATGTATGGATGCTACTCCTACCTCCATCAATAAATACACCTTGCTACATAAGGGTGTTTTAACCAATATAAAATGGATTGGAAAAATATGGAGATAGGAAATAGGAATAAGAGACCTAGTGGTCCATCGGGGAAATATATGCCTAGAGTGTTAACCTCGGGATAAAAATAGGTGAGGAGAAAGCAACCAAATCTGAGTAAGGCCAAGCCAAAGGCTTGAATTGGAATAACTTGGATTGGATATTGATGTCATGAGATCTGGATTTTTGCAACTTCGAATGCCTATAGGACGAGTCTATTCACGTACATGGACATTTTAACCTCATAGCTACTAAACCTTGTTTGGACCTGTTTACGGGCCAAATCAGTGTTTTAAAATTGATGCGTCGTAGTATGGGTCAAAATCGGTCGAAAACAAATAGATTTTATTACCCAAAATTTTAAGTCCAAGGTCGAACATAGGGAGCAAATTGGGGTTTAGAAATCAAGAGCACAACTTTGAGAAATTGAATATAATATGCAATGAAAATCAGAGTTATAGTGCAAGAAGATAAATGTAAACACAGAAGAATAAAGAAATCAATGTATGAAGACAAGCACAAAAATTGGACGTCTGATTTGTGAATCAGACGTCTTAAACTATGGGCTACAGTGCTTTTGTTTCTTCTCTTTTTCTCTTCTCTGATCTTCTGTCTCTGTTCTTCTCTGGCTGCGTTCTTCCTTCTTCTTTCTTTCTTTTGTTCTGATCTCGTGCCTTAGTCTATCTCTGCTTCTTTTCCTTTGCCTTTGGCTCCTTCTCTTTCTTCTTCTTCTGGCGACTCCTTCCTTTCTTTTGCCTTCAGTTCCTTCTCCTTCTCTTTCTTCTTCAGCCCTTCAGCCTCTCTGACTTCAGTTTCTTCCTCTTCAGCCTTGCCTTCTTCTTCCTTAGCTTTCTCTGTCCTTCGCCTTCTATTTCCTTGGCTTCTTCTTCTTCTCCTTTCCTGCGAGAGCAAAACCTACCCCCACCCACGCATTCTCTCTTCCTCTTTCTCTCTTAGGCTCACTCTCCTAGAGCCACTTTCTCGGGTAATCAGATCGGGTACTCGCCCGGGACCAAGCGCACTGGTGTGCGATGGGGGGCGAGGAGTGCAGGGTCGGATATATGGGTCATGCCTGGTCCGTGGAGGCAAGGTCATGGACGAGACGGTGAGAGGGTGAGTGGGACCTCACCCTGTGGTCAGGAGGCGATAAGTCCTATGCAGTTTTGCAACTTATGCAGCTGTGACGCGCCAACAGCTTCCGAGGTGGGACTATCTTCCCACCTCCCTTCGCATGTGTTCGCAGCAGGAGTCTTTGCTTGATTGCAGTGGCTGCTTCGGTCTTCGAAGCCAATTTCTTGCCTGTAGTTGTGTGCGAGAGAAGTCCGCGCACCCTAGGACTCTTAGCCTGGAGCAGGGAGACCTAGAGGGGGCTTGCAAGCAAGCTGCTTGCAGTTGTCAATGGCGGCGGACCTCTAAACCTGTTAACATGAAAATGGCCTCAAGGCCTCATCAAAAAGATCAGGAGGCTTCACCGAGACACGGCGAATGTGTTGCGGGGGTCGACGTGGTGTTGGGCTGCCGGAGGCGTCGTGCCTAGGGCACCCTGTGTGCGTGAGAGTGGGTGTGCTCGGGGGGTGTTTTGGGGGCATGGCGTGGTGAGTGGAGTGAAGGTTTATGTTTAGTGGAGTGTTGCGGAGCTTATGGGGTGGTTGGTGAGGTGGATGGAGGTGCGGAGCGGTGGGGACGCCTCACCGGAGGTCTGGTCGGAGTTGGAAGGGGTGATGGTGATTGAGTGCGTCGATGGGCGTTTTCAAGAAATAAAGAGGGAAAAGGTATTAGAAAGGAGAGAGGACTTAGCTGGGCGTATAGATATGAAGGGGGAGGCAGAGATGGCGGCCGGCTCGTATTGCCGTCGCTGGAGACGAAGCGCTTAGTGGGGGGAGAACGGCGACGATGAAGGGGCTGCAGAGGCGTCGGCGGGTGCGGCGCAACGCAGACGAACAGGAGGAAGAGAACCTTGCCACTGGTATTGTGGCAGGGCGACGAGGGAAAGAGAGGGAGGTCGTCGGAGCTTGCTGAGCCACTGGTCGGAGGAGGAAGAGACGAATTAGAGGGATTCTCTGGCCAATTTCAAGCGTGGGAGATGCGGGGTGACTTGGGTCTGCTTAAATAGGCTCTAGAGGAAGGATTTATGCTTTGAAGCCAAGCTTCCAAGCACGGCAAGCTCACTGGAGAAGGAAATTTGAAGGAGATCCGAATCTCTCATGCATTCACATGAGAGATTGGGTACCAAATAGAGCCTCAAATTATGTTCATATTGGAGGAGATTTCTCAGAGAATCACCCTTTCAATTTTGAAGGGGATTATCTGAGAAATCAGAGAGATCTTAGCCTCGAAATATCGTTGGAGTAGGATTCCCTCTGCTATAATGGCGGAGGGACCTAATTGCAAAGAACGAAGACAAAGATAGGGGGTTTCTGCAGAGGTTTTCAAAAGATAGGCGTAGAAATGTAATTGGGCTGGATCAGTTTGCAAAGTAGGTCAAGATGAATTTTCCTTAGGTATAAATTTTGGTACAAACCTAATTTTGACCTAAGGAATCCAATGGTGAAGTTAGATTTTGGGTTTGACCACGTTTGTCTAGGCAATTTACGTAAAAACCCAATTTAGGGTAAATATTTGTCTGAGACCCCAATTTAGGTCAAAATAGGTTCTAAGGGCCAAATTGAAGGTTCTAAACCCTAGAGAATATTTTTACATGATTTTTAGAGATTTTAGGTGAATTTTATTATGACCATAACCTTGTTAAATCAAGTGGGTTTGTTTTAGGATTACAAGAAGTCATGTAATTCCTAGAATTCACATGAATACTTTTCTGTTTGAACCAACCCACTTTTTATCTTGTTAAGATCATTTGACCTATGTTTAGCTCATGAGGAAACCCGTTGTTGTATTGCAATGGTAAAATTACAGTTTTACCCCTTGTTTCTTATTTTTCTCTCAGAATGGTTATTAATTGAGTTAAGACCTCCAGTTGGTTATGTAGGAACTTTTTTTCTCTTTTCTAGGTCAAAATGAGCTAGTTGGGGCTCATGATGGTGTTGCCATCATACCCCATGCCTAGCTTTTTCTAGTCCCTTAGAAAAATTTTAAGGTTTTAACTTATATTCTAGACCATGAGTTCCTTGATGTTTAGAGATTATGATGGGTGTTTTTTTTTTTCTTTTTGATTAGGTTAGAATGCCGATAGTAGGCTTAGAGGTACTCAAGTACCAACCAAGATCCGGACCTGACCAGCTATCTCCTCAGTCCTCCGCGAAGGTTTCTAAGACCCACAGGAACTATCCTAAGGTTCGTTGGACTTCGCAGTTAAACACCCTTGCTTGTAACATATTTTAGCCTCGGTTCAGTTTGTAGTGAATTTTTTGTAAGAGAGAGATAGAGGATTTTCTTTGTTTGGAGAGTTTTCTTTCTCTTTTCTTTTTATTTCTAGCTTCGAATTGGCTTCTCAACCCGATTTGTATCAGATTCCTCGTCCCCATCATCAATCCCCGAAGGGTCCCTAGCAATCGATGCTTTGTGATAGCACCGCCCATGGAAACCCCTATAACCTTGGCTTTCGAGATTTCGAGATAATCTCGTCCATGGTGTTCTGTAGCTAAATCCAAACCCTGGAAATCGACATTTCATGATAATGGCACCCATGGCATCCGAACCAATACAGGGTGCTTACGTGCCCCCAGTAGGATATATAAATATCCTAGGAGACAAGCGTCGAGGAGACGATATGTTATTGCACATCTTTGAGGGGAATTTCCTGCCTCTCCGCGCCGGGAACTCGTCCAAATCAACTTGTGTTGATCGGCTGCTCCTAATCTAGGCGACTTTTTCAGAGCACTTAAATGCTTTTGTGTGATTTTGCTAATTATGCGCACTGAACCAAACTGTGTGTATTGGGGTGTTTAGGTTACTGAGTCCCGCAAACCAGAGGTCAGTTAACGAGGTCGAATACTCCCTAAGCCTTAGACATAATACTTATGCTTTGCATTTTCCCCAACCTCTTGAGGACTATCCAGATCTTAGCGGATACTTGAATTTTTAAGCCTAAGAGTCTAGCCCAAGAGGCCTAAGATCAGTGTTCCTACTAATCTCTTTTGTGTCTCATTAGCACTTTTTTCCTTTCATTTTCTTTTTGTTGCTATGGTCTAGAACTTAGTTAATCCCTTAATTTCTTACTAATGACTATCTCTCTTTTTTTCTTTTCATTTTGTGCTCATTTTTTGACATTTTTCACTTTTCCCCTTTTTCTCCTCATAATTTGTATGGCCTCAAAATTTTCTCTCCCCTCAGAATTTTTTGTTCTTTTTCAAGATTTTTTTTCTTTTTTTTGGTTTTTTTGTGATATGTGATTTTTTTGTTGAAACTTTTTCTTGTGAGATGAGTTTTCATGGTATTTTGCACTTTCATATCCCCCCATGACTACGATTTACAATGTCTCCATTGTAAATTAGGTGGGTTTGAGTTCAGCTTAGATCATTCATTAGAACAGGTTTTGGGTGGGCGAACGGGTTGAGGTGACTGTAACGAACGATTTCAAAACTTGGGTACGGGTACCTGAGGTGGGGTCGGCTGTTCTAATGGATAAACCCTAAAGTACAATATGAATTTAGCGTAGGAATGTCAAGAAAGGTTTCAAGTTTCTCAAAAATGACGGATTGCCTCCCATTAAGCGCTGAGTTTTACGCCATCGGCTGGGCGCAATGAGCTCAGGGAGAATGGAGGGTAAAGGATACCTTAGCCAAATTTGTATCGGTCAAGTCAATGAACGGTTTGAGTCTTTGACCATTCATGACGCAAGGTTCCGAATCGTGGCTGAGTGGACTGATTTCGATGGCTCCATTTCCAGAGATTCGTCGGATGAGGTAAGGTCCGATCCATTTTGATTGTAGTTTTCCTGGGAATAGTTTAAGCTTGGCATCAAAGAGTAGGACTTTTTGACTAGGGTGGAAGATCTTTCTGGATATATGCTTGTCGTGAAAGGCCTTAACCTGCTCTTTGTAAATTCGCGAGTTATCATATGCATCGTGGAGTAATTCGTCGATCTCGCTCATTTGAAGCTTTCTGTGGGTTCCTACTTTAGAAAGATCTAGGTTGCAATTCCATACTGCCCAATAGGCTTTGTGCTCCAATTCTACGGGGAGGTGACATGCCTTCCCGTACACCAATCTGAAGGGAGACATACCTAATTGGGTTTTGTGGACGGTCCTATAAGCCCACAAAGCTTCCGCAAGTCGGGATGACCAGTCCTTCCTATTAAGTCGAACAGTAACTTGGAGGATTTTCTTGATCTACCAGTTTGATAGCTCAGCTAGACAATTAGTTTGGGGGTGGTAAGGAGTAGAGATTCGGTGTGACACCCCATATTTGGTCATCAGTGACTTGAACTGAGCGTTAGTGAAATGGGTCCCTCCGTTAGAAATTATAGCATGTGGAATCCTGAACCGTGAAAAGATGTTCTGATGAATGAATTTGATGACCACTTTATGATCATTAGTTCGGATCGAAATGGCTTCGATCCATTTGGACATGTAGTCAACAACGAGTAGAATGTACTCGAAGTTGTCCGAAATAGGAAAGGGTCCCATAAAATAAATCCCCCACACGTTGAAGATTTCACATACAAGAATCGGCTATAAGGGCATCGTATCACGATGGCTCATGTTGCCTAAGATCTGGCAACGAGTGCATGCCCTAGAGTGATTGTATGCATCTTTGAAAATCATGGACCAATAGAAGTCGCACTGGAGGACTTTTGCTACGGTTTTATGACCTGAAAAATGTCCACCACATGCTTGGTCATGGCAAAAAGATAATATGTCTTGAACTTCCGCTTCCGCGACACATCGTCGAATGATCTGATCAACACCGATGCGGAAAAGATATGGGTCTTCCCAGAAGTAGTACTTGGCATCGGAAAGCAATTTGTCCTTCTTGGCCTTCGGCCAATTGGATAGGATCTGATGTGATGCTAGGTAGTTTACTATATCAGCAAACCATGGAAGCCCTGTATTGATAGTCAGGAGGTGCTCATCAGGAAAATGTTCCATGATGGGTTTAGAAGGGTCGATGATCTCAGAAGGAATGTGGGACAAGTGATCAGCTACCACATTCTGTTTTCCTGCTTTGTTGCGAATCTCGAGGTCAAACTCTTGCAACAGCAAGATCCAATGGATTAATCGAGGTTTCACGTCCTTCTTTGCAAGGAGATGCCTCACAGCAGTGTGATCCGAGTAAATGATAACACGGGAACCCAGGAGGTAAGATCTGAATTTTTCTAGGGAAAATACTACGGTTAGCAGCTCTTTCTCAGTAACTGTGTAGTTACGTTGAGCCTCGTCAAGTGTTTTGCTAGTGTAGTAGATGACCACAATTTTCCTGTCAATTTTCTGCCTAAGTTCCGTTCCTACATCGAAATTCGATGCATCGCACATGATCTCAAAGGGTTGAGACCAATCAGGGGATTGTCGGATCGGGGCTTGGGTAACTCGATCATGGAGGATTTCAAATGCTTGAGTGCATTCCTTAGAGATTTCGAAAGGTACATCCTTAGAAAGTAGAGTGGTCATGGGGAGTGCGATCTTCGAGAAACCAGGAATGAATCGTCGATAAAAATCGACGTGCCCCAGAAAAGATCGGATGTCCTTGATTGAGCTAGGGATAGGGAGTTTGAAAATCAAGTTCACCTTGGCTCGATTGACTTGGATGCCTTTTTTTGAAATGAGATGTCCCAGGACAATTCCTTCAAGCACCATGAAATGGCTCTTTTCCCAAGAAAGAACCAAATTCACGTCAATGCATTGCCTGAGGATTTGGACCAAGCGTAGGAGACAATCATCAAATGATTCTTCGAATACTAGAAAGTCATCCATGAAGACTTCCAGATAATCACCTACCATATCTGAGAATATGGCAAGCATGCACCACTGAAAAGTAGCAGGTGCATTGCAGAGACTGAACGACATCCTTTGGAATGCGTACATCCTGAAGGGGTAGGTGAAAGTGGTCTTTTCTTGGTCCTTAGGATGGATTGCCACTTGGTTATAACCAGCGTACCCGTCCAAAAAGTTGAAGAATCTATTTCTGTCTAGTTTCTCAAGGATCTGATCAATAAATGGTAGTGGGAAATGATCCTTCTTCATGGAGGAATTGAGTCTTCTGTAATCAATGCAGACTCTCCACGAGTTTGCCACACGGGTCGGTATGATTTCTTCGATTTTAGTCGTGATTACGGTAAGTCCTGCCTTCTTTGGCACAACCTGGATTGGACTCACCCACTGATTGTTGGAGATCGGGTAAATGATCCCTACATCTAACCACTTAATGATCTCCTTTTTCATGACCTCCTACAAATTAGGATTCAAACGTCTCTACATTTCACGGGAAGGTCATGTGCCCTCTTCTGTGTAGATATGGTGTGTGCAGTAAGAGGGGCTGATACCGGTCAAATCATCGAGAGTCCATCCAATGGCTCTACGATGTTGCTAGAGAATAGTAATCAGATGGGATTCCTGGTCAGGTGTGAGTCTGGAGTTGATAATCACAGGAAACGTCTGATTGGAACCCAAAAAGACATACTTCAGATGGTCGGGAGGAGGCTTGAGTTCCAGAATAGGGTTATTAGCAGCAGCGGGTGGTTCAGGGTGTGCGTTAGGAGCAAGGGGAGAAGTTATGGGTGTATCTAAGTCAGATTCGGACTCCTCTGATTGAGGGCTTTGATCCTCTTGTGGTTGATCGGAAGTAATCAGGTTGTCCTCAATATACTGTTCATCAACCACAGCCTTGATATCACATATTTGTTCTATAACACCACAATTAATCCCTTGTTGGGCATTAAAGATGTCAATCTTTAGTGTTTGGTTCCTGAATTTTAGTTCAATTTGGCCCTCCTCACAATTTATATTGGCCCTAGTAGTGGCCAGAAAGGGTTTCCCTAGTATAATTGGTGTATCCCTTGGGTTTTCTGGAGCATCCATATCCAAGACTACAAAATCCACTGGGAAATAGAAATCCCATACCCTAACGATGACATCCTCAAGAACTCCTTTAGGTGACTTAATAGATCGGTCAGCCAACTGTAATGTCACCTCTGTCGGTTTAAGCTCAGATTCCTCAAGGTGGTCAAGGAGGGATGTAGGTATTAGGTTTATGGAGGCTCCTAGATCTAATAAAGCTCTGTCAAATTGGGTATCACCAATGGTACATGAAATCAGGGGAGTACCTGGGTCTTTTGCCTTAGGTGGGAGTTTGCTCAAAATTACAAAGCTGGCTTGCTCTGATAGTACGATCTGACTCCCACTTTTGGTTTGCAGCTTATGCTTGGGTGTACACACGTCCTTCAGAAATCATGCATAAGTCGATACGTGACGGATTGCATCCATCAAGGGGATGTTTATATGGACTTGTTCAAAGAGCTTGACCAGATCCTCCTTAGGAGCCATGGGTTTGTTTGTCCTCTTTCCCTTAGTCAAGGCCTCGGGAAATGGAACCATGGTTGGTTCCTCTAGAATAAGTCCAGGTTCTTGATCTGGGACAGGGGTGTCTTGGATAACTATCCTAGGGATTGGGTTACTACCAGGCTGAAAGTGGCTTGGATAAGGTGGGTCTTGTGTTGCTTTACCACTATGGGTTGTTACAGAATTTAGTCCTGCTTGGTTTTGGTTCAGAGTTGGTAAAATAGATGGTTGCTGTTGAAATCCCGCATACGATGTTGAAGCTTCCATCCCATCGGGTGAAGGAACAAAAGGGGCCTGATAAATCATGTGGGCTTGGCTCGGATTTGGGTTCATAACGCACCTTTGGTTAGGCACGTTATTTGGATTTGGCAGAGGTTGCGATGGGAGTGTGCCAGGTTGGCGGGAATTCGCCATCTGGGCGAGTTGATTGTGAACCTCTATGATCTCGTTCTTGTGCTGTTTTTGCATAGCCGCATTCGTCTTCTGAATGTCAGCCAGAGTTTGAAGGATAAGAGTCATTTGATCTATTTGGGTTGGCCCATATTGATAGGTGGGGTTGGGCCGAGGCTAAGGCGGCTGATATGGATGAGGAGCTTGTGGACGGGGCTGATATGATGGTCTTTGATTCTGATTATTTCCCACCCACAGGAGGTTGGGATGATTCTGCCATCCAGGGTTATAGGTATTAGAGAATGTGTCATTCTGAATGGCGTTGAGGTCCTCACAGGTCTGAGGAACCTCAGGAAAGTCAGAGTACGTGGGTTCAGAGTTCCCCCAACTAGAGTAGGTTGGATTGGAGTTTCCTCCAGTCCTAGAGTCAGACGGGGGTAGATACGGGTCCATCCCCAGAGAAGATCGGTGATAGATGTTATGCACAGCTTTCCTCCCAAGAGGTGGCTATGCAAATGGGTTTTGCGCAGAGGTGGCTCGCTGCAGATGTCGAGTAAGCTCATCCACCCTCTTCTCGATGATAGAGGCCTTATCCAACTGACTGGCCATCGGTTTCAAGTCGACGGATGTGGACAGGCCCTGTGTCTCATGTGCTCCTCTTGGATTCGTCGATGCGCGGGCATTCGTCTGGTCGAATAAGCCCATGGAGTCATTATTGTGATCTGGTGTTGTAAGGCATTCATTCGACCAAGTTGGAAGAACTTTTTCAAGAATTCGGATTGCAGTTCAACCCATGTGTTGATTGGACGTGTTTGAGTCTGATACCAGTGAGCTGCTTTGTCCATAAGAGAGAAGGAAAACATCTTCATAAGAAGAATATCCCGATTTTGGACATCTAACCCGAAGGTCTGGGCTAGATTTTTTAGTTGTTTGATGTGCTAGAAGGGATCCTCAGAATTAAGCCCATGAAACTTTGGAATAGCATGAATCATGTTGGGCTTGAGTTCAGAATCAGGACCTCCAGTCGGGATTTGGACTCGAGGTTTGATCGCCATCGCAGCGGGATTGTAGTGACCTCGAATCATAGGATGTTGCGGCAGGTTTACAAAGGCTTGAAATAGATCATTTAGGTGCTGGAGTTGGTTTTCAAGGTTATTCTCTTCTTCTACTGGTTGTGCCATGATGATGGAAGAAGGAGAATTAGGTTCTGATGAATCAGAGGAGATGTCTATGTGGTGGGGTTGCTGCACAAACACGGCCGTCGAGGCTTGGCCTCGGTAGGAGTGAATCACTAAAGGAGTCTTAAGGACCTCCTACAGAACATGCACCGATGGTTTGGACGAGATTAGAATGTGCTGGACCCAATCAAGACACCCAAAAAATTTGGATGACTATAGAGGTTCGGGGTGGATGATACCCCTTAGTCAGAAAGTCGTCCACCTGAGAAATACCTGGGCTGCCAAAGAGGAAGAGTCCCGCAAAGACCCCTACATGGTAGAGCGTCCCCACGAGTTACAGGGTTTCCCCCACCTGACCTCTCTTGTCACTGAGGTTCCAGGTAGACTAGAATGGGGACTTTGACCTCTTAAGTCTACCACTTTTATTTAAGAGAAAAGGTGCTTAGGATTCCACTTGAACTTTAGATGTATTGAGTGCAAAAGTGACCTAATTTCAAGGTTGGATAACCCAACAAGGGGGTCAACTTCACCTATTTGTCCTTTGAGAAGCTTTAGGTCCTTTATTTTAGGGTTCAAGTGAAATTAAGAGCTTGAATTTTAGGGTTTCTCTTGAATAAGTCTTTTCAACCAAGGCTTAGGCACACCTTTTTTTGGATAGTTGATTCTGGCTTAGAAAGATGTGTCTCTAAAAACCTTAAATTGGAATCCTTAATTTGGCTCTAATTTTGGTCCAATTTAGTTGCCAAAAATATGGTATCTAGGGCTCAATCAAGAAGGTGGTAGCCCTAGTTACCATAAATGGATGCATAAATCATTATTTGTTGTTGAAATCAAAATTAGGAAACTTTGGTGAATTAGCTAAAGATGGAAAGCAGGTAACCCTAATTGATTTTATCTTGTTTTTCCTTTTCAGAATAAGGGGCTTAAGAGAAAGGACTAATCAGAGATTACCTACCCCAGGTGTGTTTGCTGTGCGGCTGTCTTCCTTTGAATCTTCTCCCCTAAAACAATCACAACAAAAGAGATATATCAAGTTAGTACCAAATCAGAAATTGTGATCAAGATTTCTAAATCGCCCATTGCTCCCCAGCAACGGCGCCAAAATGTTTATGGGAAAAATCAATGTTTTAAAATCGATGCATTGTAGTATGGGTCGAAATCGCTCGAAAATAAATAGATTTTATTACTCGAAATTTTAAGTTTGAGGTTGAACACAGGGAGAAAGTTGGGGTTTAGAAATCAAGAGCACAACTTTAAGAAATTGAATGTAATATGCAATGAAAATTAGAGTTATAGTGCAAGAAGATAAATGTAAACACAGAAGAATAAAGAAATCAACGTATGAAGACAAGCACAAAAATTGGACATCTGATTTGTGAATCAGACGTCTTAAACTATGGGTGCTACAGTGCTTTTGTTTCTTCTCTTTTTCTCTTCTCTGATCTTCTGTGTCTGTTCTTCTCTGGCTGCTTTCTTCCTTCTTTCTTTCTTTTGTTCTGATCTCGTGCCTTAGTCTTTCTCTGCTTCTTTTCCTTTGCCTTTGGCTCCTTCTCTTTCTTCTTCTTCTGGCAACTCCTTCCTTTCTTCTGCCTTCAGTTCCTTCTTCTCTTTCTTCTTCAGCCCTTCAACCTCTCTAACTTCAGTTTCTTCCTCTTCAGCCTTGCCTTCTTCTTCCTTAGCTTTCTCTGGCCTCCACCTTCTTCTTCATTAGCTTCTTCTTCTTCTCCTTTCCTGTAAGAGCAAAACCTACCCCTACCCGCGCACTCTCTCTCTTCCTCTTTCTCTCTTAGGCCTGCTCTCTCAAAGCTACTTTCTCGGGTAATCGGATTGGGTATGCGCACGGGACTAGGCCCACCGGTGTGCGGTGGTGGGCGAGGAGTGCAGGGTTGGGTATACGGGTCATGCCAGGTCCGTGGAGGCAAGGTCACGGATTAGGTGGTGAGAGGGTGAGTGGGACCTCACCCTGTGGTCAGAAGGCGATAAGCCCTATGCAGTTTTGCAACTTATGCAGCTGCGGCGCGCCAACAGCTTCCGAGGTGGGACTATCTTCCCACCTCCCTTTGCACGTGTTCGCAGCAAGATTCTTTGCTTGATTGCAGTGACTGCTTCGGTCTTCGAAGCCAATTGCTTGCTTGGAGTTGTGTGCGAGAGAAGTCCACGCACCCTGGGCCTCTTAGCCTGGAGCGGGGAGACTTGGAGGGGGCTTGCAAGCAAGCTGCTTGCAGTCGTCAATGGCAACGAACCTCCAAATCTGTTAACACGAAAATGGCCTCGTCAGAAAGCTCAGGAGGCTTCGTCGAGACACGGTGAATGTGTTGCGGGGGTCGGCGTGGTGTGGGGCTGCTGGAGGCGTCGTGCTTAGGGCACCTTGTGTGCGTGAGAGTGGGTGTGTTCGGGGGATGTTTTTGGGGCGTGGCATGGTGAGTGGAGTGAGGGTTTATGTTTAGTGGAGTGTCACGGAGCTTATGGGGTGGTTGGCGAGGCGGATGGAGGTGCAGAGCGGCGGGGATGCCTCTCCGGAGGTCTGGCCGGAGTTGGAAGGGGTGATGGTGATTAAGTGCGTCGATGGGCGTTTTCAAGAAATAAAGAGGGAAAAGGTATTAGAAAGGAGAGAGGACTTAGTTGGGCATAGAGATATGAAGGGGGAGGTAGAGATGGCGGTCGGCTCGTATTGCTGTCGCCGGAGACGAAGCACTCAGTGGGGGGAGAACGGCGACGATGAAGGGGCTGTAGAGGCGTCGGCGAGTGCGGCGCGACACAGACGAACAGGAGGAAGAGAACCTTGCCACTGGTATTGTGGTAGGGCGACGAGGGAAAGAGAGGGAGGTCGTCGGAGCTTGCTGAGCCACTGGTCGGAGGAGGAAGAGACGAATTAGAGGGATTCTCTAGCCAATTTCAAGCATGGGAGATGCGGGGTGACTTGGGTCTGCTTAAATAGGCTTTAGAGGAAGGATTTGTGCTTGGAAGACAAGCTTCCAAGTATGGAAAGCTCTCTGGAGAAGGAAATTTGAAGGAGACCTGAATCTCTCATGCATTCGCATGAGAGATTGGGTACCAAATAGAGCCTCAAATTGTGTTCATACTGGAGGAGATTTCTCAGAGAATCACCCTTTAAATTTTGAAGGGGATTCTCTGAGAAATCAGAGACATCTTGCCCTCGAAATCTCGCTGGAGTAGGATTCCCTCCGCTATAATCATGGAGGGACCTAATTGCAAAGAATGAAGACAAAGATAGGGGGGTTTCTGCAGAGGTTTTCAAAAGATAGGGTAGAAATGTAATTGGGCTGGACCTGTTTGCAAAGTAGGTCAAGATGAATTCCCCTTAGGTAAAAATTTTGGTACAAACCTAATTTTAACCTAATGAATCCAATGGTGAAGTTGTATTTTAAGTTTGACCACGTTTGACTGGGTAATTTATGCGAAAATCCAATTTAAGGCAAATATTTGTCTGAGACCCAAATTTAGGTCAAAATAGGTTTCAAGAGCCAAATTGAAAGTTCTAAACCCTAGAGAATATTTTTCCATGATTTGTAGAGGATTTAGGTAAATTTTATCCTAACCAAAACCTTGTTAAATCAAGTGGGTTTGTTTTAGGATTACAAGAAGTCATGTAATTCTTAAAATTCACATGAATCCTTTTCTGTTTGAACCAACCCACTTTTTATCTTGTTAAGACCATTTGACCTATGTTTAGCTCATGATAAAACCCGTTGTTGTACTGCAATGATAAAATTGCAGTTTTACCCCTTGGTTTTTGCTTCTCTCAGAATGGTTATTCATTGAGTTAAGACCTCCAATTGGTTATGTAGGAGCTTTTGTTCTCTTTTTTGGGTCAAAATGAGCTAGTTAGGGCTCACGATGGTGTTCCCATCAGGGCCGTGAAGGTTGAGAAATTAGGTCTTGGAGGCTAGCAGTTAAGGCCTAAAGGAGACAGATTGACAAGGCGCTAGGTCAAGAAGTCCATCCTTGATGCTGTTGATTGGTTGGCTTAGGGATTTTGCTCTTCTATGAATTTGGTTAACAAGGGTGTCTAGTTAAATTACAAAAGCTTAGATGGGTAAAAATCGGATTTCACGAGCTTAAGGACTAACCTAAGTCTATTGAATTTTTGAGTTAGAATTTAACTTCCAATTTTTGAGTCTGGTTACCTTATTCATCTTGACTTCTTTGATCTTTAGGGTTTAAAGTGGATATAGAGAAATAACGGGTTTTTGATGTTTTGATTCGAAAGAAATTTTCGTCGAAATTCTATTTTTACAAATATGTATTTCTGAAAGGTATTTAGGATTTTAAGTCCTTCGTAATGGGATTCTTTCTAATGCTTTGTTGTATTTATGTTTATTTATTTAACATGAAAATATAAAAATACAAATATTTAAAACATTCTAACCTAAGCATTCCTCCACTTTAGAATTATTTATAATTATTTAATCACCCTCGTGCTTAAATCATCATATTCTTGGTTAATTTTGCCAGGGATTAGCAAAACTTTGGCTTGGGGATAATGAGAGACTCATCATAGCTTCTAATTAACACTAATTAGCTCATTAAAATGATGGTACAATTCTTAATACAGTTAATTAAGGTTATTATGATTAATTAATCGTGTAAAGAATACACTTAGGTTAACTTGATTGGTTAAATTGTCGTCTTTAATTGTAGTATAGGGTCAAGCTAGCCTACATTTTAGATTTAAATTCATTTAACTAGTTGAGTCCAAGTAGTTCACTGGGAGGTATTTAAACTTAATCAATTCACCATTTTTATTCTAAGTTATCAAATAGCTAATTACTAAGTAAATTACAAAATATGTTAAGCACATGAACAATTGCGTAATATTGAACTTGAAAGCATGGAAATTATTACATTATAAAAGAAATGTACATGAATGAGTATATATTGAATAGCAAGGAAATGAATGTTAACAATTATTACAACAAATGTTTACAAAAGATAAAGGCATAGAAAGATTACATTACAAAACAATTACCTCTTTATTTCACATTAAAACTCAAACACTTATCTCTCAGCCTTCTCTTCATCAGATGTCTCTTAATATTCTCAGACGTCTTTCTTTATCAGCATTTACTCTCTTTCAACTCTTTAATCTCAGCCTTAATACGTTCTCTTTATTCCTTATGTCATACTTTCTTTTAATCCTTTCTTAAGCTCTCAGCCTTCAGCTCTTAGCTATCTCTCTTATGTTTCCAACACTTGGTCAAATTTTAGCTTCACAAACCCCTTTCTCTCTTCACTTAACTAAAAATTGGTTTAGTGAGCAGGTCTGATCTGCTTGTAGAATCTACAATCCATTGCTGGATTGGATCGACTACTACCAGTGACTAAACCCTAGCTTATTAATTTATGGATTTTAGTGTATTTTTGGGCATAGTTTCGGGCCATGTCCAGTCCACAATTAATGCTCATGCCCACCCAGGCCCACGCACATGCATGTGCGTACATAGATAAGATGCTCAAGTTGCGTGCTGCACTGACTACCGAAATGCTTCAGCACGCAATTGGTTTTATCAGTAAGTGTGGCTCTTTAGTCCACGAGGTGGGACTTTCTTAGTCCAATCTCCTTCACGTAGCATTGTCGTAGTCGAAACTTCGGACAAAAATGCCAGATAGCTCATACCTCCATTTGAATCGATTCAAAGTTAAATCAAAAGATGTTGGAATCCTCTATTCAATTTTACAACTAGTTTGAAGATTGGATCAAAAGTGATCCAAGAAATCAATAGGTGAACATGGCACCTTTACCATGTGTTTTACAACACTTTAGAGAAGACATTCAGCTCAAATGACATGCATTCAAGGAATTACTCTCAATTGAGAGTCCAAAAAGAATCAACTAATCATTCTGCACTCAAAGGTGTAGAAATAGAGGATCTGAGACGTGTAGAGAAGCTTCGGAGTTCCTCAACTCTTGAACTTAGTGTGCAGGACTCTGATTTCAGAGTGAATTAGTCTAATAGATGGAATAGAGCCTCATCTAGCAATCCAAATCGATTCAAGAGATCAAATGGAATTGATCTGAACAGATTTTAGCTTCAAAACTTAACAAAAAGTCAATGAACGACTTTGGGTTCTAGTTGGGACCCAAACTGAATAGAACATAGAATCTATCTGAAATCATAATCAAACTTAATCAAATCAGTTCCAAATGTTTCACATAGATCTCATGAATTCAAGTAAACCTAAAATCAGAGTTTCAACCCCTAAAACCTCAAACTCTAGTCAGAGTTGACCTGTAAGGCTTAAGAGTTGACTTTCAAATCCAAAACATTCGATATCAAATTAGCTGCCCAAATAGACTATTTACAACCTTAGGAATTAATTGCACACTTCAAAACCAAGTTTTAAACACCCTAACAGGGGTTTCAAGCTTCGTCACCTGAACACAAATGATGGGTTGTTCGATAAATCAATCCAAAGCTTCTCAGATCTGATTTAAGCCTAGAATAGATTCTAGATGATCTTCTTAAGATTATCGATCTATTTCCAGGCTCTAAACCTCAAGAAACAAGTCTCTCCAACTCTGCCAAAGTTGGAAAAGAAGAAGATCAATAGGAAGATATCAACATCAAAACTGAACTCCAATCTCCTGAATTTGATTCTCATATCAAGAGGAATTGATCTGGAGCTTCTCAAATTTTTCCGAGCTATGTAGATCATGCGCGAAGTCGCTGGAGCTCACCAAAGTCCTAGTGAACGTTGAACATCACAAATGGAAATCGAGTCTCCATTAAACACAACAAGAATGGGTTTAAAAGGTACCTGAGGTTGCAATGAACTTCAAGAACACATCAATTAAACCAATTAGTGAATAATCATATGAATTATTCAAGAAACCCATTAAATGAACATCTTGAGTTTGCGTGAACTCAGGAAGTTGTTTCTTACTCAATTGCATGAGGGAAATTGCTTAGAATGCTTATGCGAAGGTATATGAGTGAGTGATTAGGTGAATAAACTCTTCTTTACTCACCATTAACAGTGAGTTAGAAGTTGAAGATGAAATTAGGTGTTTAGGAGATAATGCATTATTGATCAAATCAAGAGGTGAAATGGGGTTCTTATGAGGTGAATTGATAATGGAGAACCCTGGTTGAGTGTGATTTTAGCCGAAGGCCTTCACCATAGCCAACGGAGGTCATTCGATGAGTGTGTAATGAAGTTAGACAATTAGATGATTAATTGATTAGGAGAGAAGGTGGAATGAATTCATGAGGTGATACGAAAGTGAACAAGCAATCAATTATGTGAATGAAGTTCCGGTGAATCAGAATTGGCTCGTCGAAGACGAAGAAGAAGTACATTATATGAACTACACTAATCTAACTACCTATTTAACTAGCTAGATCTAAACTAAACTGAAATCTAAGCTATTCTACGATTACCTGGACGAAGGAGGTGAGGAAGATCTCCATCGATGGCTCGTAACGGAGGAGGAAATTAGAGGATGAGTTGTTAGAACTCTGGCGAAGGTTGAAGCAGATTTGAGAAAGGAATGGGGTGCTCAGAAGCCCAGCCACAACTTTTGAGAAGACGAGAAGATGAGAGGTGACGAGCTCCTTCGATGGAAGTGCTTTGAAGAAGAAAACAAGGTCATCAGACTTTGGAGAGAATAGCTGATGATAACACCATCATGGGCCCTAACTAGCTATAATTAGTCAATTTCAACTGGTAAATGATCTTACTTAATTATCTGAGGATCACAATTCCACAATATTTTGATTTGAGAAGAAAATAAGGAAACATGGTTAATTTTGCTGTTTTAACAGCACATCACAAATGCATATTAATCAAGGGGTCACCCAAGGGTTAATTAAAGGTAAATTTAACATAAAAGTCTAAAAAGTGGGTTTACACAGACTAAATCAGGGTTTCACGTATTTCGAGGGTGAAAATAGTACTAAAAACCCTAATTATCAACCCCACTTGAATTGAAGAGGTTTTGGTCAGGAAAAAATTAATCTAGACCTCCTAAAATTCATAGAAAAATATTCTAAGAGGTTTGATACATTTGGTTTGATCATCTGAACCCATTTTGGCTTAGAATAGAGTTTTAGACAAGAATTTGCCTTCATTTGGGCTTTTCTGCAATTTTCATAGTCAAACGTGGTCAAAACTCAAATCCAAGTTCACCATTATATTCCTTGGATCCAAATTAGGTTAACATCAAAATTTAGGTCCAATCAGAGTCCATCTTGACCTATTTTGCAATTTAGCCCTTGAAATCTCTATTTCTCATATTTAAACCCCTAAGTTTCTTATTTTATCACACATCTACCCCTAACTTTCCCGTCTTCATTACCAATAGGTACCTACTTCCATCATTCTCCTTCCAAACAGAGAAGGAAACTCAGTAGGAGAAGAGAACTGACTTTCCAACATTTGATTGTCAAGTTGGTTGGAGAGATTTCAATCATAAATCCTAAAACTTGGCAAAATTGATTCTAAAATCAATTTGCATCATTTGAGATCCTTCTCATGACCAATCATGGTTAGATTTCATGCCAAGAAGCTTGAGGAACTTGAGTTCTTAGTGCAGCAAAATGCACTTGCCTAAGGAAGCTTTCTAGGGATCGTCTTTATAAAAGGGATCGTGCATCTATGACCTTGGGGTGTACGAAATTGGGTCAAAAAACTCCACCTTGTCTTCTTCTTCTCCGATGCCGACAACCACCTTGGATCTCCTCTACCTTACTCATTTTCCGCTCTATTCACACAATTGATAGAGGGTTTTTCATCCCCGTTGTTCGCTGAAGCTTCATGCAAATCTTCAAGCTTTACCTCGCCGTCAATCATTCCAAGAACTTCTCCCCTTCTTCACCTGTCATCTGGCCAAAACTTCTGGTTTTCTTGCCCCTTTCACTCAAGGTACTTAGTTTTAGCTCTAGGGTTACTAAATTTGACCTTCCACTATCTTGTTCACTCTCTCCCCTTTCCACCATGAACGATTGGAGGACCTTCTTCGACAGCTTGCTCTAACCACTCTCGATCTCAATAAGTTGAGGGCTTCACTCCTCCTCTCCACGGAGGAGCTTCCCAAGTGTCTGATTGAGGCCTAGCACCCATATTCTTGCATGTAGGTGCCTGTTGTTGCTGGTCGTCTTCATCTCCAGTACCATCGTCTGGTCATCAATCCACCTTGCCACCGGCCTCAATCAACACGGAATAACAATAGGGCCACTACTGGGTCATTAATTGGAAGGAAGCGCGGTAGCTCAAGCTTCAATCAAGTGGAGCTTCTTCATGCAGTTGCCAACGGAGGAGTAGGATTTTAGTCCCACAATGGGGACTCAAAAGCTTGAGAAGGCAAATAAGAGGAATCTTGCCTGATACCCGTTTGCCAAATACATGGGGGGTCAGGTCCCCCACGCACGTGCATCACACACCCTCTCTCACGCTCATGCCTTGCAGGTCTGGGCCTCTGATCCGATTACCCGTATACCCTCTGACCCATTTACCTGGTTACTATTCACCTGGGTCTAGAAAAGAAAGAGAGAAAGATTCTGAGGGAGGGGGATAGTTTTGCACTGTGTGCCTTGGGGAGCGTGCAAGCTCTCTTAATACTTAGGTGTTTCAAGAAAGCTGTGCCTTGTGCCATTGTGCTTGGTGACTTTAAGGCATCTGAGCCTCATATCCGACATCTGACTGTGGCTTGGTTCTGGGCACTGTGGAAATATTTTGATACTTGGCTCTGACATGGATTAGTGGTTGAAGAACACTGTTGAGAAATTTGATTGGGATTTGTGCTTAATTCTAGGGCTTAATTGGTGGTTTCAACCACCATTTTTATTCCTCTATTTTTATATTTTTGTCCTTAACATTTGTGATAAATTTTTGCTCTCTATTGAATATCATTTTGATTATTTGATTCACTTGCACTATTTTCTCTGAATATTGCGATTAGTGGGTTGATTGTTACATTTGCTCCCTGCAAACGACCTCGGAACTCATAGTTTTTGAGCATATAAATTTAAATGTCACATTGATTTTCATCGCTATACCACAACGCGATATTTTTACGACGAATTTCGATCGCAACAATATCCTATCGTCGTGCTCAATTTAGGGGGATATATTGGAATGGTATAGTGTCTAGGTGCAAGGTAACCATCGACGTCTTCTCCAATGCCGGTGAGCTTACTCACCTAGGGAAAGTTGGATTAAGGAATAATCCGATTCGTTGGAATGAAAGGTGAGCGGAGTAACGACGTCGTTCGCGATGGGTTTCCATTACCGGATGGAGGGTGATCATGAGATGTGGGGACCAGACATCGTGAGCCATCCAAGGTTGAAGAAGAAGAAGCATAGCTCATAGGGATGTAAACACAAATATAAAAGGACCTGTGTGATATAAAAAGGACTCGATTGAGATGATAGTTAAGAGCATAAATGTAAATAACAAATTTTAAGGCTTATTTTAATTTATTTCTTTTTGAACTTTTTATATATTATTATAAATAAGGTAAATAATATATTTTTGCCTTGAAATTACATTTATACGATTTTTTTCTATATTTATTTAAATGATAAGCTTAATTAGGTTAATTACATACTTAGGTCTTTAAATTAATTAAGTTAATTTAAATACTTATTATTATTTTGAGTTCTATTTATTAATTAAACTTATGCTAAGATTAGTTGAACCTTAATTTTGTACTTTTAACTTATTTTGCAAGTCCTTACTGTTTTGCCTTTATATTATATTTAACCCTGTATTTAGTGTATTCTTAGGTAATTAGATAGGGAAATTAGCTAATTAGTGTTAATTAGGAGCCATGATGAGTCTCTCATCAGTTGCCACCTTTGGTGGCTAGGTTGTTTAGGATGGCCAATTTTAGTGGCTTAGGGCTTAGGTTGGCGTTGAAAGGGTGTGGATGTGTGTGTTTGAAATTTGTAGATGTAGGTTGTAGGTTTAAGTGGAATTGGGTTGATTCGACCTAGGTTAGGTTTGATTCGAGTCTAATTGAATGTGAATGAGTCTAATTAAGTGTGTATGGACCTACTTAGATGTAGGCTAGCCTAATTAAATGTGGGTGTGCCTAATTAGATCTTGACTAACTCAATTGACTCAATAGGAGTCAATTTAGGTTGTCTTCAGCCTAATTAGGGATTTGGCATAGGAAGTAGGTTAAGTGGGATAAAGATTGTGGACTAGGGATATGGACATGTGGATAAGGTCATGGATAGGTGAGGACAAGGATAAGGTTAGTGTTATCCAGGGTTTTGGTTCTAGGATTAGGTTGTCCTATTGTGGATGTGGTTTAGGGTTCTAGAATGGGAATAGGGTTATCCTAAGGTTTTAGGGTTAGGCCTAGGGTTGGTCTAGTGTTTTCCCTTTCTTCTCCTTTATTATTTTATGTAAGTTCTCTCTCTTCATTCTTAAATCTTGTTTATTCTTCTCTTTATTCTTCTTTACTAGCACTTTATAGTCTTCTTGTCTCCATTTATTCTGCATCCAGGTCAGGTTCATCTCCTGATCTCCTTATTGCCTGCAAACAAGAATAAAATATCAAATAGCAGGATAATATGACATTATTTTATGTGCAGCTATATAGAAGGATAAGATGCAATGTATGGATGATATGCATGCAATATTTACAAATTAGCCATGATTCTAACATTATTTAGCTTCATTAAGATCTATGATTACTGCGCAATCACTTGGTTGGACCACTTATCACACATTAAATTGATTATAAGGGAAACCACCCCTTAATGCCCATCACATTCCAAAAGCACAATTTCTAACTCTAAAATTGAGTAGACGTACCTTAGGTAGGATTAATTTCTTAGCATATTAAGGTTGAGTTAAGTCAACTTGGGACTTTCTCTACTTGGAACCATTGATGACAAGGTAGGATGGTGTGGAAAGCATGTTAACTGCTTGGGTGAACCACCGTGCAGATTGTCTAGGTGGGTCCCCCGCCACCTGGTCGGCCAAGTAATTCAAAGGTCGAGGAAATTGATAACGAAAAAACATGAATTTTCATGACATTCGTTGTAGCGTGTAAAAGCCATTAACAATTAAAAGCAACTAGATTTGGGAGTCCAAGTCAAACACAGGGAGGCAAATGCGTGGAGTTCTATCTAAGCTTTTTTTAGATTTTCTAATTTATATTTTTTTAGGATTTTTAGATGCATGAATTGAAATGCAAGCTAACCTACAACACTAAAAGAGAGATAGAGAGACAGAGCAAAGGATAGAGATAGTAATAATTTTCATTTCATGGATCTAAAAATATTACAAGCAATTGTTTTCTATATAAGAATGAAAACTAAACTAAGATGAAAGAAAACAACAACTAAAATAAAGACAAAATGAGAGATATAGGAGGAGAAGCTGCATCGGACTGGTGTCAGGAGGGTGGAGACTTCCATCGACGGCGTTAAGGCAAGATGGATGCAGATATTCGGAGGGAGGGGAGCTATGGAGGCAAGGGAAGAACTTAGCTACTAAGGAGAGGAGGGTAGAGGAATGCTTAGAAGGAAGGTGGAGGAAGGAGACCTAAGGTAGACAAAGGGAGAGGGAGGGGGTCGACTATAGTGGAGCAGAACCTACGTTTTCTCTACTTTGGAGAGCTGATAGGGGTGGTGGAAGAAAGTGTAGAGAGGAAGATGCTTAAGATGGTAGGAGGTAAGGTCTTTATGGTTGGCCACACGAGTATGGTTTCGCTAACAATAGAATTTAGGTGAGGGCCCTTGGATGGTGTGTGTAGGGTTTAGATAAAGTGGGTTTTGGTTACTAAAAATAGGTTGGTTCTAGGTGGCCATTGGATGAAAGATCAATGGCAAAATAGGTTGGCTAAAATAGGTTTAGGACAAGGTTATTTTTAGAGTAGTTTGTCTTAGGTTTCAAAAGATAGGAAGGGTTGTAAGCATTCCAAGTGTCCCCTTGTCTTTATTTCTCCTTCCTTTTCTTTATTCCATTGAGCTCCACTTTATTTCTCTCTACATTATTGCTTTGATAGCTCCTTAAGCTTGTTCTTTCACTCTCAACTTCATCTCCTACTCCTGCATTATTCACAAACATCATTAGATACAAATTAAGCATAATATATATATGCCCTGATAATGCATATATGCCTAGAATGCAACAGATATATAGCCTCAATGCACTATATGAACTTAGGACTAATCACAAAATAGGCAATTTATAACTAATAATTATGTATCTATCACTTTTGCATTGGGAAATGATGAGGGGCAAAAAGTGCCCTTGGACTCAAAACTCTGCACGAAGCCCAAAAAAGGATCTGGCTACTCGGATACTGAGTAAACATGCGGATTCAACTTTGCCTGACCCACCTACAGTTAGGCAGATCTAGATACACTTTCATCTAGGTGGATTTGGACAAGCCCGACCCATCAGAGGACCTGGTTTGACTGAAGTCAGAGAGGTGGTGGTTATGCTCACTATGCCCACGTCGGTAGTAATGGTGACGTTATTAATTCTATCAATAGCCAAACTACGGATGTGCTAGGGAATCCGCAAGGACCATTGAAAAAGATCTTACTATAAATATTGAAGGGAGGCCCTCAAGGTTTTCTATCACGCAATCCGAGAGAGAGAGAAACTAAGAGAGATTGTACTATTGCTACTTCTAGTGGATATTTAGGAGCACTACCCTCTCCCAGACATACACTCCTTGTGGTGGAATTGGGTCACCAATTCTCCTGCCTTTCTTGTGATTGCTTGCTCGTAATTTGTTGAGTCAAATCCTCCCATTACTTAGGAGATCCAATTAGGAAACGAAACTTAACGTGTTCTAGAAATTACCAAAGTTGCCATGTAATTCATATGGAAGTATGTTAATATACGCAGATGTGAATTTTAATTGCAATGTACATATTTTAGTGAAATTGTACAAAGAAATGTGTGATGTATATGTCTATGAGCATGGGTGTTCGTACAGATCTATATGTATGTGGATATGTGTATGTAATGTGCATGTAGTAAGGATATGTTATGTAGTTTTCTACATATCAATGAATCTATTTGTGGGACACTTTTAGTTAGTGTCATTTAATCCAAAACATTTACCTATCAATGTACGTAGTTATGTATGTATGTTATAAACGCTACACTGAGGTGTTAGAATAAGGGACACATTTGTTGATTTGAACATAATTATAGCTCTTTCTTGGTAATTTAAACATATTGATAATTCCATATTTATTGACATAATTTATGCCTAGCTATTGTTAATTTGAGAGTAAATTTGGTCATTCTGCATTTGTATAGGCTAGATTATCCATTTAGTAGCATTTTGTAAATAGTGCATATTTTGAGTTTTTATGCAATATTCCCCTTAGCTATAACTGGTACCTTGATGTCCTTATTTATGTGTGCAAGTGCCAGATATGAGATTGACTGGTGCTTGGTAGAGGGAATATTTGGATTTGAGCTCATTTATGAGATGCGGCTGAGTCATTTTCTAAACCTATTTCCAAACCCAATTAATCCTAACCCTAGCATATTTAGGAGCCTAACTTTTCCACACTTAGGACCTGGCTAAACTAGCCTAATTATCCACACTAAGTAGCTGACCATGCACCTTAATTACTAACCTACTTGACTGGCCAACTTAATCCAAAACCTAGCCCTATTAAAACCCTAACTAGAACCTATCCTTTCTACCCTTCCTAGCCACCACCTACACCTAGCTTAGCCACCAAGTAAAGCCCTTAGTGGCTGGCCATATCCCCTCCCAATATAACATCATGTTTGACCACAATATGTACCACATCATCATCTCCAATCCCCTCAATCCTAAATCCTATGGCCTAAAACTCTACCTAAGCCTACAACATATCCCCTTCAACCACCTACTCTAGCCACCCGTATCCCTTCCCAACCTAAGTATCTATGGACGGTTATACACAACCACCCTCCACCTTTGGATCAAGATCTAATGGCCTTGATTAATCCCACAAAAATCCTATCCCAATCCCTTCTTAAAACCACTATTGGACGATCACATCATTGCTTTCAATCTTAGCCACCAAAACTCAATCCAAGGGCCATAAATCTGCATCTTGGTTAGGATCCACTTCTTCCTAAAACTCTCTCTTCTTCCTCAAAGTGAAAGCCCCTTGGTGTTTCTCTGGTTGCACCTTCGCATCCACTTCTTTGCCATCATCGAGGCTTCATCTTCAAGGCCACCAGCCAGTTTTAGATTTAGTTTACTTGTTCTGGTTGTTTTCTATTAGTTTTCTAGTTCTAGTTCCAGTTCCTTTGACTTCTAGTTGTAATATTCTAGTTCTAGTTGTATGCTTTCTGGTACTTGTAAGTTGACTCTAGGTTTTAGTTACATTCTATCTTATTTCTACTTGTCTTCATCAAGTACTTGTTCTATTTCTAGTTCCATATTCGTCTTCGTTCTAGTTTCAATTCTCGCAACTTTGCTTCATATTAGTTCTTCTATTTGCTTATTCCTTATCAAAAATATAAAAAAATAGATCTATGCGATTCGATACGAAGCAACTGCCTCCCTGTGAGACAACTCAGACTCCACTTTGTGAATAACATTTCCATCTCCTTGAGTTCGATACGAATAAATTGTAAAAGTATCTATGTGATTTTTAGTACGATGAATACGCTTTTTGTGCACTTATATTTGTGTGTAAATCACATATCTACAAAAAAATGAATTTCTGTAGTTACCATTTTCATAAGTCTGGTAACTCATCTTGGCTATTGGAGTAGTTGATATCAAATGTTTGCTCCATAGTGAAAAGTTGTTGCAAGTGTGTGCATCAGATTATCAAATGTTAAGGTTATTGTTAGGAGTAAGATTGGTGACAATAAATTTCAACAAGTTCTTAACATTGGGAACCATTTCATGTTATGAAAGGTCTAGTAAGGAGGGAAAGTGTCCAATGTGTCGGTCAATGGAAGGTGTAATACGGCCGAAGTAGTTTCACATTGGTCAAGAGGTTAGTCCATATTACAAACTAACAATAAACTGTAGCATAAATGACATAATAAACCTTCAAATTGGAGGATCACAATGACAAAGGTAAACACCATAACCACACAATTAAAAGAACATGCAACATTGCATAAGCAAAAAGTTGACAAATGGAATAATAAACGAATAAATGTATCTGTACATGTAGAGAAAAATTTGATACGTGCAATTCCAACTTGTCAGAAGTTGGTGCTAAGGGAGGGGTGTTCCTCGATTCGTATACCTATGAATGGGATAGGAGGTGTAGAGTGTAGAAGTAGCAGAAGAACGACAACAATGAGGAACAATGGAGGAATGCTATTTGTTGTGAACCAGCTTCCAACGATAGGCACCAACACTTTCGCAATTAGAAACAATGCTTGTGGCGGTGTGATGGTTTGATGGAATGGAGTTCACTGTGAGAGGGAGTGAGACGTAAAAGGAGGGGATGGCAACTCCTTTGATCCTCAAGTCGAAGGAATGCACCGCCACTCCAAAAAAATCATGTGGAGAACAATTGCTTCCTTCATAAGGTCAATCTTCAGCATAATTGGGAGAAACCTTTAATGTAAGTAGGGATGGCATAGTGCATTCAACCCTTGGGTAGTGCATGCGAGGATACCTCAACTATAGTCTAAGCACTAGTGATTATTGCAATAATCCCACCACTTGATTTAGTTGATTGATAATGAAATGTCACTGTGACATTTCAAATATTAGCGATGATAATTATAATACCGCCAGTGATATTTTCAATTTTCCTTGGTGGTTCGTTCAAGTGCATATTGCTAATGCACCTGTGATATAGGGGTGCTATTTGGTGTTGTTGCTGTAGAGGGCATATCATTGGTGACTTTCAGTGCATTGCACCTGTAACATGATTCCCTTTTAGAGGGCATATCAATCTTCACTTGCATATAAAAATCACGCTTGAAATACACTTTACACTTGATTGACCAATCACATGCTTGGACAAACATGTTTCAAAGTTACAAGCACATCTGATTTTTAACTTGTTGAGTTATTTCTTTCTTATGTTTCTTCTCTTGTTTTACTTCTTTTGCACTCTCGCCATTTGATGAGAGAAGGAAAAGTCTCTTAATGGGCCCTACAAATGAGGCTTACTAAAGATAATGGTGGCATCTTGGAGTACCCAATTGGGTGTAATCCAGTTATCTGGTAGTTAGATCATCGGATTAACTGATTGATAAAGAGTTACCTGCTCGGGTATGTTTGCTTGGTTGTTTTGATTCCCCTAGCTAGGGAGGCTCACCAGATGGGCTAGTCGGTGATGTCCGCTTGTAGGCTTTGGCACGATAGATGGTCAGGGAGATGTCACCAGTCCAGCTAATTTAGCCAGCCGGACTGATAGATCCATGTTGTTCTTCGTCAGAATATGATTATAGAGTAGTTACCAAAGGCAAGACGCCAAAGGCATTACAATCGATGCTAAAAAGCGGCGGAATTACTATCATCATCGTTTCATTTCGCTGTCAGTTATGAACAAAATGCAATGACAAATCATTCATGCCCCAGCGGACGGATTGAAGCTTTTGCCGTCATTTTATAATCGATGGTAGTAACATTTGCCATCATTTACAAAATAAGCGATGACGATTAGACATCACATTTTTCCGTGTTAACCTGCCACTTAAGGATGTTTCTCGTCAGTTAGAAGTTTACGTTGTCGCTTTGAAAAGTGACAGCGTATACATTTTTGCAGTTGCTTATTATAAAAGTTACGGCAAAGAGCTCCTTTTTTTAGAAAATAACTTTAAAGCCACCGGTTATAAGTGATTGCTGTCACTTTCAAAAGCGACGACGTATATATTTGTGCTGTCACTTATCTTAAAAGCAATGACAAAGAGCCCTTTTTTTAAAAAAAATATAAGTTCAAAGTCTCTAGTTATTAACTTTTGCCGTCACTTTATTAACCTAGAAGAAATGTAATTTGTTTTTAAATTTGAAATTTATGGGAAACACTGATTTTCCAAAAGTAAAATATTTAAAAACTAAAAATTTTAGTAATGCAATTATACATGGGGAAACACCTACTTTTATGCACAATGTTGAAAATAAAATAAGTTTGATGTTCCACCAAAATAAGGTATAATACAAAACAAGTTCTGTTCTGAACGTGGATATGCTTGTGAAAATTTGTTTTCGTTGTAGTACAATCGTATTAGAAACTCTTAAATTTATATTAAGGTTGAACTCATAAATATGAAAATTGTAGTTCAAAAATGGAGTCCGAGTCATTCGGAAGGAGGCTATTGGACTAATTCACTTTCCAAATTAAGTAGATTGAATAAGTAGAAAGATTACTAGAAGTAGAACTAATGCAAAATCTAATAGCATGCAATTACTAACTAAAGTACTAGAAGAAAGAGAGCAACTTGAAGGCAAGTTGAGAAAGAAATAGAAACTTTATTGCTATATCAAAAAGTCAGAACAAGTAGAACTACAGATTACAATTAGAAGAATACTTGGAAAGTGAATTAACTACAACTAGAACTAGAAATCTAAGAACTATGGGCTTCAAAGGCAAAGTTCGGAGTAGCGGCATAGACGTGGATGCAAAGGCGCACCCACAATCTCCAAGGAGAAGTAGAGTACTAGTTCTAGTTGGTGGATCTATTTGGAGGTAGTAAACTAAGTAGGAAAAGTTGATCCTAAAGCGGGGTGGCTAGGATGTTTATATAGAGGTCAAGAAGGCTCGTGATTAGTTGATCCAAGTTGTTGTGGATCACTAACATAAAGGACTAGGATTAGGAGTCTAGGAACCAAGGGGTAGGGTGAAGGAATAGGTGGATAGAATAGGTTAGGTGTTGTTGGAATTGATGGAGGGCTAGGATGACTTTGAGAGGATGATGGAGGGCTACGATTCTCTCAAAATTTTTCCCTCTTTCTATTTCGAATTTCAAGTTGTACATAAAAGCAAAGTTGTATCCCTCGAAATCAGCTTTCCAATGCAACTTGAATCTCCCAATTTGGATTTGAAATGAAAATGTTATGGCCTAAATACTAAAGATGTGTCATGCTGTTACGAATTTCGAGATTAAGTTTAGGATTATGAATATGATTTGGTTTAGGGTTTTAAGATAGAGATTTAGATAGGCAATTTAGGATCCTAGAATTAAGATCTTGTGGTGGATAAATTATGGTGTATTTTGATCATCCAAAATAGTATTTATTGGAAGATAAAAGGGATGGCTAAATAAGGTTTGTTGGGTTAGAATAAGGTTTAGGTTTTTCTAAGTTTTGTTGGGATTTTAGGTGGATAAGATTAGGTTTTCTAGAGGTCGACCAATATAGGTTTTAGGATAAGGTTTTGGTCTATCCTAAAGGGGTTTCTAGGCTAGGTAATTAGGTTCCTAAATTGGGCTAGGGTCTAAGTTAATTGGGTTTCCAAATAGGTTCATCAATTAGTCTCAGTCCTCTTCCAAGTGAGCTTAACCTAGAAAGTCTATCCAACCTTACTTCAAACAACTTGAAATTATATACTTGCACATAGAAAAATAAACACATCAAGGTACCAGATACAATTGCAAAAAAATTTACATAAAATCCCAAAAGTATGCATTATTTACAAAATGACTTAAAATACCTAATCTAACCTAATTAAATACAATCTAACATAAATTACCCTTAGACTAACATTAGTTAGGCATTAATTACATAAATAATTATGGAAATATCACGTTCGATAATGAAGTATTTACATATGATAAGAAACATGTAATACAATAAGACAAAAAAGGAAAATATCAAAAAACTGCTATGCCAATGCCACCATCTCCGCCCATATTGTCATCGTCTCGTATGTGGGTGGTGTGATTAGATGAAGACGGATGTTCTAACTATCTCTTCTTCAAAAGGAGAAGTAGAAGCTGCTAAATCTTATCATTCATCCTACTCATCTGAGATTGCATGGTATGCATTTGGTTTTTCATCTCTATCTCTCTCTTCTCCTCTCCTCCTCTTGTCTCTATAATGTGTTGATCTTTTGATTCAGCTGATCGAAGACACTAAATGACATGGCTCTTTTCCTCTTAGACCATCTAGACAAGGTGTGCACCCTCCCTGTGCTACGAATGAAACCACCGTGATCCGGTGGCATCACAGTCCTAAATACTTCCTCTGGATCCAAAGGCTGTTGGACATTGTCGGAGTTCTCATCGGAGGGGGGATGCACCAAGTTAACCATTTTCACCTAAACCTATTAAAAATTATTAGTGTATATATATATATATATATATATATATATATATAATGTTATAATTTTTTTAAGTTTAGAAAACTTACATGTTTTTGCTAGTATGACTTACGAATCAACTTACGATTACCCTCAGTTGCAACCTTACTATAGGTGATTTCATAGACGTCCATCCTACTCATCTCTCTCTCATCATTCAAAGTGGATTAAAAATATGAAAATGATAAAATTTTATTAAGATCAACTCTAAAGTAAATAACTTTTAAGAACAAAGTTGTTATAATAAACTTACATAATGGTTCTTGACTGTCTTAATGCTCATTCGACTTAGTCAGTGGATCTATGTTGGAGCTTTGACCCTATTAGCCTTATTCGTCTTTGATTGCACCTATAATGTAAGCATATATAAATTACTAAAAAATTCATATTTTATTATAAATTTAAGATGAATTTAATATAAACATTTAGAATCAATTACTAACCTTTGATTTGGGATCCATTCAAAGCTCGCATGCCTTCTTTTAGTGGTTAGGCATGACATCAGGAAGGTAATTCTACATTGCCTCCTCATGCGACCTGTTCGAGAAAAATTGAATAATAATATAAAATATTAAAAATAATATATAAAATTATGTAAATAATGTGTAGCTTAGGCACCCTCATGCTAATAACCCTTATCTTGATCCCTTCCAAGAGATTCAGGCGAGGATAAAGGAGTATGGTCGATGTATCACAAATATAAAAATGAATAGAAATGGTGTCGTCACATAAATATATATTTATTTTATTATCATTACAGTGGATTTACACGATGAAGCGGACCATAAAATAAGTTTTTTTTTATAATCATAAATAAACATTAGATGGAAAATAAATACGAGAAAAATGAGAAAATAATTGGTGGAGGATGGACGGGTCGATGTCGCTACCAAAGATGGCTGGTCTTGTTGCTGTGGTACATGTGCCTACACCGATGTTGTCACCACGGTATCCTTTGCACTTGTGCCACAAGTCACGTCGGATGCGTGACGCACCAAGTTCGAGAAGGTGGATCTCATGTGTGCCCAGGATTTTTGCCCTTTTGCACGATGCACAAGCACACGCAAGATGGACGAACGTGGCCCCGAGGATCGCTTTGTACTACACTTGTGAAGGTGGGGTGACGCTGTGTCACTCCTACTTGCTCACCAGAGTTGGCTCAGTGGCTTCCGACGATGGTCCGGCGAGGGAAGGAGTTGGTGATGATGGCGGTGAGATCGACAATTGGCGGAGCTTCTAAGGCCGCCTCATGCAACGTGCGTGAAGGAGGCATAACGGGGATGGAGGTGTGTGCACATGGTCGAAGACGAACTCGTAGCCGTCGGATCTTACCTCCGTGCTTGTGGCTCTAGATTCGAAGTTGTCACTCGATAGGAAGCGGTGAGGTCTAGGACGTGCAGCGAAGAGGGCAGAGAGCTCGAGAAGGATGACAACGGCGTGGTGTGCTTAGAGAGAGAGAGCGTGAGAGATGGTCCCCTCAAGCATCCAAGATCCCCCCTCCTCCCCTTTCAGATGATGATCCACGTCCCCTCCTTTAAAAATTTTGGGCATTTCTCCTTAAGCGGTGGACGTTCACACATCCCATCTATGGAATAAGAAGAATGAATTCATGGGTAAATAAATGAAACGGTCCGTAGCTCATGCAGAAGAAACGAGCATGATGACCGAAGAATTCATTTCACGTCAGAATAATTGTCCCTACCCATTTTGAAAAACGCATGGAACTAGGAATTGATGGTGGAGGCTTCACGTCGGGCCTTTCCTCTCCATGCAAAGGTAGAAATTATTTAATAGAAATAATAGGAAAATAAAAGGCAATGGTTCATGGAGGGAAAGACGTCACGTAAATATTAGAGTGGAGAAGAGAAGGGTAGGCATATTGGGTTGGCGTGCAGGATTGCTAGGAAGGGGAATTTATGGGGAAGTCCACACGGTGAGGGCTTTTCTTTGGAGGGAGGATAGTGGTGGGATGGCATATTGGAAAATATGTGCATGGTGATGTTGGATTTACGTGTAGCCCATGAAGAAAATGTCGTCCTTCGAAAACATCATGTAAAAATAAAAATAACTATGATTAATATCTAAGGAATAACACCCATTATGTCATGTCATAGGTATGAAATGCATGCAAGCCTATTCTAGATGCAATATTTAATTTACACTCTAATGTGGATGCATGATTGTACAAGATGTTTTAAAATTAGCATTACTTAAGCATGAATATTAGTAATTAATGTATACTTATCAGAGTACCTTACCAGGCTAGCCACTCTCAAGGTAGAGCAAGAGTTGATCATGGGTTGACTCAAAGAGGTCTAGCAGCTGAAGGAGAAGGCCAAGTCCTGGTAGGATGAGCCTCATAACTCCACCACAGTAAATGACCAAGCACAATGGTGCCGCCTGGTGGAGAACACTCGTTACGAGAGCAATTGGAGAAGCTCAAACGCGAGTTGAGTAGCCAAAAAGGAGAGATGCCTCTTGGCTCTGAAGCCTCCTCCACCCTCACGTGATTCGAAGGAGCAACTGACACCTTAGGCTTGGTGCCTAGTGAGGGCTGTTCTATCCTTGAGATTGTCCACCAGGTGACTCGGGTGATGAGTGGCATACGCCCCCAGGCGTACGTTACCATGTACCCCTTCATAGAGGAGGTGATGAGCACTCCTTTGCTAGAGAAATTTAAACACCACGTGCTGCTTCAGTATGCATGATGTCACTTCTAACCCTTACAGCATTGTTCGAAGCTATCTCCAGATGATGCTAGTTTATGAGTGCCCTGATAGAGTACTTTGCCGGGTATTTCCGTCTTATCTTTCCAGCATGGCTCATGAGTGGTCCAACGAGTTGCTGGCTGGCCGGATTGCCTACTTTAAGGAGCTAGCTAACAAGTTTTACCAGTATTTTGCTAGCCAACAATGGGTTAAAGATAACTAGGAGAGGCTATTAGAGGTTCAACAGTAGAAAGATGAATCATTTCACTCCTACCTTGACAAGTTGAAGGCCTAGTACTTTAAGTGCAAGCGGCCTCATAATGCCATTGCTATCTAATACTTTAAGTCAGATCTCCTGACTCGAAAGTTTTGGTATGATATCGACGATTTTCTGCCTAGGGATATGATAGAATTGTGGGACAAGGCCACGAGGTTTGCTAAATAAAACAATTCTTTCCGCTCTTGTGGTTGCTTGGTAGAAAGCTATGGGGAAGATCAGGATCATTCCCTTGAAGGGAAGAAGGCAGCTATTGAAGTGCTCACCAATACAATTCATAGTGGCAACTGCTTGAATAAGTGAAAAGGGAATTTCCATGACCAGAGGGGTGACTAGTAGAATTACGGTTGCAATAATGGTCCCAGACAGCCTAGGCGAGATTATTATGATGAATATACCCCTTGGCTGTAAAAGAAGCTAATATTTTAACATAGGTCTGGTTGACAAATAATGATCTTCTTTCTCCTCCTTGCCCGATGAAGAAAAAAGTGGACATCGGGCCTTATTGTAAATATCACCAAGCCCAGGGACATTCCACTAAAGACTGCAGGATCAGATTGAATTCTAGTCCAATATGAAAATCTGGCCCAATTTGTTAAGCGAAATGAGGGCTAGGATAAAGGCAAGCAACCCATGGAGGGGCCACCATAAAGAGAAGCTTCAGTAACTCTGAGGGTTGCATGTGGTAATCCTCGAAGGTGGGTCACCGAAAGACTCCAAAGTTGCCTTGGCGGAGCAAGGGCTGGCACCTAACCTTTTGCCCCATGATTATAACTGCCAGACGCTTTCTTTGTTGGCAACTAGACGACAGGTAGCTCTTCACCCTGCCAGGAAATTCCACTGCCATCTCTGGCAATCAGAGGTGATGTGGAGGTCATTTTCGGTGTCAATACTATACCACGTGTTTAGCAAGTGCACCCCGAAGATGAGTTAGCTTGGGAGGTGTATTCATGGGTCCTAATCAGCCTAAATAATGTCTGAACCTAGCTTAATTTGTGGATATTGCACTCATATCTTGCATATCATACATTGCATCAATCTATTTAGAATAAGATGAGATATCCTGCTAGTTAATGGTTTTTATTACTATTTGAAGATAATAAAGTGATCTAGGATGCAAAAGATAGTGGAATAAAGTAATAAAGGAAGAAGAAGACTAATCAAGACAGGAGGAGTGAGGAGGATAGCCTTATCCCTACCCTTAGAAACCTTAGGATAGCCTTCCTAAACCCAAAACCACCTCCATTAGGATACCTTATCCTCAAAACCCAAACATGGATAGCACTATCCATGTTCTTATCCACCCTATCCCACTCCTGAACACTTAGGAACCAAAACCCACCTTAGAAAACCTAAAACCCACTCTCTAGCACCTTTTAAGATGTCCAGACAACTAGCTGGATGTCTGATTTCTGCTATAATAACAATACAGGAAGGCAGAACTCATACTGACACAGAATTGGATGTCTAATTTAATGTCCAGACGTCCAATTTTGTAATATAAGATGTCTGACCACTATTCTGGACGTCTGATACTGCTCTCTAGTTCCTGATTTTGGTGTTGGATGCCTTAGCTTGCAACACCCTCTTCTCCTCTCTTCACTTGGGCGTGCCCTCTCTTCTCCATAGAGTGGACACCCTCTCTCTTTCTTCTTCTTCTTGGATGGCCATGAAGGCACACCTATAGCCTCTTGTAGTCGGCCATCTCTTGTTGGTAGGCGTGTAGACGGGTTTGCATACCTAAGGTCTAGCCTACACCCTCACATAGCTGATGGCCCTAGTGGGACTTTTCGACGTGAGGGATTTTCTCTATTTATATGCTTTCTAGTGTAGATGCGTTGCATTTTTATGCATAAATAATATTGTATGATCATCGTTCTATGATTGATTGTCTTTGTCTTCATGTGACTTAGGTTTGTCACATCATGCATGGCCACCATGGCCCCACTTAGATGCACATAGTCACTTAGGTTTTAGCTAGCATGTCTAGATCTAGGTTTCATTTTGTGTTTCAAAATAAAAATAAAAAAACACAAAAAAGACAAAAATATTAGGTTAGGTTAGATTTAGGTTAAAAAAGCTGATTCAAATCTCAACTTGTTTTCACGCCTCCGAGAGATGAACGATTGTGACTCAAATTCTAAAAAGAAAAGAAATCTAAGTGAGTTTTGTAAACAATTATATATTTTGATCAAGTGTTTAGCGTGACTATATTACGACATTATTTTCCTAAAACTCGTGATTTCCACCCTTGTTACATGGCGCCGTTGCCGGGGAGGCAACGCGTGAGTTATATTTGGATTTACTTAACTTCTGTTTGTTTTGATTGTAGGTCAAGATGAGGATCCGCGCAATACATCAACCCATGGTGAAGACCATAGGTATTGTTCTTCATCCTCAATTTTGTTGCTTTCTTAGGTTAGAAAAAAAAACCAAATATATATTTTAATTTATATATATATATATATAAATTAAAATTCAAATTCTCGGATTTGAATTTAGAAATTTTTTTTTTTGATGCGTGTTTTAACTTGGAAACTATTTAAACACACCAAAGTCAGATTTGAAAATTTTGTCAAAAATTATTGTTGATTTTAAAAAAATTTATTACCATCAAATTAGGAATCTAAAAATCTTGGGATTTAATCTGATTTTAGGGTTTCAAATAGGCTTTCTAAATCTACCTTTTATTTGGAAAAATTCACACTGTACAAATTTTAAAAATTAGTATAGTGGAAGGAGGTCAGAACAGTCTGTACTCTGATTTTATTCAACTTCAAATAGAAATTCTGACCTCTACATAAATCAGATTGATATGAAATTTGTGGGGTTGGAAATCTGCTGAAACCTCTACTTTTATATTAATTTTCAAGAATTTTTTGATTTTTTTGATAGTATTTCAAACTGCATTTCTCGCAGGGGTCCATCTGAACTGTTTGACCCCCTGGAACATAAAAATTCATGAAAAATTGCATGAAATAGTAAAAATCTTAAAAAATATTCCATTGAAAACTTATTGAAAAGAGAAGATCTCTACTAAATTTCATCGGATTTTGATTTATTTACTAATTTGGGGAGTGATTTCAAGTTAGATTAAGGTCTGGCTGTAGATTGTTAGAAGAAGCATAAACCCTACATGTTTCACATTAGGTTTAAATTTAAAGACCCAAAACAAACCCGTCTGAGCCTGATTTGTGTGTGATTGCATGAGAGGGGATCTAATTTGATTGGTTGTCTTCCCCTCACCCACTTAAATTGAATTTGATTTGCATTTCAATTTAGGCAACCACTTAGGTCTATTTCATTTAGTAGTGGTGCATTAGGACCATTGTTTTTCTTGATTAGGTCGCACCACTTCTACCTTGTTGGACTTAAAAGCATCATATAGACCTATTTGATATTAGGGTTTCCACACTAGGGTAGAGCACATTTGCATGCCATACTAAGAGGAAATTCATATAACAATTGGGACTTGCAAAAACTGTTGCGTGCTCCACCACAACCTTATTTGAATTGACATAAACAAGGAAACCATAAATGAAAAAAAGAATTAATACAAGCACTTGAACCATAAAAGCCACTACACTAATTAAAGCTTGTATTGAAAACCCTTTGTCTGTGCACTTCACACTTCTAAATCTAATTTTAAGGGCAACGCCCCTAAAATGCCCAGTTACATTCCAAGAGTATTCTAAGCGCAAGCCTAAAACTAAGTAGATGTGCCATAAGCAAGATTAAATTACTTGGTAACTGAAATTTAATTGGGTAAAAATCAAGGCCTTGTCTATTTGGACCAACTGGTGACAAGAAAGGTCGGTGATGTAACTGCGTTAACCTCTAGTGGTGTTCCGCCATGCGAGGTGTCCTAGGGGGTCCCACCATTCTAGCCATCCAAGTAATTCAAGGGTTGGTTTAACCCAGTTCCGTTTTAAGATACCAGGTTTATATCCAATTAGGGTATATAATTTAAAGCTAGCTTGTTTGCTTGATTTAGGGCTCTCTCATCTTTCTTCCTAGGCCTTTGCCTTATTTCCACCAGCCCCTTGTAGCTGGTTGAGTCTTCCTAAGGAAGACTATCTCTTATCTCTAATAGCCATGAACCCATATCATTCTTTTGAGCCTTAGGATTCTCAATCTCCCAACCCAACTATGATTTCGACTCCTCCTGGTTGGGAGAATCATTCTAACCAGTTGGGTTATGACTATCCTTATCCCCCAGCTTATTTAGAACCTGAACCTCATGGATCCGACTCTTATCTAGATCAGAACCAATTGAAAGCCATAGTTGCTGAATTCCGGGAATATAACAAGGACTGTACCGATCAATGTGCCAAGCTCCTGGAGCAAATTAGACAATCCCCGGCATAATCTCAATCTTATCACCTCTCCTAGGAACAAGAGACCTGGAACAACCAGCCTAGTGGGTCTAGTAACCCATATTGTGGATCCATTAGCTACTCTACTGATTCTTGCTACCATGGGAAGGTATCCTGGACTCATCCAACTCAAGAGGCACCTTTGGACCTAATCTGTGATTTGGGTAGATCATTTGAGGAATGCACCGTTTCTGATACACTTGTACCTGATGATATATCACTAAGGAATTAGAATAGTGGATCACAAGTACAGGACCACAAAATAGGTTCTCAATCAACTCTCTCTATAGTCAGCCCCACTCAGGGCGATACACCTGTTGATTCATATCCAGATTCGTATAACCCTGAGTGGAGAGACAACCCTGATCTTTCATGGCCACCACAAAGATCGACTCAGACTGAACATCAATCTAGGCCAACCCAGTCTTCCACTCAAACCACTTTAGGGCAACCATCTAGTCCAGCCAAACCCACAACCACCCTTGAAGATATCATGAACATTTTGTTGGGCTTTGACAACAAAAATGAAGAAAGGCTGACTAAGTTGGAAAATCAAGTGAAATCTCAAGGGGATCAAATCAAGAGACTTCAAGAATCACTTTGTCCCCGGATGCACACTCCTTTTCACTCCTATTCTCCACCTATTCTTCCGACCCCTCCAATCTATCATACATGCCATTGTGCGGGGGCTAAATCTGTGGCCTCTAAAAGGAAGGGAAAAGCTAAGAGCCCACCCAAACGATCTGATTCGGGTTTAACCAAAAATCATAAGACTAAACCTACATCCAGCTCTGACTCAGACTCTAGGGAGAAAAAGAAGAAAAAGGCTTCTGAAGTTGATTTGACCTATTTACCCTTTCCTAAGGCCTTAAAGAAAGAGTCACAAAAGAACAAAAAGACTTGCACACCTAAAGAGGTGGTTTTATCAGCTAACATAAGTGCATTTGTTGCTGGCACTCTACCACCCAAAAAGATCGACCCTGGAAAACCTTTCATATCTTGTGCCATCAAGGGATTCACCTTCAATAGAGGTCTTGTAGATCTAGCATCTTCCATTAGCTTGATTCCCACCGCCCTTTTTGTTCGTACCAGACTTGGAGATCTGCACCACACACCTGTCACCATTAAAATGGCAGATGGCTCCATCAAAACACCTAAGGGGGTAGTTCATGATGTGATTATTAAAGTATAAGGTCTTAGCTTTCCGGTTGATTTTATTGTCTTGGACATGAATATATCAGAAAAGCTAAGTAATTCATCCATCATTCTGGGTCGACCTTTCTTGGCTACGTCCAATGCATGAATTGACTGTTACTCAAGATGTATGGAGATGACTAGCAGCAATGAGAAGATTCACTTTGATATTTATGCAGCCTCTAAGAAAACAAAGTCAGGGTATTTTCTGGATGACATGGAAAGTGATTCGGAGAACAATTCGGAAGAAACCATAGCAATTGACACTTGGGTAGGACCACACAACCCGAATCAACAATCTACTAAATCACATAAGTCACCATCAATACAGGATCAAATCTTTGATAGCATGGTTGACTATCTTCATCGACCTAGCCCAATTCAAACCCCTGCCCCTTGCAATGAATCCCAGATTCCTCAATTGATCAAAATGGTTCACAAAATAAAAGAAGCCAGTGCTAGAGAATATGATGATATACGAAAAGAGCTTCATAGAATCCGGGACGAGCAATAAAAATCAGAAATGTTTGAATTTGGGTCAGGTGTGCCACAATAGATTTGTGATTCAGTGGTGGTCATGTAGGATTCTGTTGATTAAATAACCGAGGTGGATGATATTGAAGTTCCTAGTGAAGTAGAGGAAGGAGATTCATTTGAGGATCTCGATCTTGATTTAGGGCCTAAATACCAATCATTTCATTTTGAGGAACCAAGCATTAAGGGACTTGAATACAATTTTGTTGTATTTGAGAATACCCATGGAGACATTGATGAATTCATTAAAATGATCTCATACACAGAGCAACAAAATAAAAAAGACTGTAACAACTCCTCAATCAATGATTCAGCCCATTCCACTTTCACGAAGGGACTCACTACCGAGTTTAATGACCATTTTCATCTAAGTGAGAAGGAAATATCCCCTTATGAAAAGGATATTTAAGAGATTGAAAGATTATTGGGGATTACATAGGATGAGTTATCGGAGGAAGCTAAAAATTTTGGGGAATCATGTGATAATTGGGAATTAGCATTGGAAAATTTGGAAGAGATGAAAGAAGAAGATGATAGCCAAACATCTTTCGTAGTGACAGAGATTGATCACTGGACCTTGATCTCCAGATCTGACCACATCACTTGGGTCATGCCTTCCATTCATCACCATTATCAAGACCCATATGATTTTACCCCACACGACTCCACCCATAACCCAACCACCCACATTTTCCATCTCCTCTTCGGGATGCCTTCACCTTCATTTCTTCCAGGCACCCGTAATTATCTGTCTTTCTTCTGTAGCATCTGGCTGTAGATTTTCCCAAGCCCCATCATAACATTTTTTCGATTATTTGGACTCGGAATTCATGGATAGCTGGTCCACATTTGCAGCCCATTGTTGGCAAACGAGATTAAAATTCTTATCAATTTACTTTCCATTCTCAATAGTGTATTGATATATCCTTTTTGAGTGTACGTCCAGCTGGAAGCGTTAATTTCAGCACTTATATATGGCATATTTTAGTTGTCATATTTTCCCTGCATATTCAATTTTAGGTGTTGGAATAAGTGCAACGTCAAAATTCAGGAGCTATTCCAGGTGATTTCTACCCTTTTACTCCCTATCTTATTTTATTTTTCGTTATATTCATGAATGAGGACATGCAAAAAAGTAGGCATGCAGGGTAGTAATTGTAAACTAAAAATTTTTCTGCCAACACTTAGGAAAAACCTTTCGTACATCATGCTAATTGCACTTTAGGGTCCTTAAATTAGGAACAATCGACTCCACCTCCAATGTTTGTATTGGAGCTGAAAATCATCCGCAATAGCCACTTTTGACTCATCCACTCACTCTTTTGTTTTAAATTTAGGGTTAAGATGAATATTACCAGAATTAGGGAAATTTTCGAAGTGCAACTTTGAAAGGTTACAAATAGCATTTATATATATTGCATTCATGAATAAGACTTTTATTAAGAGAATGTATTAAGGATTTCATCCTTTAGTTGATTCCTATAATCTGGAATCCAGTATAATTTTCAATCACACGTAGATTTTGTAATAGATTCACAGTGAAGACTGATAAACGTCTTCAGTCTATCGAGGAGAAGCAGTGCTTTTTTTCCTAAACCCTTGGACAGTGTTTTGGGAGCTAGGCAGATTTTCCTCCAAAAATCCATCGAATAGTGTGAGATGAGAGTGGAGTGTACAGGTTCTCTAAGATTAGTGCAAGGAATCTGGCATCCTAGATAATTAGGTGATGATACTCAGAGATTAGGCATAGTTTTTGCTCTCAGTTCCTGCATATACGTTTTTGTGCGAAATATTAAGAGCCACCAAATAAGGTAAATACGCGGAGAGCAAGTTTTCATAAAACTAGGGCTAAGATGGATGGTTACGACTATTCTTTACGGAATCCTCAGCTGAAGGAGGGTATTGATGTCACGGTCAGAAATACACCATCCTATCCATCTTTCCTAATGCCGTAAGTAGACACTTCCATCAAATAAGCCATCCAATGTCTCCTGAGTACTACCAATCCTTAATAATGCCTCTTGAATAAAAAGTCGTGCATGTCATGTGTTGTTTTGCGTAGTATTGATTTGTATAAAAATTAAAAAAAATGATGAAAAAAGATATTAAAAAAAGCAGAAAAATTAAAAAAAAGAAAAAAAAGAGAAAATAGGAGAAGAGAAAAGCAAAAAAGAGTTTATGAGTATGTAGTGTTTTCAATTGCATTGAGGCAATACCACCAAATAAAATTGTGATCCACCAAATAAGGCCTTAATCCACCTTTTTTGTGTTTCTGACTGGCTGAATACTAACCGAGAAATTCTGACTTAGTGTTAGGGTTATGGGAATTCAATTAAAGTGTTAATGCCAAGTGAGACCACCAAATACGGGTCATGTGTGAATCTGGTGAGATTGTGAGCTCTAAGGAAAAAAAATAAAATAAAAAAAAGAAAATAAAAAGAGAGAGAGAGAAAGAGAAAGAGAGAATGAATATAAAGGAACAAAAAGAGAGCATGATTTTTTGCGTCTTTCTTTGAGTTGAGTTAATAATTTAGGAATCTAGATTCTATAGTAGTAATTTCTATGTAGTACCAAGTGAGAGTGAGCCACCAAAAAAACACATCCATTTCCCTCTGACATTCTCTACCTGAGCTTAAAGCCAGGGTGGAACTCAAAAAAAGAAAAATCTTGGATACCCTGAGGGAAGAAGTCTGCCTATCCCACTAGAATTTTACTAGGGGTTAAGTACAGACTTTAGAGGTGAATTAGGCCTTTCACTCGATTCCGTTGTAAAAGCTACATAGCTGCACTTTCACGTATCTGGATTTGTAGATTTCTGGATGAAACAAAAGGAGAAAAATCTTTAGTCAATCTCTTTAATAAAAAGAATAAGCAGTCCTTTAGGAATTGAATTTGTAAATAACTTAGTCATGCATTTAGTCTTGCATTTGGTAAGGACTAGCAAAGTTTAGGCATGGGAGTATGATTGTATAGCAATCATGGGTCCTAATCAACCTAAATAATGTCTGAACCTAGCTTAATTTATGGATATTGCACTCATATCTTGCATATCATGCATTGCATCAGTCTATTTAGAATAAGATGAGATATCCTACTAGTTAATGGTTTTTATTGTTATTTGCACATAATAAAGTGATCCAGGATGCAGAAGATAGTGGAATAAAGGAATAAAGGAAGAAGAAGATTGATCCAGACAAGAGAAGTGAGGTGAATAGCCTTGTCCCTACACTTAGAAACCCTAGGATAGCCTTCCTAAACCCAAAACCACCTCCATTAGGACACCTTAGCCTCAAAACCCAAACATGGATAGCACTATCCATGTTCTTATCCACCCTATCCCACTCCCAAATACTTAGGAACGAAAACCCACCTTAGAAAACCTAAAATCCACTCTCCAGCACCTTTTAAGACGTCTAGACATCTGGCTGGACGTCTGATTTATGCAAAATAACAATCCAGGAAGGCAGAACTCATACTGACACAGAATTGGACGTCTAATTTAATGTCCAGACGTCCAATTTTGTAATATAAGACATCTGACCACTATTCTGGATGTTTGATACTGCTCTCTGGTTCTTGATTTTGGTGTTGGATGCCCTAGCTTGCCTATTTTGACCTAGGAACCCCACCAGACACCCTAGGAAACCTAATTAGAGACCTCCTAAGCCTAGTCCACTATCCATAGCCCTACTTATCCTATCCCTAACCCAATTGAACCATCCCATACCTAATTGGGTGCACCTGAGCCCAATTAGATCCACCTAGGATCTAATTGACTCATACCTATTAGAGTTACCCTAGCCTAATCACATGCACACATCCAATTAGACTTGACATAGACCTAATTAGGTTCACTCCTATCCAATTAGATTTTCCTAACCCCAATTAGATCCATACCTACTCAATCTAGGTTAACCTAACCTAGATTTACCAAAACCATACACTTTCCTCTACGAAAAACACACACACACACATACACCTTCCTAATCTACCCACCCATTAGTTGTCGCCCACCATAAACAAATACCCACGCATACCCTCTTGGAAACCCTAAAACTTGTGTCAAACCTAGATCCTAAAAGGGTGGCATTGGCTATTTTTGGAGCCACCAAAAGTGGCAACCAAATTGAGCCTTCCCATATGAGCCAAAGGGAGAGCCACGAAATGATTGACTCCAATTCACTCTTGAATCCTCTCCTCCACTCCACACTTGCGACCACCCTCCCCTCCAATCCCTAGGGCCGTCCACCACTCCCTCCTCTAAGGGGTCCTCCTCCTCTAAGGCTTCTCCATGGACGACTAAAGAAGAAGCTCCTCCAAGGCATCTTCATGTTGGTGGCTAGAAGAATGAGATCACAAAGGGTGCAACACCCTCTTCTCCTCTCTTCACTTGGGCGTTCCCTCTCTTCTCCATAGAGTGGATGCCCCCCTCTCTTTCTTCTTCTTGGACGACCATGAGGGCTCACCTATAGCCTCTTATAGCTAGCCATCTCTTGTTGGTAGGCATGTAGATGGGTTTGCATACCCAAGGTCTAGCCTACACCCTCACACATAGCCGATGGCCCTAGTGGCACTTTTCGGTGTGAGGGATTTTCTCTATTTATATGCTTTCTAGTGTAGATGTGTTGACATTTTTATGCATAAATAATATTGTGTGATCATCGTTCTATGATTGATTGTCTCTATCTTCATGCGACTTAGGTTTGTCACACCATGCACGGCCACCATGGCCCCACTTAAATGCACGTAGTCACTTAGGTTTTAGCTAGCACATTTAGATCTAAGTTTCATTTTGTGTTTCAAAATAAAAATCAAAGAACACAAAAAAGAAAAAAATATTAGGTTAGGTTAGATTTAGGTTAGAAAAGCTCATTCAAATCTCGACTTAACACTCCTCCCAGAGACGAAGGATCAAGACTCAAATTCTAAAAAGAAAAGAAATCTAAGCAAGTTTCGTAAACAATTAAATATTTTGATCAAGGGTTTAGCGCGACTATACTACGATTTCCGACAATTTCAAAACATGTAAAAACAAACTTGTCACTCCACTATTTAGTGGGCAATCTCGACAACTAGGAACGCCGTTCAACAGGAATCTTCTACTTTGCTTACTTCTTTGCCAGATCCGAGTAATCATTCAGATCTACTTTTAATAAACCTATTGTTAGCAGGGCAAATCCAATCGCGACTTTTTGTTGATGAAGGTAGTAAAGTGGATGTACTCTTCCTCAAGACCTTTATCTGACTTGGATTCAAGGAAGAGGATCTCTCCCCTTCGCCATATCTCATGGTAGAATTTGGTAACCATAAGGTTATGCCCAAGGGTGAGATTGAGCTGCCAGTGTCTATATGTGATGGCAACCGGTGCCTCAATAGAATGACTACATTCACAGTAGCCAATTCGGCGGCCACCTTCGATGGCATCATAAGCCACCCAACAACTCACTGTTTCCGGGTAATCCCCTTATCATATTTCCAATTTATGTTTTCTAGTCCCCACGTGGAGCTTGATGTGCATACATCTGATTAACCTAAAATGTCTATTAATGCATGTTCTTAGTATCATGTTAGCATCATACATTGTAAATAGTTCATAACATGCATAATCATGCATTTAGATCAAGTTGTATAAATTGTATAGTAATTGTCTCCTTTTTATGGTCAGGGACAGGGCGACTTTTTATCGGGGCCTCACATCGAAGATCCAATCGTACAGATCTGATCAGAGCGACGATTGGAGTTCAACGACTTCAAGATCACCCTAATTGGACATACGTAGCACCAAATAGAGATCGAGGAACCTTAAAGATCAAGGGCCAAGATGGTGTTAATCTGCACCTCAGACGATAAATCCAACTGCATGGATGGATTCGGATCGACGATTGCAGCCTAACGGTGAAAAAATCAGTCCAATTCGACACCCATGGCACCATCTATAATACTAAGAAGATGAACGGCCAAGATGGCGCCACGTGGCACCATCTCAGTCGCCCAACCGACCCCAAGGACCCGCCTCTGCCTTTCTCTTCATCTGATTGACGCTTCTTCACCATTGGATGCTCATCCAATGGTTACAGGCCCACGCACACAAATCCTCTTCGCAACACAAAGCCCCACATAGTGCAGTAGTCGAGCGCACTATGTGAGCGACCGGTCGCACATTCGATCCCGTAGCACCTCAAATTGAAGAGCGGAATAGCGGGTGGGTGAGTGAGTGGGGCCACGCGATGAGGATCGGATGGCGCTGAGCGAGTGATAGCACCCACGCACGATCAGATGCGCAGCGCTGACGCGTGATCGCACGCGGGCGCACATCGTGGGTGAGGATGGTTTAAGTCGTCTGATCTCTTGATCGGACGGCTGATATCGCATGTACATGCATAAGCATTTAAGGCGAGGAAGAGGAGCGGGCGTGCGCGGCACGCGTACACAAAGGCCACGTTCAGGCCTTTACTAATGGATAAATCCATCACTAAAAGTCCTGAATTAATGTTTTTCAAATTGAAATGTCCAAAATGCCCCTACTCCTTGCAACTATAAAAAGAGACCCCCTCCATATGAATTTCTCATCCCTTCCTTCTCTTCTCTCCCTCTCTAAAACTTTAAGAGAAGCTTGTCCCACACTCGAGATGCTCCTCAAGAGATAAAATCAATTTTTCGCCCCCATTTCAGAAGCGGATCCCGTGACGACGACGATGTGCTACCTCATTCCCGTTCCTCTTGCTTCGGCCTCCTTCTTCCCGCTCCGTTCCTCATCTTCTAGGCATTGTCTCATCCAACTTGTCCTTGAAACGATCGTTGAGGAGGATAACTTCTCTCTCCCATTCCTTTTTCCTGCTTTCTAGAGTAGAATTTTCCTGCTTTCTAGTGTAATCTCTCGCTTTCTTAGTTGTACAAACATTTTGCAACTTCAAGTGGATGTTTTCTCTCTCTCTCTGATTGTTTATATTGATTCCATTGCATTGTAATTACTCCGCTCTTTAAACAAAAAAAAAATTACAAATTTTGATCGCCGTAGCCTCCCTGAGTTTGACCCGAGATTTCTTTTTCGGTATAAATTTTATTTGTTGAACCCGAGTTCTTCACTATTCAAACTACAACGACAGGTTTTCAAAACCAACTCCACTAGCGTAGTCCTTCGACGTTCAACATTTTGGCACCATTGCCGGGGAGACAATGATTTTCCGATCTTCTTTTCGCATTTCATGCACTTTACTGTATTCTAACTTGCTTTCTCTTGTGTCTGTTGTTTTGTAGATACTTCTATTAGGGAATTGTCAAGCAGTAGATCAGAGTAAAGTGCAGTTGAAGATGACTGAAAGTGCTCCCCATTCTTCCCCCCCTCCATAGATTTCATTTGTCACATTAAATTCAGATTCCAATTAACGTAGGTGTTTGCATAAATCCTACGATTAGTTTGGTTGTTTGGATTTCCACTCACACTCACATTCACTCTCTCTTATTAAAAAAAAAATAAGAAGATAATTTTATGGGGTAATTCAACATACACATAACATACACCCACATTCAAGGCACTTAACCTACTTGATTTTCTTCGACTCAACCGAATTCTGATTTGTGGAACCGATACACACAAATCAACACATAAAAGAATAGAAATCATTCTAGGTTAACCATTTCTGTGTGCCTAACCTAGTGGTGCAATTGTGGCCAATTGTTTGAGTTGTTTGGGCCGCATCACTCAACCTAAAATCAACTCACCAAGTAGCTTCCTCTTAGGGTTTTCAATCTAGGTTCATACCAGGCACTCCACTTTATTTCTGATTTTAAAGGAAAGCAATCTTCACCCATGCTTGAAAACCTAGTTTGCCTCAAACTTGATTGAAATCAACTTAATTCTAAACCCTAAAAGCTACTTAAGCAAGATTTGAACATTAAAATCTATTCATCACAAATAATCTTACTTGAAAACCCGGATTGTGCATGCACTTACACATACTCAATCAATCATTAAGGGCACAACCCATTTTAAGGGCCGATCACATTCCATAAGCACTACAATCCCAAGCCTTAATAAAATTGAGTAGACGTTGGCCTTAAGGACAGATTTGATCTTCGGGGCCTAGTCTGAGATTATTTACGATTAATCTACTTGTACTGATTAATCTGATGTCTAACTAGGGGAGTAGCGTCAAACGACCGTAGCTGGGGGGTACACTAGGAACCGGAGGCGCAAGCAGAAGGAAGAACCTTCTCCTCAGTCCCTTCTTCTAACTGGTTGGATTGAGCAGATACAAGTAGAGTAAATCATTTATAATCTTAAGGCAGGTTCTGGGAGTCTGTAGACCCTTAGGCTACCCCACTTAAGGACAGGCTTGTTTTGTCATTGTTATGACCCGAATCTCGAATCCCTACAGGACCAAAGACCAGCTCGACTTGACTAATCCCAAGACCCAGTCGTTCAACAAGAAAGTAACCAAAAAACAGGAAAGTAAACCACTTTCATTATGCTAAGCAACTAACAGTAAAAAGGTACAGTAGTAAAGAAGTAAAAGCTGCTACAGTACATATCACCACCACAACAGTAGAAAAGTAACAAAGTATAGGAACATAAAGTACAGAATGTAAAAGTACAGAACATAAAGGTACAAGAGTCTAACTCATTACTACAAAAGGAGTACAACAAAAGAAGCATTGCTGCTGGGCTCTACTAGGCCCAGCACCCTTCGCAGCCGTAGACTCGGGCTGCTCAACACCTGGACTTGAAAAGGGTTATGAGTACACGAAGTCAGCGAACGCTGAGTAGAGTGGCAACCAACTAACTAAAGCAGTAAAAGTGGACAGGTAGCTGTTGTTTTCCAATTACTTTATTTCACAAAATATTCCTTTTTACCCATTGGTTTATTTATCAGATCTCTTTCTTGATCTCGAATGTTCCTCGTGGGAACAATATTGATTGTAGTCTTTTTCGAAGAGTAGAAGGCACACGTGGTGCTCTCCTGGCCGAGAGAGCCCCCGTGGTGATCCTACACCCAGTCAACTACCCCAAGGTCACGGACAGACGTAACGGTGACTACGGCATGTGCGATAAGCGCACGGGTAGCTACCTCGCACTGGCATGTGGTCAGTCATTTCCGCTAACGGGTGCACTCAAAGTACAGCACGGAGCAGTATTAGGCCTAGCCCTCTCAGTAACAGGGGTCTAGCCCCTAAGAACCAAATAGGGGTCTCGCCCCTCCACAGTCCACGCACCCTCGCCTGACTACCTTTGTTTGCCCAGTGGGCCTAACAAGTCGGTGTAGGGCGGCTAGCTAAACCCCGGGCCCCGTGGGGTGGCTAGCTCTCTCCCTACACTAGTAGCTCTCCCCGGTACAGTGTACGCGAGGGCCAAGAAGTCGGTGCAGAGTGGCCAATCCTAACCTCGGGTCCCAACCCAAGGGCGGCTAGCTCTGCTCTACACTAAATAGGGGATAGTCGCTCTCCTTGGTACTCCATACTCAAGGGCCAGCACACTTCCCCACTCACTTTTCCGGATCCATTCCATTTATTTCCAAGAGCTCTACTCCTAATTCCTCGTAGGGTTCATGCTCATATTTCTCATGCCATTCCATACCAGGTTTCATCATTCACATTTCCATTCTTAGGTTCTACACACGCAACTCATATTTGATTCATTCACATTTCCATTCACAGGTCATACACATGCAGTTCATATTATCTCATTCTCATTTCCATTCTCAGATTATACACATGTAGCTCGTATTATATCATTTAACGTATACAACAGGAAGGTTACATGCAACTGTTTCACTAGCATAGTTAATTCATATTTCACAGGCAGCTCTTGGTTATTAACAGGCAGTTGTTTTCTATCTACTCATTCAAGACTGCAAAACACACATACAGACATTTCAATTGTTTCTCGTCCTAGGATTCATGCCACATCCTAGGTTCTAGTCATTCATTCCACACATGCATTCAGGCTTATAATTAAATTAAGGGAAGCCACTCTACCAGTCAACCCAGGAGTATTGGGGGCTTGAATGGCAAGCTTATGTGCCTTAGCAAGCCTCGAACCTACAATGGAATGAAGTCCTATCACAAGGGTCAATCACATGGGAACATTCAAAATAATATAGAAAGCATTCTAACAAGTAGAGGAACTCACAAGGAAAACACCAGTATCTTATTTGCGTAAAACGGACCTCAAACAGACCCTAAACTGGTCAAAAATAGGGCTATAGACTCAAATCAGACGTTTAGAACAGTGTCCAGATGACTTAAAAGTGTCCAAGAATGCACCTCAGTCTCTACGTCGTCCTCAGACATCCAGGAACTCTTCTGGGTCGTTTGGACCCAGCTCTAGACGTTTAACCACCTCTCCGGATGTCTGGAAGTGCTTCCAATCATCTGGTAAGCTTCCTAAATGTCTGAAATGCGTGGGAGGGCATGTCCCGTGCCTTCCTGAAGTAAATCCTGCACACAACCACCAAATCTCCTCAAAATAGGCATGCAAAAGGGTACGTACGAAGCGGCCTGCATGGCTGTATCTGCAAAGAGGACGTACCTTCGTGAAGCTCTCTCCTCAGACGTCTGGAACCACCTCCAGATGTCCGCTTCGTCGTCTAGACGTCACTCCAGACGTCTGATTCTGGGAAAAACCCAGAACCAGAACCTGCTCCCACTCGCTCACGCCGCGCGTGGCCGCGCCTCACCCCCTCTCCTGCAGCTCTGGCTAAAGCAGTGTCGGGGAGGACTCCCCCGACACACTCCACCTCTTCATGCACACGTCACTCCCGCCGTGTGCTCTCCGGTGAGCTCCCACACAAGCTCGTGAGCATAACTCCTCCTCCTATCCTCATGCCGCTCGTCCTTGTTGCCACTCTTGCGCTCGCTCGCTCGCGCTAGCTCTTTCGCTGGGGTTAAGACGAAGGGAAGAAGTGGCTGGAGTGGGGAGAACGAGAGAGGAGGAAGAGGGGTTTTATAAGGGTGAGGGTTAGGGTTCGCTGGAGGGGAGAAAAGAGAGAGAATAAGGAGGAAAAAGAGAGAGTACTGTCTGCGCGCAGCCCGCGTGCAGACGCGAGCTAGTACTCAAAATTTTTGATTTCCAGACGTCTGGGTAGGCATCTAGACGTCTGACCAGACGTCTGACCGACAGTCTAGACGTTTTAAAGGGCTCAAAATAGTATGGGTCTTAACAGTCGTGCTGCAGGGTTCTTATCCCCAGTCCTTCCGACCTTTTCCTAGTTTATGCTGGGAAGGTCATTGAATCCCTGATTGGAAGGACCACTAGAGTATTCTAGGAGGCGTAGATTGGATTTTGGCCAAATTGATCCCATGGCCGATCAACAGCCTCCTCTACCTCAGGATCCACAGGAGGTATTTCAAAGGTGATGAGTCCATTTTATTGGGCTAATATTAAGCCTAAGTAACTTTAATCATACCGTTTAGGTGTGTTAATAACTGCAATTAAGTTGTAGAATATTTGTATACATCATGATTTAAGTTTTTAACATTCTATAACTTAATATGTAATGATTTTGTTGTTTTTATGTGCAGGTATTATATTTAAAAAGAGCAAGGGTTGGGGAGCAAATTTCCCCAACAACCGATGGCATCTTTTCCCTTTTCTTCGGCCAGCCGTAACTCTCGCCTCAACGCCCGCCGGCCAAAAATAGAAAAGGGATTTGAAAATCCCTTGATTGGCGTACACAGGGAGAGAGAGGAGTTAAAAAGCACGCGGAGAAAGGGGAAGAGTATCGGCATCTTCCCCCTTGCAGGGAACTGCTTCCCAGTGTGCACTGTGGACTAGATTCTTCATCTTCCCCCTGTGCCCGCTCCTTCTCCACCTTGCATCCCCGTAGGCTCGCACCTTCCTCCAGCGCACCAAGCCTGCACCTGCACAGCGCCTCTCCGCAGCCTGCAAACACCGCCCACCGTGCCATCACACCTCTAGCCAAGTCTCTACGCCAGGCCTGCACCCGCTCCAGCACCACCCAGTGCTCCCTCCAGCCGTGCCCGCAGGCGCTGCGTGCAGAGCGCACCTCCTTGCATGCCCCTCTCAAGCACCGCAGGCGCACCGCTCATCCCCCTCCAGCCAGACTTGCAGGCTCTAGCTCTGCCTCACCGCACGCCTGCACCTTCTAGCACCTGCAGGTCCGCCTCCCTTCAGCGCATCCTCCTTACATGCCCCTACTGCAGGCGTGCCTCCATCGTTCCCGCAGGCACCGCACAAGCGCGCACCAGCACTCCCCTCCAACGCTGCAGGCGCTTGCGCCATCCCCAATGGCCTGCCAGATCCGCGCCCTCGCCACTAGACCGCTGCAGATGCGCACAGGCGCACACCAGTGTGCAGCCACTCACCAATAGGTTGCCCTGCAGCAGCCGCTCTACCTTCTTCTCCAACAGGACGGTGGTCCTCCTCCACCCGTCGGCCACCGCCGGCCACCTCTCGCCGTTCTGCCATTGCCATCGTGATCCCCATGCGCCGGTCAATCTTCCTCCATAGTAGCTCCATCGCCGGTGCTTCATCTCTCACGCGAGGAGGAAAGAGAGTGGAAGCTCTGTTTTCCTTGCAATTAGTTATTACATTTGCTACCATTGCCAACACCTAATTTTTTATTTATTAATATTTTATTGTGGTAAAATTGCGAATGCACGCTCATACTTTCTGATAATTACAAGTTATTGTTATTCGCTTGTTTCATGATTGATTTTGGGATTAACATATGCACCAATTTTCTCTAGTATATGTTAATTGAAAATTATATAAAATCATCATATATTTATCGAAGATTTCAGTGAGAGAAAATTACACATATACCCTTATATTTTTGAGTTATTATGAATCTTCCTTCCATCGCATTTTATGTCGGATTTGACTGGGGATTTTGCACTTAACCAAAAGAATACGAAATAATCGAGAGTTTATTACATAATTGCCTCCCTGTGGACATGACCCACTCTTCTATGAGTGGTTATTTTTATTTTTGATTAGTCGATTTTTCTACCAGTTAAATACTACAACGCAAAGCGAAAAATCGACTCTTTCAAAAGGCAGCTAGAACAAATGCAGAGAATGCAAGAATGGTTCCAAAGAATGCAAGGTGCTCAGCCCTTGAAGGAATGATCCTTCAAATTACGGGGAATGTCTTGGCATCTAGATTCCTGCTGGTGACATAGAAATCAAGCCCCAGGTGTTAAGCCTGATCAAACATTTTCATGGGCTTGGCTCCGAAGACCCATTTCAGCACTTGGAGGACTTGATCACTTTGGTCCAGACCACCAAGGAGCGAAATGTGAATGAGGAGCAAATGATCATGAGGCTCTCCCCCACTCTCTTAGGGATAAATCCGCTCATTGGTACATGACTATAGGAAGACCAATTGCAACTTGGAATGAATTGAAATCGACCTTTCTGAAGAAATTCTTCCTTGTCGGATGTACCAATGCTTTGAGACGGGCAATCACTACCTTTACCCAGCGTTTGGGGGAGCAGTTTCATGTGTTCTGGGAGCGATTCCAGGACCTATTGCAGAGGTGTCCATACCACAAGGTGCTGAAATGGCAACTTGTGTAGATTTTCTACCACGGGTTGACTGAGCAACTCAAAAATCACGTGGACGCTTCTTGCGGAGGCAATTTCTTCAACAAAGATGCAGATAGCGCGCATGATTTGTTTGAGGAAATGAGCGAGAATTCGATCAATCATGCCTCCATGGATACTTTTAATTGGTCCCAGCAGCCTAGATCGAATGTTAATGAAGTCCATGACTCTCATGCATTCGATATGGAATTGATTTGTAATAAACTTGATAAGGTGGACTTGGTTGCCAAGAGAATGGAGGAGTGGATGGTTGGAAATTCAATGAACAACTCTTGATCCACTCAATCCTAGAATTCGGGATTCCATTCGTCACGAGCTCCTTCTGGACGGGAGTTCGTGAATCAACTTGATGCGGCTCAACTTGCCAGCTAGCATTATTCGAAACCCCACAGGTTCCAAATTGGGGCCATTGATCCCAGTTTCTATGATCCTTCCCTTTCTTTCTCTCCATCCTCACCCTATGAGGATGTTTGTGCTGTACAGGAGAATGTTAGATCCAACCCCTACTGCAATGCTTATAATCTAGGTTGGAGAAACCACCCTAACTTCTCCTGGAAAAACCCAAGGCAGCAGACCCAATTCCGATCTAGCATCTGTGCTCCGCAACGACCGATGGGTCAAGGTCATGTTTATACTCAGTTGCCTCCGAATCAGGTCAATTAGCCAGCTTGGAATGCCCATCAACCCGTAGGGCAGGCTAATTTGAACCGACAAATGGTAGAGATACAAGGATCCATGCTCCAACTCATGCAGCAAATGAAAACCTCATTGGACAACTTGCAAACCGGGCTCATAGCTAACTCTCGTCAACCCGGATCTCTATTAGCCCAACCCGTACCCAACCCGCGAAATATCCTGAATCTGGGCAACCAAGCTCATGGGTACGAAAATCAGAGGGACCCACATGCACATGCTCAGGTGGTTGAACAGGGTCCTTCCTCTTCTTCTTCTACAAATCAATGATTCTTGGCTAATGAATCCCCTCTAATCTTTCCTAACCCTCCCCAAGACCCAAACTCGTATGCATCCGCAAATTCTGTTACCTTGAGGAGTGGTAAACAAACTCAGGATTCACAACCATACTATTTTGATTTACCGAATCCTGAAGAACTCGAGGAGAGAAAGGAGAACTTTGGAGAAGAAATCAAGGCTCAGGAAGCTGATTCCAAAGATCCGACTCATGTTCCTTTTCTTGAGGCCTTGATCAGATCAAGGAAGAAGAAGTTTGTTGATAGTAATGAGGAACTTCTAAATGTTTTCAAGAATGTCGAGATCAACATCCCGCTCCTCGACGCTATCAAGCATATACCGACTTACGTGAGATTTTTTAAAGGATTTATGTACACAGAAAATTAAGTCAAGAGAATCTGTTTCGAAGAAGGTGGTACTCTCCGAGCAGGCTAGTTCTGTTATCCTGCATCACCTTCCTCAGAGAAAGAGAGATCCAGGTGCTCCGTTGATTTCTTGTGTCATCGAAGATTACACTTTTGATAGAGCAATGTTGGATCTGGTGCATCCATCAACCTAATTCCGACTTCTCTTTATGAGAAGTTTGGATTAGGTGTACTTCAGTCGACTTCAGTAACACTGCAGTTAGCGGACCATTCGGTCACAAATCCGCGAGGCATTATTGAAGATGTTATTGTTAAGGTTAAGGATTTCTATTTTCCAGTAGATTTCCTTGTCCTTGACATGGATGCACTTGAAAATCTGAGGAACACGCCCATCATTCTAGGGCATCCATTCCTGGCTACCACTAAGGCCAACATTAACTGTGAAAGCGGTAGCATGGAAATCACCTTTGGGGATCAACGAATGAAATTGGATATTTTTAAGGCGATTAATAAATTCAAGGATTGTGGATTTATTGAGGAACTTGAGGACGATAATGTGAATATTGAAACTTGTATGATGGTTTCTGCATTTGAAAGGTCCTCCTTTGATGATGAATTAGACCCGCAACCCTCTATGGCAGACCCACCATCTTCTGAAGAGGTTATTGATTTTGTTCACTCTCAATCGCTTCCTCTTGATGAGTCATCAGCATCTTCCTTACCTTCAATCATCAATGCACCCCAGCTTGAACTGAAACCATTGCTTGAGAATCTAAAATATCAGTTTTTAGGACCACACAAGACGCTCCCTATGATTATCAGTGCTAAATTAATAAAGGAGCAGGAGATTAAACTGATTAAGGTCCTGAAGGAACACAATGAGGCAATTGGTTGGACCATTCATGACCTTAGGGGGATCGAGCCATCTTATTGCAATCATAGAATATTTTTGGAAGATGGATCCTGCCCTTCTCGCCAAATGTAGAGGAGATTAAATCCAAATATGCGAGAAGTAGTCAAGAAGGAGATTATTAAGTGGCTCAATGCAGGAATCATTTATCTGATCTCTGATAGTCCTTGGGTAAGTCCCATGTAGATTGTTCCCAAGAAAGCCGGGATTACCATTGTGACTAATGAGAAAGGAGAATCTGTCACAACTCGTTCGGCTTCCTCTTGGAGGGTTTGTATCAATTACAGGAAGCTGAACACAGCTACGAAAAAGGATCATTTCCCTCTGCCTTTCATTGATCAAATCTTGGAAAGATTAGTCGGGCAGAAGTACTTTTGTTCTCTTGATGGTTACTCAGGATAAAACCAAGTTCCTATCCATCCTGAGGATCAGGAAAAAACTACTTTCACCTGTCCCTATGGAACCTTTGCTTTCCGTAGGATGCCATTTGGTTTATGTAATGCACCTGCGACTTTTCAAAGGTGTATGCTGGCTACATTCTCTGACATGGTGGGAGAGTTTATGGAAGTCTTCATGGATGATTTCTCTATTTTTAGAGAATCATTTGACTCTTGTCTAGCTAATCTTGAAATGATTCTTAAACGATGCATCAAAACAAGATTGGTCCTTAACTGGGAAAAGAGTCATTTCATGACACAAGAAGGCATTGTCTTGGGTCATGTAATCTCTGAACGGGGAATTGAAGTGGATAAAGCTAAGGTTGATGCTATCGCTAAACTTCCTCCTCCCACATTTGTTAAACAAATTCGATTATTTCTTGGTCATGTGGGATTTTACAGAAGATTCATTAAGGGCTTTTCGAAGGTTGCTCGTCTGCTGAGCAATCTTCTCGCCAAAGAAACGCCGTTTGATTTTGATGATTCATGCCGTAAGGCATTTTATTTTCTTAAAATGGCAGTCACTTGTGCTCTGGTGTTGCAACCACCGGTTTGGACAACCCCTTTTGAGATCATGACCGACGCTTCTGATTACGCGGTCGGGGTTGTTTTGGGTCAGAAAGTTGACAGGAAGCCCTCTGTCATCTACTACGCTAGTAAAACTCTGGACGAGGCCTGGAGGAATTACACTGTTACTGATAAGAAATTACTAGCCATAGTATTTGCTTTGGAGAAATTCAAGGCTTATCTCTTAGGGTCTCACGTCATTATATATATCGACCACTCGACCTTGAGACATCTATTGGCCAAAAAGGATGCCAAACCCTGGCTTATTCGTTGGATTCTTCTGTTTCAAGAATTTGATCTTGAAATCAAGGATAAATACGGGGTACAGAATGTGGTGGCGGATCATTTGTCCAGACTTTTGAGTGGTTCTTCTCATCCAGACATCCTGATTGCTGATACTTTTTCGGATGAAACCAACCTTAGAGTTTCAGGTGTCCAAACCCCGTGGTTTGCTGACATTGTTAATTATTTGGCCATTGGTTAAATCCCCTAGGATTGGACCAAGCAACAACAGGATAGACTCAAATCTGAGGCCAAATATTACTTTTGAGAGGACCTTGAGCTGTATTGCATCGGCTTTGATCAGATTATTCGCCGATGTGTTCCAGAGAGCGAATTCAACAGTATACTCAAGTTCTGCCATGCATCTGCGTGTGGACACTTCTCCGAGAAAAGGACGACTGCAAAATTTTGCAATATGGATTCTATTGGCTGTCTTTATTCAAGGATGCTCAGGATTTCTCAAGGTCGTGTTCCCGATGCCAGGTACTCGGGAGCATAACTAAGAGAGATATGATGCCCCTAAACCCAATTCTTCCTGTCGAAATCTTCGACGTTTGGGGCATCGATTTCATGAGACCCTTTCTCCCTTCATTTGGACATCAGTACATTCTCGTTGCTGTTGATTACTTGTCCAAATGGATTGAGGCGATTCCCACCCAAACCAATGACCACAAGGTGGTCATCGATTTTGTCAAGAAGAACATCTTCAGCAGGTTCAGGATTCCGAGGGCCATCATCAGTGATGGTGGCACTCATTTCACTAATGCCCAGTTCCGTAATTTGCTGGCTAAATATGGGGTTAATCACCGAATCTCTACACCTTATCATCCCTAGACGAATGGACAAGTCGAGATCTCTAATCAGGAGATCAAGAATATTCTACAAAAAATGGTTAGGCCTGATTGTAAAGACTGGACTCAAAAGCTTGAGGATGCTCTTTGGGCCTACTGTACGACGTATAAAATGCCCATTGGCATGTCTCCATTTCATCTGGTGTATGGAAAGGCATGGCATTTACCCGTAGAGATTGAACATAGGGCATTCTGGGCAATCAAGCAGTGCAATCTAGATCTGAGTTTAGCCAGGAAGACTAGGAAACTCCAACTCTCTGAGTTGGAGGAGCATAGAAATGATGCATATGAGAATGCCAAGATCTACAAGGCTCGAACCAAAGCTCTACATGACCAATTGATTTCCCCCAAGAGCTTTGAGCGAACCAGAAGGTCCGGTTGTTCGATTCTCGACTTAAGCTCTTTCCCAGCAAATTTAGGTCAAAATGGAATGGCCCGTTCATTATCGACTAGATTTTTCCAAACGGAGCCGTTCAGATCTGTGACTCGAAGATGGGTAATTAATTCAAAGTCAACGGTCAACGTCTGAAGCCTGTTATTGACTGTACTCTTCCAGAACCCATCTCAGACACGGTTGCTCTAGTCATGTTGTGACTTCTCTGGCTGGACTTCGCCTAGCTGACGGCATTAATTCAACAGTTGTACATATGACTCAAAGCTGACCCGAGCTTCATATTCAAGTGATATCTTCCGTACTCTACCCTTCCTTTCATGTCTCTTTTTTTCAATGTGGACATTGCATCAGCTAGGCATGGGGGGGTGGATTCATTTTTGAATCATTTTGTCAGCTTTGTGAAATTCTTGTAAATTCTATGCATAAAAAAATAGAATTAAGAAGGAATACTTGGACATTAGGACTTTTCGATCATAGGAAATATTACATTAGGATCTGAACACTAAGACCCTTCAGGTCTTTGGGCTTAATTAGCTCGGGTATCCACGAAAATGTGGATTTATTTTTTCGAGTCCTCGCCATCTTGAATTCTATTGTAATGTGATTAAATAAGTTTGGGTGATAAGTACACAACTTATCAACCCACCCTCTGATTTGAGGAAACTTTAAGTCTAAAGCATCTACACACTATCTTTTCACTGACTTGTTGATCAGTGGTTTTAATGGAAATTGGGTAGCTAATGAACCTTCTAGGGTGATATGGTTGGCAAGTTAGCGTGGGTAACAGCCCATAGGTAGGTTGTCCAGAGCCTAGTCACTGGACCATTTCTCTTCTTACTGCCTTTAGGTAAATCTTAGACCAGGGAAACCACCTACTTAAAAAAAAAAAAAAGAAAGTCAAAAAGAAAAGGAGAAAAGAAAGAAAAAAAAATAAAAGAAATAAGCCACACTTTGCCTCACGAGTATGGCTGGCAAGTTGTCGGTAGTAACAGATCATCGACTGGTTGTCCAGAACCCAGCTCAAGAAATGCACTAAAAATCCCAAAACACTTAGGAAGAAGCAGAGAAGTAGAATAAGCCAGGGAAATATACACTGGACTCACCCTTGTGTTGACCCCATAAAAATAAAAGTAGGGAGAAAGCTACAGGTCGTAAAGATACACCTTTAGGCAGAACTCTCTTTTTAAGGTCACCTAGAGGCGTAGAAACCCGAAGTCCATTCTAATTACCAATCAACGAGTCTATCACATTCACAATAAGATGCTTAGAACTTAGGGTTCTCATCAAATCTTGGGTGGGTTGAGTGGCCGTAGAAAGCCACTCTTTAACCCTAAACTCAAAAATCCAAAAAAATTAGAAAAGAAGAAAAAGAGAAAAAGAAATTTTTCTTTGAATAAGGCGAGGGCTTGTGGTGGTCTGCATTTTGGCAGATACTTGAGCACTATTGTGTCTTTGAAAGTTCAGATCTTGAGTAAAAAACTTCTTAATGTTGAAAATAACTTATGCCCAAGTAATCCAACCTAATTCTTTTATAAATAGCATGTAGCTTTTGCTAGGGACTAGCAAAAGATAGGCATGGGGGTGTGATGTGCATACATCTGATTAACCTAAAATATTTATTAATGCATGTTCTTAGTGTCACATTAGCATCATACATTGTAAATAGTGCATAACATGCATAATCATGTATTTAGATCAAGTTGCATAAATTGTATAGTAATTGTCTCCTTTTTATGGTTAGGGACAAGGCGACTTTTTATCGGGGCCTCAGATCAAAGATCCAATTGTACGGATCTGATCAGAGTGACGATTGGAGTTCAACGACTCCAAGATTGCCCTAATCGGACATACGTAGCACCGGATAGAGACCGAGGAACCCTAAAGATCAAGGACCAAGATGGTATTAATCCACATCTCAGACGACAAATCTGACCGCATGGATGGATTTGGATTGATGATTGCAGCCTAACGGCGCAAAAATCAATCCAATTCGACACCTGTGGCACCATCTACAATACTTAGACGATGGACAGCCAAGATGGCACCATCTCAGCCGCCCAACTGGCCCTAAGGACCCGCCTCTGCCTTTCCTCTTCATTTTATCGATGCTTCTCCGCTGTTGGATGCTCATCCAATGGCTGCAAGCCTGCGCACACAAATCTTCTTCGCAACACAAAGACCCACATAATGCAGCGGTCGAGAACGCTATGTGAAAGACCGGTCGCACGTTCGAGCCCGCAGCACCTCAAATTGAAGAGCAGAAGAGTAGGCGCACGAGCGAGTGGGGCCGCGCGATGAGGATCAGACGACGCTGAGCGAGTGATAGCACCCACGCGCGATCAGACATGCGGCACTGACGCGTGATCGGATGCAGGTGCACGTTGCTGGCGAGGATGGTTTAAGTTGTCTGATCTCTTGATCGGATGGTTGATATCCCGTGGAAATGCATAAGAGTTTAAGGCAAGGAAGAGGAGCGGGCGCGCGCGTCGCGTGCACGCGAAGGACACGTTCAAGCCTTTAGTGACGGATTTATCCGTCACTAAAGGTCCTAAATTAAAATTTTCAAATTGAAATGTCCAAAATGCCCCCACTCCTTACAACTATAAAAGAACCCCTCCATACGAATATCTCATCCCTTCCTTCTCTTCTCTCCCAATCCAAAGCTCAAGAGAAGCTTGTCCTACACTCGGGATGCTCCTCAAGAGATAAAATCAATTTTTTGCCCCCATTCTGGAAGCGAGTCCCGTGACGACGAAGACGTGCTACCTCGTTCCCATTCCTCCTGCTTCGACCTCCTTCTTCCTGCTCTGTTCCTAGTCTTCCAGGCATTGTCTTGTCTGACTCGTCCTCTAAGCGATCGTCGAGGAGGATAACTTCTCTCTCCCATTCCTTTTTCCTGCTTTCTAGAGTAGAATTTTCTTGCTTTCTTGTTGTAATAGTTTTCCTGCTTTCTAGTGTAATTTCTCGCTTTCTTAGTTGTACAAGCATTTTGCAACTTCAAGTGGATGTTCTCTCTCTCTCTCTCTCTGATTGTTTATATTGATTCCATTGCATTGTAATTACTTCGCTCTTTAAACAAAAATAAAAAAATATAATTGCGAATTTTGATCGATGTAGCCTCCCTGAGTTCGACCCAGGATTTCTTTTCTGGTATAAATTTTATTTGTTGAACCCGAGTTCTTCACTATTCAAAATACAACGACAGGTTTTCAAAACCAACTCCGATAGCATAGTCCTCCGTCGTTCAACAGAGTTGGAATTGTGCATGGGGGTTAGTCAATTGGACGTGAGCTTTTGTACATCGAGCTTGAGCACTCGATGGAGAGAAGGCCCCTCAAACTACAAAAATGGGGAAGGAAGAGAAACCAAGAGCAGGTGATCTGGGAGGAAAGTATAGCGTCTTTGTCTTAGCAAGTAGGCATTTCACCTGACAAATCTACCATGGTGGTTTAGCTTTACCCTGACGTAGCTGAGAAGCTTGTCTAGGTAGGGGTGGATCTTACCCCCTGGAGGTTCATGATTTGCTCCTCCTCCTATGGGCCAATGCGGATGTATTTGCTTGGTCTGCCAATGATTTGGCAGGAGTAGATCCCTCAATAATTGAGCACTGACTAAATATCCAGTTGGATGCTCGCCCAATAAAGCAAGCATGCAGACATAAATCCATTGAACAGTGGCAGGTGGTAGCTAGAGAAGTCAATAAGCTACTAGAAGTTGGATTCATTGAAACGTCACTCTATCCCATCTGGGTACCAAACATAGTCATGATTAGGAAGTCTAGTGACTAATGGTGTATGTGCATGAACTTCACTTATTTAAATGAAGCCTGCCCCAAAGATGAATTTCCCCTTCCCAAGATTGACGCCCTTATAGATTCTTGCTTTGGGAAATCTCATATGTTTTTCTTGGACGCGTGCAGTGGTTATCATTAAAGAGGCTTGGCGCCAGCAGATTGGCCTCATACTTTTATAATGGATTGAGGCATTTTCCAATATTGAGTCATGCCCTTTGGCTTGAAAAATGCTGGGGTGACTTATTAGCATCTTGCAAATATGATTTTTTCCTATTTAATTGGAAAATCTTTTGAGGTGTATATTGATAATATGCTTGTAAAGGGTTAAGTTTTACCAACCTTTTGGCAAATTTAGCAGAGGAGTTTCAAGTCTTAATGGACACCTAGTTGCGCCTTAACCTTGAAAAGTGCACTTTCGATGTAACTTCGAGTAAATTTTAAGGCCTTTTGGTTTCTAATTGAGGAATCAAAGCTAACCTTGACAAAATTCAGGCAGTCATAGCATTAACCCCTCTGTCTACTCTCAAGGGAATTCAATCACTAGTCGGCAAGATTGCAGGTTTGGGTTGCTTCTTGTCTTGATCTTTTAACAAGTGTCTTCTGTTCTTCGAGTGTATTAATAAAGGAAAAGGCTACAATCTTACCCATCATACCCCTCAGTGCCAAAATGTCCTCAAGGTAGTCAAGAAGGCATTGCAACAACCACTTATTTTGGCTGCCCCTACTCCAGGTGAATCATTATTCCTTTATTTGGCGGCGTCAGGTTTGGTTGTTAGTGTTGCCTGATGAGGGACTCATCATGGCTCTTAATTTACTAAAATAAGGTAGTTTACCTAGTTAATTGATTAGTAATAGCATAAAATTAGGGTTAATTATCAAATAAGTTAATATTAAGCAAGGATCTTAATTATACCCTAAATTAGCTTAATGATCGTATAATAAGCATTCCTCTATTCTTATTTCATAACAGGGACTTAATACTATGAATATAGCTATTTATAAATAAGTTAACTAAGCTTATATGTAATGCATAACATATGTTAATAATATAAGCATTAATATTAAGTATTAAATTAAATAATGTAAAAAGGGACAAAAATGTAATTTCACCAATGATAAAAAGTTGAAAAGAAATAAATTAATTTACATATTTAATATGATGATTTGCATTTTAGTTACTAAGAATTAATGCATTTAAGTCCTTTTTATTTCCAATAGGTCCTTTTTATATTACAAATAGATCCTTCTACATTTGCATTTAGGTCCTTCGAACCTGGCCCCTTCAATCTCTTCCTTTCTTCTTCGATATCAATGGCTGACAACAACCAAATTCTCTTCTCTTCGATGAACACACATTAGAGGGTTGCCGGACTTTTCCATGGATGTCAAGTAAGACCTCAACAACCTGCATTCATCCAACAATTTGGATTCCTCGATAATAGCTCTCATCAATGTGGCGATTTTCATCGTCGTCGGAGACGACGATCGATGTTGGGATGCACCTAGACATTCTCCGGTCTAGGTTCAATGTCCTAGAGCTCTGTCTACACCTATAAATAGGACTGGCCACCGCCGATCTTGGGAGTGACTCCCTTCCCTCTTCTCCAACCATAGTTGTTCAATAGGCTTCTTGCACCACTCTGGTGACCTCTCATCTTGTTCTTGGACGTCGGCCGATCGCGGACGTCGCCTCCCTCACTCCTCTTCCTCAACTCTACCCTGCCAATGGTAGAGTTGCAACATATCTGCCCTGATCTGCCTTTGATCCATCACCGAAGGTCTTCTCTCACCTCGTCCATTTCGATCTTAGCTCTGACGAGTCAACGGCAATGCCCCTCTCACCATTTAATCCAGGTAGGTAGTCTTAAGCCTTTAGCTAGCTGTTTAGAGGAATCCTAGGTAGTTAATTAGATAGTTTAGTATCAGTAGCTTTAATCTTTCTCGCCTCCCTTCTTTGACTCTGGCAACCCAATTCTGGTCTTGTTCGGCCTCCAAACACCAAATTCGACCCTCTTCCACCTTCTCTGACCTCTCACGACTATGTTACACCTTCTTTTCTCAATTAGTCCTTATACACAATATGCCTAATTTTACTTCAAGATTAGACCTCCACTGTCTATGGAAAAGGTCCGATGATGTGTTTCTATCTAATTAACCAATTCACTATCATTGCACTAGTTCACTGGGTGATTTGCCACACTCAATTGAGTGAGTCATCTACTCTGTTGATCAAACGAACTCAAGTTTCCTATGAGATTGATTTGAGTTTGTCACACTGCTTCAAGCATTTATCGAGTAAATTTATCAGTTCTTGAGCTTCGCGAGAAGCTTAGGAAGCTTTTAAATCCATTCTAAGGGAGTTTAATTTAGATCTAAGCTTTGATGATCAACTCTTGACATCACCGAAGCTCCAATGACATTCGGCGACTACAACCTAGAGCTTAAGTGCTTCAACCTAAATCACTTAAGTGATCTCTAGCGATCAATTTCCACCAATTATATCTAAGTTTTATTGATCATACGTCTCTGAGCACCCTTGTCTTCTCTAGCTCCGATAGAGCTATTATGGAGTGTTCTTTCATCTATTGAGCTCTAAAGTAGGCCGATTAGCATCTATAGGTTATCCTGAGTCTAAAACAACCTTTGATTAGGTTGTTGAACCATTGGTTTATTTTGTCGACCAAAACCCACTTGACTTCTAGGCGGCAGACCTGAGGATCTCATTAGAGAGACCAATTCCATAAGTTTTTTATCCTAGTAGATTCCTTGAGTCCTATAGAGCTCATTTAGGTCTTTGATGAGTCCACATTGGTGGACGAATTAGACCCTTAATGCCTAGACAATTAAGGGATAGAGTTCTATATTAAATGCGCATTTAGGATAAAATTAAGATTTATTACATATTTTGATAGTTAGGAGTACTTGCATATAATTAACCCATCTATTTATTTATTTGCATAGGTAACACACATGCGCGGGAGATGTGTATGAGCGTGCGCATTGATCGTTGCACATGCACATTCATTGAGCACCAGCGTGCACCATTGAAGGACCTTAACGCATTGCATTCACTCACACAGCACAAAGATAGGCGCGTGACGCACGTGTATGGAGGTTACATAAGGCCATCTTTCTCACCACGGAGAGGGGAGGTCACTACTGCCCATCAACTGATCTACCACGTCCACTATCTCATTGTCGGCCTCCTCATCATGGCGGATTATCCACAATTGCAAGCGTGCGAGGTGACAGAATTCATTGCCATCCGTGGGCACTGCACCTCTCCACCGCGTGTGTGCGCTTATTGTGTACACAGGTACAAATTGCAACCTGCCATTGACACGAACGTGAAGCTCTCAAGCTTCATGTGTGCCTCTGCTGGCATCGTCTTCTGTCATGACAGCCTCTCCGCTACCATGCCCTAGCCTGACCACCAACAATCGCGCATACGTTCTGGCCATACATCGTCCGCCCACCACCTTACTATTCATCATCTTCCTCCTTCGTTTTCTTCCCCTATAACCCAACACCACCAATCTCCACCCTCATTGTTCCGCCTCCTTCCTCGTCGCCAACCCCATCGGCGACCCCCACACATCACCGACGACCCCCACCACGCTTCTTCCTCTTCTTCCTTCTCTCCGGTTTCACCTTTATGTGAAGCCAACAGCCATTCCAACTCCTTGAACACAACCCATCGCCACCACCACACCATTACACTAATGCCGGCTACCCTCGGCACTCGCCATCTACCCCGACTGGCTGTTGCTGGCCTACGCTTACTACCTGCTGCCACACGTGCCACCTGCAGTAGCCACATCATTGCTGCTCCTTTACATCATCACCAATCGCCGCCACAGCCTCTCACTATACCGGTGCCACCGTTGTAAGCACCTTTGTTTTGATGCACCAAAATTATGTTTATTGCTAGACTAACATTTCAGGACTATCTTGGATTAAAGAATTAAAGCGTCTTTCAAGTCAAGTGAGGATAGTTGCTAATGTGTGTCATTTTATCTTTATTTGAGTCTAGGACATTATTGTAAGGAACCTCAAATAAAACTAAAAAATGGATTTTTTGCCTACCTTTTCAAAACCAAGCTTTTAGGGTTATTGATCAACCAAACTAGCTAATTGATAGACCAAATCACCTTGATCGACCAACCAACTTCATTAATCGATCAAATCAGCCCATTTTAGGAAGTTGAGAAAAATCCTTTTGATCGACCAACCAAGTTAATTAACCGATCAATCAGTGATTGACCAACCATCTTAATTGATCAATCAATTTAATTTTCTATTTAGGCAAAACTTTTAGTATAAATAGATGTCGTACGCAACCCATCCTTTCATAACTTTTAAATAGAAATACCATTAAAAAATAGAGCTTCTTGTGCTTATTCCGAAGGCTTTCGCACCTTGTTCTTCACATTCTTCAAAAGCACGATGCCTCGAACCTTTGCAAAAAATCGATTTGATCCTTTATTGAGGTTCCATAGAAGTTATTCTTATTATTCTATTTTGTTGTTTTGATTTACAGATCCCAAGTTTATTGGGAAGATCCATGGTTGTTTTTGCTTCTCTTCAGGATAAAAAGGGATGTGGTTGTAAGAGGTTGTGCCACCCTCATTCAAGTGGTACGATTAGTGGATTGACTAGCGTTGCCTAGTTAGGAAAATCCTAAGCTAGGAGGCTTAGGTAGTGGTTCTTACCTGGGAAGGGTTTTCACTATAAATCTTTGTGTATATTGTGGGATTGTTTCTATGTGCTATATTTTTATTACAATTGATATTGCACTTGATCTTGTGTTTGTGGCCAAGTAAGATTTGCACGCACCCCCTCATTTGGTATCAGAGCTTGATCATGAAGGGGACATCACACCTCACTTTCATATGGCCGCAACAAGTTTTATGGAGGGGCAATTATTTTTCCAACCACCACTATTTGATGGATCAGATTATGATTACTAGAAAAGAAGAATGCAACTTATTCTTGAAACAATGGACTTTGAGATTTGGCATTTCATCGAGTCCAAATATATGCCAAGGAAGAAAGAAGAAAAAGAGCTAACGAAGGAAGAGAAAATGAAAGCAACAAATAATGCTAAAGCCATGAATGCACTATTTTGTGCATTAATAAGAGAGGAATTTAACAAAGTTGCTTCATGCAAAAGTGCAAATGAGATATGGAACCAACTCACTGTCATGAATGAAGAAAGCACTGACGAAAAAGTAACATGGGATGATTCCAACCTAGGTTTGGAATTAGATGCTGAGGAACAAAGCCACGAAGATGGAGTTACTCATCTATGTCTCATGGCACCAACATAATCAAGTGAAGAAGAGGTAAATCTGACCTTACTTTAAATGAATTATTAGATGCATATCATGATTTATACAACTTAGCTAAAAGGTTAAAGAAAGAGAATAAGGAACTTAAAGATAAGTGCACTAGTTTTGAAAATGAAAAACTTAGTTTATCTCTAGATTTAGAAAATAAGAAAAGAGAATTAGATGTAACAAGAGTTGTGAATATAGAGTTTCATGAGAAAGTAGAAGATCTCCAGGAATAATATATTAACTTTAAAGAAACACTTAATGGCCTCAAATATTATACTAGAACATATGTAGAAAAGCATGAGGACAATAAAAAGAATAATCAAAAGAAGATTACACGTGCATTTTTATATCAAAAGGCCAAGAGAAGAAAGTCTAATGGACTCTCTAACTTGAAAGGAATTAACAACCACGGATCCAAAAGAATATAGGTACCGAAAAAATTTGTAGAAAGTTGTGTTGTAGGTTATGGAAAAGATTGACATGGAAACCAACAATCATCTTTGGCTATGAAAGATGGTGGAACCAACAACGTCAATGGATGCCAGATTTTTGGTATTAGGTATAACTCCTGCTGGCTACTGCTATTAGGTATAACTCCTTATACCTTAGCAGGTATGATTCCCAAAACTAAATCTTCATTACCTACTTAGTTATAAATAAGTTTTTAATATAAAAATGACTAAGCATTGAATTAATTAATTTGTGATGGCAACTTGATAGGGGGAGAAGAATAAAGAGAATCAAACCTTGATAAGGGATCATTATTTGAGGGGAGAATCAAGATCACTTTCTTAGTAGCATTTAGATAGCATATTTATCTATGTTGGACTATATAACTTTTACTCAACACTTTCATTTTGATATAGTCATTGTGTTATACTATCATGAATTTTATCATCTCTTTATCATGAACTTGATAATTTTCATATGACAAATTTGACATCATTCTTAATAGAATATTACTTGAAAAAGGGGGAGAAAAATGTAAATTTCATTCTTAGAATTTTACTTGTTTAAGTATAATTAACAACAAGCCACTTGAGATATATCTTTTTGTTGATATCAAAAAGGGGGAGAATGTTAAGACCTCTGTTTTGATGAAACATATTCTCCCGTAGCTCACCTAGAATCCATCAATGGACCTCGAGTTGGACATTGATCTACAGGGCACGATGGATGCCTTCATGGCATCATTAGATGATTAGATGTTACATCTGTTTCTATCTTTATTTTGGCATGTATAACTTAATTTTTTCTCCGAACATTTATATTTTATGCATTGCTTATCTAGACTCTTTATTTATGCATGAATGTTATTTCTCTCAATTATATATTACTCTCTTGGTCAATGCATGTTTAAGGTTATCTTGCTTAAATTACATGTTTAAGGGGGAGTTAAATGTAATATCAATAGCAGCATGTTTTACTTTTTGCTGAAACAAAAGGGGGAGATATTATGCAAATTATTTTAAATTTCATAATTATAATTTTGTTGTCATAAAAAAGGGGGAGAATGTAAGTACCTCTGTTTTGATACACCAAAATTATGTTTATTGCTAGACTAACATTTCAAGACTCTCAGATTAAAGCATTAAAATGTCTTTCAAGTCAAGTGAAGATAGTTGCTGATGTATACCTTTTTATCTTTATTTGAGTTTAGGACATTATTGTAAGGAACCTCAAAGAAAACTAAAAAATGGATTTTTCACGTATCTTTTCAAAACCAAGCTTTTAGGGTTATTGATCGACCAAACTAGCTAATTGATCGACCAAATCACTTTGATCGACAACTAACTTCATTAACCGATCAAATCAGCCTATTTTAGGAAGTTGAGAAAAATCCTTTTGATTGACCAACAAAGTTAATCGACCGATCAATCAGTGATCAACCAACCATCTTAATTGATTGGCCAAATTGCCTTTTGATCGACTAATTAACCTTAATTGATCGATCAATTTAATTTCCTATTCAGGCAAAACTTTTAGTATAAATAGAGGTCTTACGCAGCCCATCCTTTCATAACTTTCAAATAGAAATACCATTAAAAAATAGAGCTTCCCGTGCTTATTCCAAAGGCTTTCGTGTCCTATTCTTCACGTTCTTCAAAAGCACGATGCCTCGAACCTCTGAGAAAAATCGATTTGATCCTTTAGTGAGGTTCCATAGAAGTTATTCTTGTTATTCTATTTTGTTGTTTTGATTTACGGATCCCAAGTTTATTGGGAAGATCCGTGGTTGTTGTTTTTGCTTCTCTTCAGGATAAAAGGGGAAGTGGTTGTAAGAGGTTGTGCTACCATCGTTTAAGCGGTACGGTTAGTGGATTGACTAGTGTTGCCTAGTCGGGAAAATCATAAGCTGGGAGGCTTAGGTAGAGTTTTTTACATGGGAAGGGTTTCCACTATAAATCTTTGTGTATATTATGGGATTATTTTTGTGTGTTGTATTTTTATTACAATCGATATTGCACTTGATCTTGTGTTTGTAGCCAAGTAAGATCCGCACACACCCCCTCAACCATCGCGATCCTCCTCCAGCACACCTCCACAGAGATCCTCTTCACTGCCGATGTCTCCCTCCCATGGCTACGAGCTCAAGATGAGGATCCCCTAAAAGTAGCAATTAAAATTTACTTCTTATGCCATTGCCACATGCACTATTCATTTATTTAAGTAATATTCCATTGAGGTGAATTTGCATGATTCTTCCTATTATCTTATTAAATTGATGAGGCTTGCAATTTCTTCAAGAATGAATGGAATAACTATCCAAAGGTTAAGCATTGGATCTTGTGAACATGATGAGAAATACATGAGTTTTAATTAGGCTTGTACCTCTCTATGGAGATGACCTGACACATGTGGTTACTTTTAATAATTTAATGTTTTGATAATCGATTTTCCACCACGAAAGAAAATTACAATGACTCATTATTTTTTCTTACTAATATCTAAATTAAGCGAAAATTGATTTGTTAGTCTTTGTTTTGATTTGAGAAGCTTTGGAGCTAAAAGTTAAATCCTAGTTTGATTTGGTCAACATAGATTACCATTAGAGCTCAGAGCTCCTAAGTTTGTTCTCAAGGGTTGCTGCGTGTTCTTGAAGTCATTAGGAATTTGTTAGGGTCGATTTAATGAAGTTTTGAGGTTGTTGGAGTTTGTTGAAGCTTTGTTGTGTTTGTTGGATTTATATGAACTCAGTACCAACCTGTAGAGATCGCAGATAAGTTTCCTAGGTTCTTTTAGGTTAAAGGAATATGTTAGGATCATCTGAGAGCATTAGAAACATGTTTAAATACTTTAAATCATGAGTTGCTTTGATTTGAATTTCCCCTGCTCTCCCATGTTGGTATTAGTCTATTGAGCATTCTGTATGTCAGTGTGTGAGCTTAGAGCGATTCCTTTAGGTCTGCGAATGTGTTAACAATGTTAATAATGTATAAATAACTTAATTTAAGTTAATATAAGTTAAGTAAGATAAGTATTGTAATTAAGTTATATGTTGTAATTATTTAAGTTAAGTATAATCTTAAGTATATAAGTTAAGTAATAACTATTTATAAGTTATATTTGTAGATTAACTAAGTATTAGCTAAGTTATTAGTATAGGTAGTTAATTTAGAGTTTAGTAATAATTAAACTAATTAAGTTATTAATAAGTAGTTATGTATTGTAAATTATGTATGTAGGAGTAATTATACTTAAGTAATTGAAGATAAGCTAAATTATGAAATGTAAACTTAAGTACTTATATATTGTACATTATAAGCTAAGTATATAACTTATGTATACATTATAAGCTATTAAGTAAACCTAACTTATTAAACATTAATTGATTCCTTAGTATTATTAAGTGTAATTAATATAATTAAGAAAACAAAGATAATTTAAGAGAATAATTGGAGAATTAAGCTATATATAATAAGCCTCCCAACTAACGACTTACACTCATCCAGTTATAATTTATAAAATATGTTGGTTGTCTTGTACACTATACAATGGCATAAATGACACTTATTATTAATGCAAGAAAATTGAACACCATCGCCCCTATACACGATCATGTTGGCACTCAAAAGCCCGTCTATTTCATCAGTAAGATGTACTAGGGGGTAGAAGCTAAGTATTTGGTAATTAAAAAACTTGGTTTGGCCCTGGTTATGGTCGCCAGAAAACTACACCCTTATTTCCAAGCCTACACTATTCATGTCTTATCTGACCATCCCTTATGTAGAATGTTGTATAAACCAATAGGGTCGATCCTGTAAATGAAGTAGGCATTGGAATTGGCGGAGTTTGACATAAAGTATCAACCTTGTCAATCTTTAAAAGGGAAAATTTTGGTGGATTTCGTGGCTGAATTCACTGAGGCGGGTTCCTAGTCTGATCTGTGCTAGTGGCTTTATGCTGATGAGTCATCAATGCCTATTGGAGCTAGGGTCGGTATAGCCTTGATTTCCCCAAATGGCAGTACTCATAAGTATGGCATCAAACTGGCCTTTCCCACTTCTAATAATGTAGCTGAGTTTGAGGCCTTTTGGCATGCGTTCAAGTGGCGAAATCTATAGGGGCCCCAGCATTGGAAATTTTTACGAATTCCCAGCTGATGGCAAACCAAATTAGTGGCAAATTCTAGGCAAAGGATTGCAACATGAGCTTGTATGTTGATAGAGCTTGAGAAGAATTGGTGGATTTCAAATCCACCATTGTCGAGCAGGTACCGCACTCCAACAACACCTTGGCCAATGCTTTAGCCCGACTGGCATCTGCCATACCCTCAAACGAGGATGATGATATTTGCCTTCAGACATTAAATGAGCCAATAGTGTCGTCTCCTCAGACGTTAATTCTTCAAGCATCTAGCTTATGGGTGACGTCTATAATGTAATATTTGAGCACGGGGAATGTTCCCCCAAATGAGATGTAGCCTAAGTCTTTTTGGCTTAAGGCATCACAGTATACCATGCTTGACGGGTAATTGTATAAATGGGGTTATTGGACCCCCTTATTGCATTGCCTAACTAGTGAAGATGTATCACAAGCCCTTCAGAAGGCTCATAGCAGCATTTGTGGCTCTTCTCATTGTGTGTGGTGACGGATACAATTTGGAGGAGAGTATGCAGGGAGCCACTACTCATGTGGGACTTGCTATGGAAAAAATTCTTGACAAAGGATAAGTTGCATATACATATGGCAACAGTGATGTGGTGCATTTGGAGAGTGAGAGATGAGTTTTTATTTCAGGAGAGGTGTGGAACAAATTGTAAATGCATGCAGGTCCCTCATACGTATATGGGTATCCATTTTGTAAACTCATTTTTTTATAATTAATAAAATGCTCTCCTGGATCGCTATCGTAGTATGATAGCTTTCCTTGTTTCAAAAAAAAAAAATAGCAGCATCTGTGGCAATCATGAGGGATATCAGGCATGCATAGCCTACCTCCTTCACTCAGGCTACTTGTAGCCTCAAATAAGACAACATTGCAAGTCTTTCATTCGAAAGTGCGATAAGTGCCAGAAATTCTCAACCATCCCTTGCCTCCTACTAGGCGAGATGGTTTCAATTTTCTCTCCAATCCCCTTCGCTCAATGGGGAATGGATTTTGTCGGCCCATTTTTGCCAACTCCAGCCCAAAAACATACCCTTGTAGTTGTCGACTATTTTTTGAAATAGGTCGAAGCTGAAGCCATGGCATGCCCAACGACCAACAGAGTAATAAGCTTTGTTTGGAAGAATAGTATCACTCGTTATTGGATTCCCCAAATTATTGTTATCGATAATGGGCACCAAAGGGCTTTATCTCCGGGGACGACGCACCAGACTCTCTTCTTCACCCCCTTCCTCTTCTAAGATAGACCCTTGGATTAATCCAATGGTCCACCTTATGGTCTCGAAGCCCCCTCAACCACTCTGGTCAACCAGTATGCGGTGACCGGTAGTATAGGCAAGCTACCAAATGTGGTGATCTGTCGATTTTTGTCATTTCCCCAGGCGCCCTCCTAGAGGCGCTTTTCATTCCCGGCACAAGCGATGGCAGGTCTAGTTGGATTCTTTCATCGTCCGTAGGATTGCCGGACATTGTGGACTTGGTTGCTGGTCTCTCGGCAATTTTTTCAAAATTCTTATGCTGGCCTGGTGTGACAGTTGGAGCACATTGTCTTTCAGCTTCTAAGATCTCAGATGAACTCAACCCAGCTGAGTGTTGTTGCAATGGTGGTTCGGGAGAGGGCCCTCTTCTCAATCTCTTCAGTGGCCCACCTGCCTGACCACTTGATTCTTCAGCTGAATCTTTCCTTTTCTCATCTTGAGGATGCGGAGGCACCCTTACATGGCTCCCTCCTTTGGTATTTTCGATGCGTCCTTCGCCTTACTTTAGAGAGCGCTACTACGAGAGGAACTGCTAGCTGCTTGGCCTCGCTTCTCTGGCGGGTTGGGGTGTGAGAATTTCTTGAATGTTGCCGACACAAGCAACAAGTCATATAATAATTCTAAGGGTTGAACCAATAAACCATGGCACCGCTAACTTACTTAGCGTAGGGTATAAATCCGTCACTCACGTTAGTACCTTCCAGACGGCTGGCTGCCTTAAATCAACATGACCAATAACCCCAAAATTTATTATTTTCTTTGCATCCGCTTGAGCAGTCGGATCAAGCTCGTGCGAAGCGAGCGAGAAGTTTTTCTCTTGCGGGTTCTGCTAGCTATTCGAAACCTTTAGTTTCTCCCCATTATGAATAAAAAAGAAATGGTGATCCTGACCTTTTAAGCTATCAGGAAGATCAGTAATTCGATATTTTTTCATTCGATTATAGAGGATATAGGTGTTGGATGGTGGACTTCCCTTCTTTACTTTTATATAGCCAGAATAATCCCATCTAGGGATGAATCCCCACATGGAAGCATACTGCTATAAACACATTCAGCACTGACTAGCAATTTAAACTCAGCTGAGACGATGCAACTCTATAGTAGACGATAAATGGGTTTAATGGTACCCTTAACCCAGGTTCTATGGCATATTTATAAACTACAAAGATATCACCCTTACCGAGTGAACACAACTAGCTATCTCGTCTAGTAGGTCAAAATTGGACTTCTCCTAGCCTGTGTTCTTTCAAGAACTCCTTAATAGCAATTCGGCTACAAAATTTTACACTAAAAGTATAGAAGGCTAGGGTCTCACTTGACAGCATAAAGGGGGATGAGGCAGGCTCACCTTTGCCCGTGAGTCTCGACATCTTGTATTGAAAGGTTCTCCCTCCTTTCAATCGAGCACTCCCTTCTTTAGGGCACTCAAGTTTTTCACTGTGTCTTTCGAGCATGGTGCATTTACTATTCCCCCATGAGACCCTTATTTATAGCCTCTCCCATGGCATCATTCGAAAATTCGTATCATGCCATTATGACAAGCATTTATGTTCTCTGTGGTTGAATCATTATTATGATACCTCGAGGATCGTGTAATCTAACATGATTACCACATCGAGGCATCTTATCATCACACCAATTAATGACAGTCTTGTCGTTTGTAAACGACAAACCTTATTCTACGGTGATTGGCCACCAGTCGTAGCAATTTATTCTAACAATCATATGAAAAAATATCCTAGGATAGTGGTACTTAAACCCGCTAAGAAGTTTAGGCAACAATATGCTTGTACTTCCCTTTACATGGGCGACGATATGCTTGTGTCTTCTTTGCTTTAGGCAGCTACAAGCCTGCGACATCAATTAATCCAATTGCAGTATGCCTACGATTATAAAAACCTATTAATTTCTCCTCCCCTTTAGTAAGTTGATTGGGCCACCTAACTTATAGTTGGCTTAATCATTGGGGGCAGCATATAGATGATATACTTCTGCCAATTGGCTCATGATAGCATAATTTTGCGATGGAAACAAATGATGTCATTACATGCAAAATCACGATCAAATTTAAATCCTATCTTACTAAAAAATGGAGAAAATGCATAGAGGGAATAGGGTCGATCCAACAAGGAGACAACATAATTATATTCATGCTATCTAAAATGAGAGTGAACATGCTAACATGCCCTTGAGATAGGAAATACAAATAAAGGTGTAGGAAGTGGGTAGTTTCAAGTTTGAATTTGGGGTGGTTTAGGCTAGGCTTGGGTTGGCTAAAATGTAAACCTAAAGACTAGATGGGTGTAGGCCTAAAGACCTTAATGGAGCTAGATGGGTTGGTAAGATTTGAGGGGACTGTTTTGAGGTCTAAATGGGACCGAAATTCATATTTGAAATTGAGAGGGATTAAGCCCTACATAAGGTGCCTAAGGTGGGTAACTACTAAGGGTTATAGGTCACAACTAAGGGATGGTTTATACGGGTTTAAGAAGCTCCAATGAGGACTATTTTGGGATTGTTGGTTGCAGATTTGCAGGAAGGTTTAGGTGCCTAAATAGGTGTCTTATGGGGTGTCCTAAATGGTAGGGAATTAGGTGGCTATTAGATGGGTTGATTAATGTAATTTCTAAAGGAATAGGAAGAGTAAATTGGTAACTAATGAGTATGGTTAGCTAGACATTTTGTCTAACACCTAGTGGGTGTGTTTTGGGACCTAAGGGGATCTAAACTAAGAGTAAATCTAGGTGTACAAGGGTAAGGGACAGATCTGAAATTGGAATTTAAGAGAGTGTTTAAGGTACTAATGGATGGTCTAATGAGTGGATTAGCTAGGGGGCTTGGTTGGCTGAGTAGATGGCTAAATGGTGATGGTATTAGGGGGTGTTGAGGCCATGAAATAAGTGGTGGAAGGGTGATCTAATAAGATGGTTGGAATGTAAGGATAGAAAGAAGAAAAAGAAAGATCATTCACATCAACAAATCATGAAATCATCATCACGCAAAATATTGGCATCAATCTTCATTCTAAATGCCCATAACATGTCACAATATAATCAAAAGAAAAACACATGAATATGACTAACAAGTTCTAACAAAAACATCTATCTAATAAAGCATTAAAACTAAAGAGAAAGAGAGGGAAGGAGAAAGGAAATGCTTAGAAGAGGAGAAGAAGTCCACACCTGGAAGAACTTTGGAACCATGGTAGTGGACAAAGGTGGAGGGCCTTGGAGCTGTCCACCTTAAAGAAGATGCACGCCTATGGAGGTCTTCACACCTTGAAGGAGAGCCACGGGATGCTTGCTTCACGTTGGAGGAGAAGAGCCATGGAGACAGAACTTGAGGAGGAGGTCATGGATAAAGAAGTAGAGAGGGATGCACTGGCTGCCCTTTAGGCGTGTACGTTGGGTTGAGAGAGAGAGAGAGAGAGAGAGAGAGAGAGAGAGAGAGAGAGAGAAGGAGGGGTGGGTGTTCGTTGGGGAGGGAGCTGTTGTACGATCTCTTTCTTTGGTGTGTGTGTGTTATGTGGAAGGGGAGGGGGTGTGTTGAGTTGGGTTTGGGTCAAGATCCACAATTTGTGGATCCAATTCAATAGGTCTTTAATTAGGTTATTAAGGCAAGGGTGTGGTAGGACTTAGGATCATTGTAGGAGTAGCGTAGTGAGGGACCAACCTAAGACTAGGTGAGGTTGTAGGATAAGGTTGACCTAATTGAAATTTGGTGGACCTAATTGGGCATGAGTGAGCCTAATTAAGAACCACTTAATCTAATTAAAAACCACCTAGCCTAATTGAAATTCAAATATTAAACTGAAGGTGTAGAAAGCTAATTGGCTAAGGTCTTGGTACTAGTAACTCTCAACTGGATGGTGGAGGAATCTAGGTTGGACCTAATTAAGACTAGGTGCACCTAATTGACTTAGTAGGACTCCAATTAAGAGCAACTTATCCCAATTGAGATCCAAAAAGGGAAATTAAAGGTGGGAATAGGCAATTGGCCTAGAAATTGGGTAATGGGGGTTAGGTAGAGAGTATTTGGTTTTGGTTTAGAGGTTTAGTCTTAGGTTGGCTAGGTTTTAGGTTCATGGATGGGGAATTGGGTTCTTCTCTTGCTCTCCTCTTCAGTTTGCATTTCAATTCCTCCTTTTGTTTCTTCTTATTTGTAGGGATTTTCTTCGATCTTCATTGCATCATTTAGGTTCTTCCTACATCTACCTTTGAATTCTAGCCCTCCATTTATTACTTGTGGACCTACATTCACGAGATAAAAGCATTATATCACAATTGGGTCCACAAATGCATTATTATATGCAAAACTATATAAAGAGATGCAAATGCATGAAATGCATATTATGAATGCAATATATATACAAGGTTAACTAGGTTCCTACCGCAATTTAGGCATTTTTAGACCTATGATTGTTGTGCAATCAGCTCATCTACTACTCTCCTTCTTACCGTGCTAGCAAAGATAGGGGGGCAACTGATGATGGAAGTAAAATCCTCTTAATGGGCTCTGCAAATGAGGCCCACTAAAGATAATGGTGGCATCTCGGAGTACCAATTGGGTGCAATCCAATTGCTCGACAGTTAGATCATCGGATTAATCGATCGATAAAGACTTACCTACCTAGGTATGTTTGCTTGGTCACCGATGATACTTCATCCCAATTGATATAACTTATCACTAATGATATTTTCTTCACCACAGAATATCACTGGTAATAGGGGCATGGTTCAATATCACCGATGAGACACCTTTCTGAATAGAAAATCACCAATGATATTTAGTTAGGAATTATATAAATCATCGATGATATCACCTCTCCTTCATCACAACCTCTGAGTATTCCCCCCCTTGAGACACTCCAACCTATCTTGTTGGTTCCAACATCACATTCCACCACTCTTGTTCTCCTCAAGGTGCAGTCCCATCAGATGCAATAAAACTATGATTCCAATTGAACTTCCCAAAGCAAGAAGAGCCCATTGCAACTGGGAAATCTCACCAAATTCTTTAAACCTTCTATTTCAATTACAAGGAAAAATTGATGAATAAGGACCATGCATGCATGCGTCAGACAATGCGATGCGACAATGGTGTTTCCTGTGTGCACTATGGATCCAGCAAAGTGCATTCTCGATGGAGGAGTCAAATCCGGATGACGGTCGGGACCAAATCCATTTCCTTGTGAACCATCCAATGCCGAACAAAGTGGGCAAATGATGAATGCTATGCTCTCGCAACTTGTAGGTCATTGCGCATCTTATGAATGGATCTCATAATCATATATAGAGGGGGAGGGGGAAGCAAAAGCAGGGCGAGGGTTTGGTGGGTAAGGTTGGGGAGGTGGGTGGGGTGGTTGCTTGTATGTTTAAATGGGGATCCCAGATATTTAATATTGGCAAGTGGCGATCATATCAACGTAAATGGAGAAAGAGCCTCCAATAAACCCCCACCTACTCACTCACAACTTACTCTGCCACATGCAATAAACTTTACCCACATCCAAACATAGCCTCACGTAAAAAAATCCTTGAGAATTACCCAATGGAGGGTCATTTTTTGTACCAATTTATTCTCCTAGAAACCAAACCAAAATAGGTCCATCCTGATTCTATGAAATGATTTTTCCATTTTATTTTATCCTTAGGAATTAGAAGCTCATAGGTCACCAAGCATTGTGTGACTATGATTCAATATCGATTTTAAGGGATTATCGAGAATCCGTTTTAAATGGCCTTGCTAACCCTATTCTATTCTTTAGAGATTGGGACGAATAAGGTTATTTCTTGAGATGTTCTTCTTTATTTAAGAGAAAACCTCTTTTATGCTTCTTGTGTGTCAATCATGTACATAAGGTAGCATGCGTCAAATTGGAGGCCAAGAGATCGCTTCTCCCTTGCTTCCTCTTGCCTTTCACCATTAGGCCAGATAATGTGACTAATAGGTCTTTAAAAATATAGAACTTTAGAGCTTTTGAGCACATGCATGTGTCACATGCATGATCCTTGGGAGTTTTTCTTTCATCAATCAAATAGGAAAAACTTCAATAATTTCCTTGTGGTGAAAAGATAAGCATTGCCATTTTGAAGAGACAAAGTGAAAGGGAGAGACAAAAATGAAAATTCTTTCATATCCATCACTCATGAAATAGGAATAGGCCTATAAATGACTATCCAAAATTTGAATTCAAATCCAAATTTGAATATGTTTACTTGGAATTTTATTTGTTTTAAATCTGATAGATCGAATCCGAATCTTATATTTACATCTAGATTCTGAACAAATTTGAATTTGGATTTAGTAGTATCCAATTCAATTAAGATCAACTTCTGTATGAAAAAAATTTTGGGCATGTGTATCCCACCAACTCATATATATATGATATATAAAATAATCCAAATAATTCATGTTGCCAACTTTACAATGTCAAAATCTTACGACTTATGTCATGTAACTCATCACCCATGTACCTATGTACTCCTAGACCTCCATTCTTGTTCATATTTGTGTTGGGATCCACAAGTGATCGAATTCAGATTTATCTAAAGTTGGAATTTCGATAGTAGATTTCACATTCGACAGATCTCAAATCAAATGTCAAATAATCCAGATATGAAATGGATGCAATTTCAGATATTGGGTTATCCACTCTGTATCCACTTCATTTATAGGCCTAGATTGGATAAGTAATTCTTAACTACTTCTTGTCTTTCAATACATGCTTTGTAAATTCAACATTAAGAAAATATCTCGAAATGGGAATGCTTATGTTGCAAAAAAATAAATCCTTCCTATCTTAAAAAAAAATGTCAATAGGTTAGAACAAGTCATAACTTTTTTAGATGGTTCAACTAGATACACCATGTTAATAAGTGTTTGTCGAACTTTTCATCAAGTTTAGGAAAATTGTGTTATAGTACAGTCGACAAATAGTTCTCAAACATATAAAATTTATTACTCGAAATCTAAATTGAAGTCCGAGATCGAACACAAGAAGTAAATGTGGAATTCACATGCTAATCTTTAATTGCATAAAAATGAGTACCATAATCGAAGCACAAAAGAGATTCAATGAATAATATCTACTCAAATTGATATTTAATTATAAGCATGAGTATTTCAATAGATCACAATGATAAAAAGAAATCTAAGACAAAATAATGATGATTTAGATCACCAATTATTAATGTTACGACCCGATTCCCGAATCCCTACGAGACACGAGAATTGGACCGACTCGACTGATCCCAAGACCCAGTCATCCAACGAGAAAGCAACCAAAAGAGCAGTAAAATAAACCACATTCACCATGTATATAACTAGCAGTAACAAAATATAGCAGTAAAGAAAAGAAATACTACAGTATACACCACCACAACAGTAAAGAAATAAACAGGTACATAAACATGATGCTTACAATAAAAGAGTACAGTTGTAACAGAAAATACTCACTACAATAGAAGGAAAAGTACAATGGGTACTACACAAGTAAAACTACTGGGCTCTACTAGGCCCAGCACCCTCTGCAGTCGCTGACTCTGGCTGCTCAACACATGTTCCTGAAAAGGTGACAAAGTTGACACGTCAGCGAAACGCTGAGTAGAGTGGCAACCAAAAGCTAAGAAAACAGTAAGGTGGATAGTAGCTATTATATTTTTAATCTCTTCCTTTATTTCCATTTATTCATTATTGAATTATTTCTCAGATCTTTCTCTTGATCTTGAATGTTCCTCGTGGGAACGATCTTGATTGCAGTCTTTTCTGAAAAGTAGAAGTAACACGTAGTGCTCCCCTGGTTGGGAGAGTCCCTCATGGTGGTCCTACCCTCAGTCAACCACCCCAAGGTCGCTGACAGACGTAACGGTGACTACGTCACGCGCGATAAACACACGGGTAGCTACCCTGCACTGGCACGCGGTTAGTCGTTTCCGTTAACGGGTGCGCCCAAAGCACAGCACGAAACCAGTATAGGGTAGAGCCCTCTCAGTAACAGGGGTCCAGCCCCTCCACAGTAACTAAACAGGGGTCTTGCCCCTCCACAGTCCACGCACCCTCGCCTGACTACCCTGGTTTGCCCAGTAGGCCAAACAAGTCGGTGTAGGAGGCTAGCAGAACCCCAGGGCCCGTGGGGTGGCTAGTGCTCTCCCTACACTAGTAGCTCTCCTCGGTACTGTGTACATGAGGGCCAAAAGTTGGTACAAAGTGTCCAGACCTAACCCTGGGTCCCTGGGGCAGCTAGCTCCGCTCTGCACTAAACGGGGGGACAGTCACTCTCCTTGGTACTCCGTACTCAAGGGCCAGCTCACTTCCCCAATTCTATTCCATTCACTTCTCAGGAGCTCTACTCCTAATTCCCCGTAGGGTTCATGCTCTTTTAACTCAGCCAATTTAGGTTTCATCATTTTAGCTTTATATTCATATAGCCCATGTTCTCCACAGTAATTATCCATTCATAAACAGGCAGCTGTTAACCAATTACAGGCAGTTATCATTTCCTTTCTACTTTTCCAAGACTGCAATATATATATATATTCAATATAGTTTTCCAGTCCTAGGATTCATGCCATATCCTAGGATCTATCATTCAATCTAGTTTTCCAGTCCTAGGATTCATGCAATACCCTAGGATCTATCATTCAATCAAATTTTTTTTTTTAGTCCTAGGATTCATGCAATACCCTAGAATCTATTAATTATTTCACAAGGGCATAATTTTTGATAAATAATTAAAGGGGCCACTCTACCCGCAAAATCGGGAGTATTGGGGGCGTAATCGGCAAGCCCTTGCACCTCCGCAACCCCCAGAGCCGCAACGGAATGGGGTCCTAACACAAGGATTAATTACAAGGAGCTACTCAGAATAGTATACAATTACTGTAAACAGGTAGAGGAACTAAATCTGAGAAGAACGAAACTTGAAATGCGGAAAACGGACTCCGAATGGACCCTAAACGGGTCAAAAACGACAAGTCTGCTCAAAATCAGACGTCTAGAACATCTTCCAGACGTCTTAAAAGGTGTCTCAGGTCATACCTTGATCCTGCACGGTCCTTCAGATGTCCAGAAGCCCGCTGAACCGTCTGGACTTAGTTTCCAGACGTCCAACTGTCACTCCAGACATCTGGAGACCCTCTCCGTCGTCTGGTGCTGTGCCCAAACGTCCGATCTGTGTGGGAGGGCGTGCCCTTGCGCCTTCCCGAACGAGACCTGCACACACACACGATCGTCCTTAACACAAGATGAGGCAGAACTCCTTGGCGGGGCGGCTGCATGGCCGTACACACGAAAATAGAAGGATCGAAAAATATCATACGTCTTAGATGTCTGGACCTCCCTCCAGACATCTCCTGCGTCGTCTGGACGTATGTCCAGACATCTGATTTTGGGAAATTTTCCTAGAATCAGGACCTCCTCACCCTCCGCTCGTAGCGCACGGCCGTACCGCGCCGCGCTCGCCTGCTGCCTGAGTTGTAGCAGCTCCTCCCCAGCACCATGCGCCTGCTGCGCACCCGCCAGCCGGCCCTGGTTGCTCCGGCAAGCTCGCAACCTCGCGATCAAGCTCTCTCTCCCTCTCGTAGTAGCCCTTCCTCCCCATGCACTCACAGCAGCTGCTGCGGCTGCCCTCGCCCGCTCACTCTCTCGCTGACAGGAAGAAGAAGAAGAAGGCGATGGAGTGAGGGTGAGGGAGAGGAGAGGGGGTATTTGAAGGCTGCCGTGGGGAGAGAGAGAGAGAAAAAGGTGTCTGTGCCTGCAAGGAGGAAGGAAAGAGAAGAAGGAGGGCGGTGGTTTAGTCTGTGTGCGCATGCGCGCAGACGTGAACCCGTACGTCGAAAAAATTTAATTCCAGACGTCTGGGAAGGCTTGCAGACGTCTGGACCAATTCCTAGACATCTTAAACGACATTTGATGCCAGGGTTGTAACAACATAACAAACTCAAAGGAAGTTTCATCCCCGAAACTTACACTAACTAGGGTGCGAAAAAGATTGATATAGGCATAACAAACTCAAAGTGGACCGAAGCCGGTCTGAAAATGACGTACCTGCAAAAAACTCTGGGTACCGCTCTCACATCGCTACCTCAGGCTCCCAGGTAACCTCCTCGTACCGCTGGCTCCTCCACAAAACCTTCACCAGGGGTACTTGCTTCCATCTCAGGCTGCGGATGGCTCGGTCGAGAATCTGCACTGGCCGCTCGGAGCAAGTCAGGTCTTCGCCCTCCTTGATGCTCTAGTGACTTAGGACGTGACTGGGATCAGCGACGTACTTCCTGAGGTTGGACACATGGAACATGTCGTGCACACCAGAAAGCTAGGGAGGAAGGGCAAGCCTGTAAGCAACGGGTCCAACCCGCTCCAGGACCTCAAAGGGTCCTACGAACCTTGGCGCGAGCTTCCCTCTCACCCCAAACCGCTGCAGGCCCTTCGTGGGGAAACGTGAAGGAAGACGTGGTCCCCAACCTCAAACTGCACCTCTCTGCATTTTCGATCTGCATAGCTCTTCTGTCTGCTCTTGACAGTGTGGAGTCGCCTGTGAATCTACTCGACCACCTCCTGACTCTACCGGATCAGCCTGGGGCCAACCACCTACTTGGTCCCCACCTCAACCCAACTCAAGGGTGCCGTACACCTTCGTCCGTACAGAGCCTCGTAGGGTGCCATGCCGATGCTCGAGTGATAACTGTTATTATATGCAAACTCCGCCAGGGGAAAGTGCTCCTCCCAAGAGCCCCTCCAGTCCAGTGCACAAGCATGCAAAAGGTCCTCAAGTGTCTGTCCGTCCGTCTGGGGGTGGTAAGCTGTACTAAACCTCAACCGCGTCCCCAGGGCCTGCTGAAACTCATCCCAAAACTGGGACATAAAGCTGGTATCCCGGTCGGATACGATCTCCCACAGAACTCCGTGTAGATGTACCATGTCGCGGATATACCTCTCTACCAACTATGTTGGTCCCAAGGTGACTCCGATCAGCAAGAAACTCGCCGTCTTTGTCAATCTGTCAATGATTACCCAGACTGTGTCGTGTCCTCACTGGGTAACAGGTAGGCCCACCACCAAGTCCATGGTGATGCTCTCCCACTTCCACTCTGGCACTGGAAGTGGCTGTAGCGGCCGTGAAGGCCTCTGATGCTCGGCTTTCACCTGCTGGCACACTAAACACTGCTGCACGAATTCGCCCACATCCCGCTTCATTCCCCTCCACCAAAAGTCATGTCTCAAGTCATGGTGCATCTTCGTGTTTCTGGGATGTATGGTAAATCTGGAATCGTGTGTGTTATAACCCTGGCATCAAACGTCGCTTAAGACGTCTGGGAGTTGGTCCAGACATCTGGTCAAATGTTTGGAAGCCTTCCCAGATGTCTGGAATTAAATTTTTTCGGCGTACGGGTTCGCGTTTGCGTGCATGCGCACGCAGACTAAACAGCTGCCCTTCTTCTTCTCTTTCCTTCCTCCCTGCAGGCCTAGACACCTTTTTCTCTCTCTCCCCACGGCAGCCTTCAAATACCCCCTCTCCTCACCCTCACCCTCACTCCACCGCCTTCTTCTTCTTCTTCTTCCTGTCAGCGAGAGGTGAGCGGGTGAGGGCAGCAGCAGCGGCTGCTGGGAGTGCGTGGGGAGGAGGGGCTGCCGCGAGAGGGAGAGAGAGCTTGATCGCGAGGTTGCGAGCTCGTTGGAGCAGCCAGGGCCGATCGGCCGGTGCGCAGCAGGCGCGTGGTGCTGGGGAGGAGTTGCTACAGCTCAGGCAGCAGGCGAACGCGGCGCGGCACGGCCATGCGCTGCGAGCGGATGGCGAGGAGGTCCTGATTCTAGGAAAATTTCCCAGAATCAGACGTCTGGACATACGTCTAGATGACGCAGGAGACGTCTGGAGGGAGGTCCAGACATCTGAGAGGTATGATATTTTTCGATCCCTTCTATTTTCACATGTACGGCCATGCAGCCGTCCCTCCAAGGAGTTCTGCCTCATCTTGTGTTGAGGACGATCGTGTGTGCATGCAGGTCTCATTCAGGAATGCGCAAGGGCACGCCCTCACACACAGATCGGACGTCTGGGCACATCACCAGACGACGGAGAGGGTCTCCAGACGTCCAGAGTGACAGTCGGACATCTGGAAACTAAGTCCAGACGGTTCAACGGGCTTTTAGACGTCTGAAGGACCGCGCAGGATCAAGGTATGACCTGAGCCATCATTTAACACGTCTGGAAGATGTTCCAGACGTCTGATTTCGGGTAGACTTGTCATTTTTTACCCGTTTAGGATTCGTTCGGAGTCCGTTTTCCATGTTTCAAGTTTCGTTCTTCTCAGATTTAGTTCCTCTACCTGTTTACAATAATTGTATAATGTTCTAAGTAGCTCCTTGTAATTGATCCTTGTGTTAGGACCCCATTCCATTGTGGCTCTGGGGGTTGCGGAGGCGTGTGGGCTTGCCGATTACGCCCCCAGTACTCCCAATTTTGCGGGTAGAGTGGCCCCTTTAATTATTTATCAAAAATTATGCCCTTGTGAAATAACTAATAGATTCTAGGGTATTGCATGAATCCTAGGACTAAAGAAAAAAAAAACTAGATTGAATAACAGATCCTAGGGTATTACATGAATCCTAGGGTTGGAAAACTAGATTGAATGATAGATCCTAGGATTTGGCATGAATCCTAGGACTGGAAAACTAGATTGAATATATATATTGCAGTCTTGGAAAAGTAGAAAGAAAATGATAACTGCCTGTAATTGGTTAACAGCTACCTGTTTATGAATGGATAATTACTGTTGAGAACATGGGCTATATGAATATAAAGCTGAAATGATGAAACCTAAATTGGCTGAGTTAAAAGTGCATGAACCTTACAGGGAATTAGGAGTAGAGCTCCTGAGAAGTAAATGGAATAGAATTGGGGAAGTGAGCTGGCCCTTGAGTATGGAGTACTAAGGAGAGCAACTATCCCCCCCCCCCCGTTTAGTGCAGAGCGGAGCTAGCCGCCCCAGGGACCCAGGGTTAGGTCTGGCCACTTTGTACCGACTTTTGGCCTTCGTGTACACAGTACCGAGGAGAGCTACTAGTGTAGAGAGAGCACTAGCCACCCCACGAGCCTCGGGGTTCTGCTAGCCTCCTACACCGACTTGTTAGGCCTACTGGGCAAATCAGGGTAGTCAGGCGAGGGTGCACGGACTGTGGAGGGGCAAGACCCCTATTTAGCTACTGTGGAGGGGCTGGACCCCTGTTACTGAGAGGGCTCTGCCCTATACTGGTTCCGTGCTATGCTTTGGGCACACCCGTTAATGGAAACGACTGACAGCATGCCAGTGCGGGGTAGCTACCCGTGCGTTTATCGCACGTGCCGTAGTCACCGTTACGTCTGTCAGCGACCTTGGGGTGGTTGACTGAAGGCAGGACCACCACGGGGGACTCTCCTGGCAAGGGGAGCACCACGTGTTACTTCTACTTTTCGGAAAAGACTGCAATCAAGATCGTTCCCACGAAGAACATTCATGATCAAGAGAAAGATCTGAGAAATAATTCAATAATGAATAAATGGAAAAATAAAGGAAGAGATTAAAAATATAATAGCTACTGTCCACCTTACTGTTTTCTTAGCTTTTGGTCGCCACTCTACTCAGCGTTTTGCTGACATGTCACCTTTGTCACCTTTTCAGGACCAGGTGTTGAGCAGCCAGAGTCGGCGGCTGCAAAGGGTGCTGGGCCTAGTAGAGCCCAGTAGTTTTACTTGTGTAGTACCCACTGTACTTTTCCTTCTGTTGTAGTGAGTATTTTCTGTTACCATTGTACTCTTTTATTATAAGCATCATGTTTATGTACCTGTTTATTTCTTTACTGTTGTGGTGGTGTATACTGTAGTATTTCTTTTCTTTACTGCTGTATTTTGTTACTGCTAGTTATATACATGGTGAATGTGGTTTATTTTACTTCTGTTTTGGTTACTTTCTCGTTGGACGACTGGGTCTTGGGATCAGTCGAGTCGGTCCAATTCTCGTGTCTTGTAGGGATTCGGGAATCGGGTCGTAACAAGATGGTATCTGAGCAAGGTCGTCTTGAGAAGTGAACCAACTGACTGGAAAATAACCAATTCATGTGTCTGTAACTAGAGTAGCCACCACAACGTTTCTTTTGACATATGTTCTTAGACTTCTCCATTAGATATTGTTTCGTATTGACGTGTTTCCATTTTGTATTTCGCGTCTCCTTGCAGGAGATGCCTTGTCGCGGGACTAGCGAGGCGGGTCGCAGGCGCGGCCGAGGACGAGGTTGGAGGGGTGGGCGTGTTGAGGTCGATGTTTCAATGGACTAGCCACTGCTCCCGGGCATTCAGGCCCAGGACCTTGCCCAGCTGATACGGGCCATTGTACGAGAGGAGCTCCACCCGCCGCCACGAGCGCCTCTCCCTGGGGCTGCGGAGGGGGAGTCCTCTATGGGACCACGCGATGGACGTGGCGCTAGAAGCGGGGGAAGGGATGGGCCGCCACCGCCCCCACCTTCCTCCGACACTTCTGTGCACGAGGCTTCTTTACCTAGAGGTGCACCAGCATCTCCACTGCAATGCCACTTTGAGCTTTTCGGACAGTTCCGGAAGCTGAAGCCCCCCTCCTTCAAGGGGGATGAGGACTCAACCAAGGCAGAGGACTAGCTCGAGCAGATCGAGAAGATTTTTGACACCCTTCGCCCCCCGGTAGAGTGTCATGTGGCCTTTTCCATGTACCAGCTGGAGAGCGCGGCACACAGGTGGTGGAGGGCGATCAAGGGACAGGAGTGGGACGAGCCGACCTGGGATCGGTTCGTCACCCTCTTCTGTGAGCAGTGCTTTCCCCAGACATGGCAGGACCAGAGGAGGCAGGAGTTCTACACTCTCCGCCAGGGGACGATGACCGTGAGCACGTACCACACGTGTTTTCTGGAGCTATCTCACTTCGCAGCGACAGTAGTGGCCACTAAGGAGGAGTGCCTTTAGAGGTTAACCGAGGGACTCCGGCCTGTGATTCAGGGGTATGTCAAACCCCTGAAGCTGCCTACGTTCTTGAGGGTGGTGGAGGCAGCTATGACATACGAAGAGACCAACCCGTCCGCACGAGATACTAACAGTGGGCGGAAGAGGCGCTATCAGCCAGACTTCTCACAGGGACGACGAGAGAAAAGACACGTGGTGCTCTTAGGAGAGCCGTCACGTTTTGCAGGGAAATAGTGGCCTTTGGGGGCCCTCGATTGGGGCCAGTTACTAGCACCGGACCCCCACTCAGCTGACAGTAGGGACCCATTGAGGGTGGGAGTCGGGTTGCCCTCTACTACCAGTGTGGCCAGCCGGGCCACATCAGGAGTGACTGCCCGTCTAGGACAGGAGGTCCGCAGATGCTCCCCGTGCCCAGCACTAGAGGGCGAGCAGGAGGCCGCGGGTTCCAGGCACAAGGAAGAGGACAACAGTCACGGGGAGGGTATCGGCCAGCAGTTACCCGTCCGACGCAGAGTGTGGCTGCTTCGTTCGCACCTAGGGCTGAGGGGCGTATCAACGCCCTGACACACAGGGATGCCAGAGCTTCGGGATCAGTGGTGGCAGGTATGGTTTCAGTTTTCGACAGACTCGTTTACACTCTTTTCGATTCCGGCGCTACGCACTCGTTTGTCGCCGCCAGTTTCGCGGTTAGTTTGGGGCAGGATTGTATGCTGTTAGAGGATCTGTTCATGATCAGAGGTCCGAGTGGTCAACTGTTTGTAGCTGAGGAGGTATACACGGGTTGCGAGGTCAGTGTTGGGGGACACAGCCTTCCCACTGACCTGATTATGATACAGATGGAGGACTTTGGCGTAATTCTGGGGATGGACTTGCTGTCCGCTTACCACGCCTTGGTGGACTGTTTTGAGAGAAAGATCTTCTTCTCCATACCGGAGTTTCCTTCTTTCGAGTTCCACGGTCAGCCAGTGGACGGAGGCTTCAGGTTCATTTCTGCACTTCTGGTGGCGAGACTTTTGAGCCAGGGGTGTGAGGGTTTCCTAGCTTGTGTGGTGGCAGAGCCCAGCCCTGTGGCAGACTTCCAGAGTATCCCGATGGTCAGAGAGTACCTCGACATATTCCCAGACGAGTTGCCCGGACTATCGCCCGAGGGTGAGATCGAGTTTGAGATCTCACTGGTACTAGGGACCAGCCCCATCTCCACAGCACCGTACAGGATGGCACCGCTTGAGCTGCGAGAGCTTAAGTCTCAGTTGCAGGATCTTTTGGAGAAGGGCTTTGTGAGGCCCAGCGCGTCGCCCTGGGGAGCCCCAGTACTGTTTGTAAAGAAGAAGGATGGTACCCTACGCCTTTGTGTGGACTACTGACAGCTGAATAGGGTCACCATAAAGAATAGATATCTGCTGCCGAGGATTGATGACTTGTTTGACTAGCTGCATGGTGCCACGGTATTCTCCAAGATCGACTTGAGATCTGGATACCACCAGTTGAGGATTAAGGATGCAGATGTTTCCAAGACAGCTTTCCACACCCGGTACGGACACTACGAGTTTCTGGTCATGCCATTTGGACTGACCAATGCCCCCGCTGCCTTCATGGACTTGATGAACTGGGTGTTTAGACCATACTTGGATCAGTTCGTGGTGGTATTCATAGATGATGTGCTCATCTATTCTCGAGATCAGACATAGCACGGATAGCACTTGCGGATGGTTTTGGATACACTGAGACAACGTAGGCTGTACGCCAAATACAGCAAGTGCGAGTTCTGGTTGAGGGAGGTGACCTTCTTAGGTCATGTGATCTCTGGGGATGGCTTGGCTGTGGACCCAACCAAGGTTGAGGCAGTGCTCAGGTGGGAGAGACAGCGTACAGTTACTGAGATTCGCAGTTTCTTGGGACTGGCAGGCTACTACAGGCAGTTTATCAGGGGCATTTCACAGATTGCATGTCCTATGACACAGTTGACCCTGAAGGACGTGCCCTTTACTTGGACAGATGGCTGTGAGGCGTGTTTTCAGGAGTTGAAGGAGAGGCTGACTTCGACTCCCGTGCTCACCATCCCAGGCAATAGTGGCGGGTTCGTTGTGTACACGGACGCCTCTTTGCAGGGGTTAGGGGGTGTGCTCATGCAGAGGGGTCACGTTGTCGCTTATGCTTCGCGCAAACTGAAGCCCCATGAGCATAGCTACCCTACCCACAACCTGGAGCTGGCAGCTGTCGTCTTCGCACTGAAGACCTGGAGACACTACTTGTACGGTGAGACCTTCGAGATTTTCACAGATCACAAGAGCCTCAGATACCTGTTTGATCAGAAGGAGCTCAACATGAGACAGAGACGTTGGTTGGAGCTCCTGAAGGACTATGACTGTAGCATTTCCTACCACTTGGGAAAGGCCAATGTGGTGGCTGACACCTTGAGCCGAAAGATGCCCGCACACTTGGCCAGTTTACAGGTGCAGAGATGGAGCCTCTTGGAGGAGATGGGTAGTTGGCGACCCCTAGAGTTACGGGGGCATTGTGGGACAGTGACTTTGACGTGACAGACGAGGCCAGAGCTGATAGATCGCATCATCACAGGACAGATGGCCGACCCGTACCTGCAGTCCTTGCGTGACAGAGTACTGTTAGGAGACCCTGGAGACTTCTCTTTTACAGACCAGGTGCTGCGCATGAGGGGACGTTTGTGCGTTCCCAGAGATGAGGAGCTGTTGAGAGAGCTCCTGACTGAGGCACACGGTTCCAGATTTACCATACATCCCAGAAACACGACGATGTACCATGACTTGAGACGTGACTTTTGGGGGAGGGGAATGAAGCGGGATGTGGGTGAATTCGTGCAGCAGTGTTTAGTGTGCCAGCAGGTGAAAGTCGAGCATCAGAGGCCTGCAAGGTCGCTACAACCACTTCCAGTGCCAGAGTGGAAGTGGGAGAGTATCACCATGGACTTGGTGGTGGGCCTACTTGTTATCCAGCGAGGACATGACGCAGTCTGGGTAATCGTTGACAGATTGACGAAGACGGTGCATTTCTTGCCGATTCGAGTCACCTTGGGACCAGCACAGTTGGCAGAGAGGTATATCTGCGACGTGGTACGTCTACACGGAGTTCCGTGGGAGATCGTATCCGACCGGGATATCCGTTTTTCGTCCTAGTTTTGGGCTGAGTTTTAGCAGGCCCTGGGGACGCGGTTGAGGTTCAGTACAGCTTACCACCCCCAGACGAACGGACAGTCTGAGCGCACGATACAAACACTTGAGGACCTTTTGCGTGCTTGTGTACTGGACTGGAGGGGCTCTTGGGAGGAGCACTTGCCCCTGGCGGAGTTTGCATATAATAACAGTTATCACTCAAGCATCGGCATGGCACCCTACGAGGCTCTGTACGGACGGAGGTGTACGAGAACCCTTGAGTTGGGGACCAAGTGGGAGGTTGGCCCCAGGCTGATCCGGTAGAGTCAGGTGGTGGTCGAGCAGATTCACAGGCGACTCCGCACTGTCAGGAGCAGACTGAAGAGCTATGTAGATCGAAAATGCAGAGAGGTGCAGTTTGAGGTTGGGGACCACGTCTTCCTTCGTGTTTCTCCCATGAAGGGCCTGCAGCGGTTTGGGGTGAGAGGGAAGCTTGCGTCGAGGTTCGTGGGACCCTTTGAGGTCTTGGAGCGGGTTGGACCCATTGCTTACAAGCTTGCCCTTCCTCCCCAGCTTTCTAGTGTGCATGACATGTTTCAAGTGTCCAACCTCAGGAAGTACGTCGCCAATCCCAGTCACGTCCTGAGTCACGAGAGCGTCGAGGTGGGCGACGACCTGACCTACCCCGAGCGGCCAGTGCGGATTCTCGACCGAGCCGTCCGCAGCCTGAGACGGAAGCAAGTACCCCTGGTGAAGGTTTTGTGGAGGAGCCAGCGGTACGAGGAGGCTACCTGGGAGCATGTGGCGGCGATGCGGGAGCGGTACCCGGAGCTTTTTGCGGGTACGTCTTTTTCAGACCGACTTCGGTCCTCTTTGAGTTTGTCATGCCTTTATCGTTCTTTTCTGCACCCTAGTTAGCGCAAGTTTCGGGGACGAAACTTCCTTTGAGTTTGTTATGTTGTTATAACCCTGGCATCAAACGTCATTTAAGACGTCTAGGAATTGGTCAAGACGTCTGGTCAGATGTCTGGAATTAAATTTTTTCGACGTACGGGTTTGCGTTTGCGCGCATGCGCGTGTAGATTGAACTGCCGCCCTTCTTCTTCTCTTTCCTTCATCCCTGCAGGCGCAGACACCCTTTTCCCTCTCTCTCTCCCCACGGCAACCTTCAAATACCCCCTCTCCTCTCCCTTACCCTCACTCCATCGCCTTCTTCTTCTTCTTCCTGTCAGTGAGAGAGTGAGCGGGTGAGGACAGTAGCAGCGGCTGCTGTGAGTGCGTGGGGAGGAGGGGCTACTGCGAGAGTGAGAGAGAGCTTGATCGCGAGGTTGCGAGCTCGCCAGAACAGCTAGGGCCGGCCGACGGGTGCGTAGCAGGCGCGTGGTGTTGGGGAGGAGCAGCTGCTGCTCAGGCGGTAGGCGAGCGCGGCGTGGCACGGCCGTGCGCTGCGGGCGAAGATCGAGGAGGTCCTGATTCTGGGAAAATTTCCCAGAATTAGACGTCTAGACATACGTCCAGACGACGCAGGAGACGTCTGGAGGGAGGTCCAGACGTTTGAGACTTACGATATTTTTCGATCCCTTCTATTTTCGCGTGTACGGCCATACAACCGTCCCGCCAAGGAGTTCTGACTCATCTTGTGTTGAGGATGATCGTGTGTGCGTGCAAGTCTCGTTTGGGAAGGTGCAAGGGCATGCCCTCCCACACAGATCGAACATCTGGGCACAGCACCAGACGACGGAGAGGGTCTCCAGACGTCCGGAGTGATAATCGGACGCCTGGAAACTAAGTTCAGACGGTTCAGCAGGCTTCTGGACGTCTAAAGGACCGCGCAGGATCAAGGTATGACCTGAGCCACCATTTAAGACGTCTGGAAGATGTTCCAGACGTTTGATTTTGGGCAGACTTGTCGTTTTTGGCCCGTTTAGGGTCCATTCGGAGTCCGTTTTCCACGTTTCAAGTTTCGTTCTTCGCAGATGTAGTTCCTCTACCTGTTTACAATAATTGTATACTATTCTAAGTAGCTCCTTGTAATTGATCCTTGTGTTAGGACCCCGTTCCGTTGCGGCTCTGGGGGTTGCGTAGGTGCACGGGCTTGCCGATTACGCCCCCAATACTCCCGATTTTGCGGGTAGAGTGGCCCCTTTAATTATTTATCAAAAATTATGCCCTTGAGAAATAATTAATAGATTCTAGGGTATTACATGAATCCTAGGACTAAAAAAAAAAAAAACTAGATTGAATTATAGATCCTAGGGTATTGCATGAATCCTAGGACTGGCAAACTAGATTGAATGATAGATCTTAGGATATGGAATGAATCCTAGGACTGGAAAACTAGATTGAATATATATATATATATATATATATATATATATATATATATATATATATATATATATATATATATATATATATATATATATATATATATATATATATATATATATATATATATATATATATATATATATATATTGCAGTCTTGGAAAAGTAGAAAGGAAATTATAACTGCCTGTAATTGGTTAACAGCAGCCTGTTTATGAATGGATAATTACTGTGGAGAACATGGGCTATATGAATATAAAGCTAAAATGATGAAACCTAAATTGGCTGAGTTAAAAGAGCATGAACCCTACGGGGAATTAGGAGTAGAGCTCCTGAGAAGTGAATGGAATAGAATTGGGGAAGTGAGCTGGCCCTTGAGTACGGAGTACCAAGGAGAGTGACTGTCCCCCCGTTTAGTGCAGAGCGGAGCTAGCTACCCCAGGGACCCGGGGTTAGGTCTGGACACTTTGTACCGACTTTTGGCCCTCATGTACACAGTACCGAGGAGAGCTACTAGTGTAGGGGGAGCACTAGCCACCCCACGGGCCCTGGGGTTCTGCTAGCCTCCTACATCGACTTGTTAGGCCTACTGGGCAAACCAGGGTAGTCAGGCGAGGGTGCGTGGACTGTGGAGGGGCAAGACCCCTGTTTAGTTACTGTGGAGGGGCTGGACCCCTTTTACTGAGAGGGCTCTACCCTATACTGGTTTCGTGCTGTGCTTTGGGCGCACCCGTTAACGAAAACGACTAACCGCGTGCTAGGCAGGGTAGCTACCCGTGTGTTTATCGCGCGTGCCGTAGTCACTGTTACGTCTGTCAGCGACCTTGGGGTGGTTGAATGAGGGTAGGACCACCACGAGGGACTCTCCCGACCAGGGGAGCACCACGTGTTACTTCTACTTTTTGGAAAAGACTGCAATCAAGATCGTTCCCACGAGGAACATTCAAGATCAAGAGAAAGATCTGATAAATAATTCAATAATGAATAAATGGAAAAATAAAGGAAGAGATTAAAAATATAACAGCTACTGTCCACCTTACTGTTTTCTTAGCTTTTGGTCGCCACTCTACTCAGCGTTTCGCTGACTTGTCACCTTTGTCTCCTTTTCAGGACCAGGTGTTGAGCAGCCAGAGTCGGCAGCTGCAGAGGATGCTGGGCCTAGTAGAGCCTAGTAGTTTTACTTGTGTAGTACCCACTGTACTTTTCCTTCTATTGTAGTGAGTATTTTCTATTACCACTGTACTCTTTTATTATAAGCATCATGTTTATGTACCTGTTTATTTCTTTACTGTTGTGGTGGTGTATACTGTAGTATTTCTTTTCTTTACTGCTATATTTTGTTACTGCTAGTTATATACATGGTGAATGTGATTTATTTTACTTCTCTTTTGGTTACTTTCTCATAGGATGACTGGGTCTTGGGATCAGTCAAGTCAGTTCGATTCTCGTGTCTCGTAGGGATTCGGGAATCGGGTCGTAACAGTGTGCCTCAGTCAGGAGCTCTCTCAACAGCTCCTCGTCTCTGGGACCGCACAAACGTCCCCTCATGCGCAGCACCTAGTCTGTAAAAGAGAAGTCTCCAGGGTCTACTGACAGTACTCTATCATGCAAGGACTGCAAGTACGGGTCGGCCATCTGTCCTGTGATGATGCGATCTATCAGCTCTGGCCTCGTCTATCGCATCACAGTCACTGCCCCATAGTGCCTCCGTACTCTAGGGGTCACCAACTGCCCATCTCCTCCAAAAGGCTCCAACTCTGCACCTATAAACTGGCCAAGTGTGCGGGCGCCTTACGACTCAAGGCGTCAGCCACCACGTTGGCCTTTCCCGGGTGGTAGGAAATGCTACAGTCATAGTCCTTCCGGAGCTCCAACCGTCTCTGTCTCATGTTGAGCTCCTTTTGATCAAACAGGTATCTGATGCTCTTGTGATCTGGTAAAATCTTGAAGGTCTCACCGTACAAGTAGTGTCTCCTGGTCTTCAGCGCGAAGACGACAACTGCCAGCTCCAGGTCGTGGGTAGGGTAGCTATGCTCATGGGGCTTCAGTTGCCGCGAAGCATAAGCGACAACATGACCCCTCTGTATGAGCACACCCCCTAACCCCTGCAAAGAGGCATCCGTGTACACAACGAACCCGCCACTACTATCTGGGATGGTGAGCACGGGAGCTAAAGTCAGCCTCTCCTTCAACTCCTGAAAACACGCCTCACAGGCGTCTGTCCAAGTGAAGGGCACGTCCTTCCGGGTCAGCTGTGTCATAGGACGTGAAATCTGTGGAAAGCCCCTGATAAATCGCCTGTAGTAGCCTGCCAGACCCAAGAAACTGCGAATCTCAGTGACCGTACGCGGTCTCTCACACCTGAGCACTGCCTCGACCTTGGCTAGGTCCACAGCCAAGCCATCCCCAGAGATCACATGACCTAAGAAGGTCACCTCCCTCAACCAGAACTCGCACTTGCTGTATTTGGTGTATAGCTTATGTCGTCTCAGTGTGTCCAAAACCATTTGCAAGTGCTGTCCGTGCTATGTCTGATCTCGAGAATAGATGAGCACATCATCAATGAATACCACCACGAACTGGTCCAAGTACGGCCTAAACACCTGGTTCATCAAGTCCATGAAGGCAGCGGGTGCATTGGTCAGCCCAAACGGCATGACCAGAAACTCGTAGTGTGTGTACCGGGTGCAGAAAGCTGTCTTGGAGATGTCTGCCTCCTTGATCCTCAACTGGTGGTATCCAGACCTCAAGTTGATCTTGAAGAACACCGTGGCTCCTCGCAGTTGGTCAAACAAGTCATCAATCCTCGGTAGCGGATATCTGTTCTTGATGGTGACCCTATTCAGCTGTCGGTAGTCCACACAAAGGCGTAGGGTACCATCCTTCTTCTTTACAAATAGTACCGGGGCTCCCCAGGGCGACGCGCTGGGCCTCACAAAGCCCTTCTCCAAAAGATCCTACAACTGAGACTTGAGCTCTTGCAGCTCAAGTGGTGCCATCCTGTACGGTGCTGTGGAGATGGGGCTAGTCCTTGGTACCAGTGAGATCTCAAACTTTATCTCACGCTCGGGCAGTAGTCTGGGCAACTCATCTGGGAATACATCGGGGTACTCTGTGACCATCGGGATACTCTGGAAGTTTGCCACAGGGCTGGGCTCTGCCACCACACAAGCTAGGAAACCCTCACACCCCTGGCTCAAAAGTCTCGCCGCCCGAAGTGCAGAAATGCACCTGAAGCCTCCAAAACTGGCAGACCGTGGAACTCGAAAGAAGGCAACTCCGATATGGAGAAGATGATCTTTCTCTCAAAACAGTCCACCAAGGCGTGGTAAGCGGACAGCCAGTCCATCCCTAGAATTACACCAAAGTCCTCCATCTGTATCATAATCAGGTCAGTGGGAAGGTTATGTCCCCCAACACTGACCTCGCAACCCGTGTATACCTCGTCAGCTACAAACAGCTGACCACTTGGACCACTGATCACGAACGGATCCTCTAACAGCATACAATCCTGCCCCAAACTAACTGCGAAACTGGCGGCAACAAATGAGTGCGTAGCGTCGGAATCGAAAAGCTTGTAAATGAGTCTACCGGAAACTGAAACCATACCTGCCACCTCTGATCCCGAAGCTCTGGCATCCCTGTGTGTCAGGGTGTTGATACGCCCCTCAGCCCTAGGTGCGGACGAAGCAGCCACACTCTGTGTCGGACGGGTAGCTGATGGCCGATACCCTCCCCGGGACTATTGTCCTCCTCCTCGTGCCTGGAACCCACGGCCTCCTGCTCGCCCTCTAGTGCTGGGCGCGGGAATCATCTACTGACCTCCTGCCCTAGACGGGCAGTCCCTCCTGATGTGGCCTGGCTGGCCACATTGGTAGCAGAGGGGAACCCAACTACCGCCCTCGGTGGGTCCCTACTGTCGGCTGGGCGGGGGTCCGGTGCTAGCAACTGGCCCCTGTCGAGGGCCCCCAAAGGCCATTGATGGCCCTGCAAAACGTGACGGCTCTCCTGCGGGCACCACGTGTCTTCTCTCTCATCGGCCCTGTGGGAAGTCTAGCTGATAGGGCCTTTTCTGCCCGCTGTCAGTATCTCGTGCGGACGGGTTGGTCTCTTCATATGTCATAGCTGCCTCCACCACCCTCGAGAATGTAGGCAGCTTCAGGGGTTTAACATACCCCCGAATTACAGGCCGGAGCCCCTCGGTGAACTTCCAAAGGCGCTCCTCCTCAGTGGCCACTTCTGTCACTGCAAAGCGAGATTGCTCCAGAAAATGTGTGCGGTACGCGCTCAAGGTCATCGTCCCCTGCCGGAGAGTGTGGAACTCCCGCCTCCTTTGGTCCTGCCACGTTTGGGGAAAGTACTGCTCGCAGAAGAGGGTGACGAATCGGTCCCAGGTCAGCTCGTCCCTCTCCTATCCCCTGACCGCCCTCCACCACCTGTGTGCCACGCTCTCCAACAGGTATGTGGCAAAGGCCACACGACACTCCACCGAGGGGCGAAGGGTGTCAAAAACCTTCTCGATCTGCTCGAGCTAGTCCTCCGCCTCGGTCGGGTCCTCATCCCCTTTGAAAGAGGGGGGCTTCAGCTTCCGAAACTGTCCGAAAAGCTCGAAGTGGCGCTGCAGTGGAGATGCTGGTGCACCTCTAGGTAAAGAAGCCTCGTGCACCGAAGTGTTGGGGAAGGTGGGGGCGGTGGCGGCCCATCCCTTTCCCCGCGTCCAGTGCCACGTCCATCGCGTGGTCCCACAGAGGACTCCCCCTTCGCAGCCCCAGGGAGAGGCGCTCGTGGCGGTGAGTGGAGCTCCTCTCGCACGATATCCCGTATCAGCTGGGCAAGGTCCTGGGCTTGAATGCCCAGGAGCAGTGGCTGGTTCACTGAAACGTCGACCTCAACACGCCCACCCCTCCGACCTCGTCCTCGGCCATGCCGGCGGCCCGCCTAGCTAGTCCCGCGTCGAGGCATCTCCTGCAAGGAGACGCGAAATACAGAACTGAAACACGTCAATACGAAACAATATCTAATGGAGAAGTCTAAGAACATATGTCAAAAGAAACGTTGTGGTGGCTACTCTAGTTACAAACACGTGAATTGGTTATTTTCTAGTCAGTTGGTTCACTTCTCGAGACGACCTTGCTCTAATACCATCTTGTTACGACCCGATTCCCGAATCCCTACCGACTCGACCGATCACAAGACCCAGTCGTCCAACAAGAAAGCAACCAAAAGAGCAGTAAAATAAACCACATTCACCATGTATATAACTAGCAGTAACAAAATACAGCAGTAAAGAAAAGAAATACTCCAGTATACACCACCACAACAGTAAAGAAATAAACAGGTACATAAACATGATGCTTACAATAAAAGAGTACAGTGGTAATAGAAAATACTCACTACAATAGAAGGAAAAGTACAGTGGGTACTACACAAGTAAAACTACTGGGCCCTACTAGGCCCAGTACCCTCTGCAGCCGCCGACTCTGGCTGCTCAACACCTGGTCTTGAAAAGGTGACAAAGGTGACACATCAGCGAAACGCTGAGTAGAGTGGCAACCAAGAGCTAAGAAAACAGTAAGGTGGACAGTAGCTGTTATATTTTTAATCGCTTCATTTATTTTTCCATTTATTCATTATTGAATTATTTCTCCGATCTTTCTCTTGATCTTGAGTGTTCCTCATGGGAATGATCTTGATTGCACTCTTTTCCGAAAAGTAGAAATAACACGTGGTGCTCCCCTGGCCAGGAGAGTCTCCCGTGGTGGTCCTACCCTCAGTCAACCACCCCAAGGTCGCTGACAGACGTAACAGTGACTACGGCATGCGCAATAAATGCACGGGTAGCTACCCCGCACTGGCACGCTGTCAGTCGTTTTCGTTAACGGGTGTGCCCAAAGCACAGCACGGAACCAGTATAGGGCAGAGCGCTCTCAGTAACAGGGGTCCAGCCCCTCCACAGTAACTAAACAGGGGTCTTGCCCTCCACAGTCCGCGCACCCTCGCCTGACTACCCTGGTTTGCCCAGTAGGCCTAACAAGTCGGTGTAGGAGGCTAGTAGAACCCCGGGGCCCGTGGGGTGGCTAATGCTCTCCCTACACTAGTATCTCTCCTCGGTACTGTGTACACGAGGGCCAAAAGTTGGTACAAAGTGTCCAGACCTAACCCCGGGTCCCTGGGGCAGCTAGCTCCGCTCTGCACTAAACGGGGGGATAGTCGCTCTCCTTGGTACTCCGTACTCAAGGGCCAGCTCACTTCCCCAATTCTATTCCATTCACTTCTCAGGAGCTCTACTCCTAATTCCCCGTAGGGTTCATGTTCTTTTAACTCACCCAATTTAGGTTTCATCATTTTAGCTTTATATTCATATAGCCCATTGTCTCCACAGTAATTATCCATTCATAAACAGGTAGCTGTTAACCAATTACAGGCAGCTATCATTTCCTTTCTACTTTTCCAAGACTGCAATATATATATATTCAATATAGTTTTCCAGTCCTAGGATTCATGTCATATCCTACGATCTATCATTCAATCTAGTTTTCCAGTCCTAGGATTCATGCAATACCCTAGGATCAATCATTCAATCTAGTTTTTTTTTTTTTTTAGTCCTAGGATTCATGCAATACCCTAGAATCTATTAATTATTTCACAAGGGCATAATTTTTGATAAATAATTAAAGGGGCCACTCTACCCGCAAAATCGGGAGTACTGGGGGCGTAATCGGCAAGCCCGCTCACCTCCGCAACCCCCAGAGCCGCAACGGAACGGGATCCTAACACAAGGATCAATTATAAGGAGCTACTTAGAACAGAATACAATTATTGTAAACAGGTAGAGAAACTAAATCTGAGAAGAACGAAACTTGAAACGTGGAAAACAGACTCCGAATGGACCCTAAACGGGTAAAAAACGACAAGTCTGCCCAAAATCAAACATCTGGAACATCTTCCAGACGTCTTAAATGGTGGCTCAGGTCATACCTTGGTCCTGCGTGGTCCTTCAGACGTCCAGAAGCCCACTGAACCGTCTGGACATAGTTTCCAGACGTCCGACTGTCACTCCGGACGTCTAGAGACCATCTCCATCGTCTGGTGCTGTGCCCAAACATCCGATCTGTGTGGGAGGGCGTGCCCTTGCACCTTCCCGAATGAGACCTGCATGCACACACGATCGTCCTCAACACAAGATGAGGTAGAACTCCTTGGCGGGATGGCTGCATGGCCGTACACGTGAAAATAGAAGGATCGAAAAATATCGTACCTCTCAGACATCTGGACCTCCCTCCAGACGTCTCCTGCGTCGTCTGGACGTATGTCCAGACATCTGATTCTGGGAAATTTTCCCAGAATCAGGACCTCCTTGCCCTCCGCCTGCAGCGCACGGCCGTACCGCGTTTTGCTCACCTACTGCCTGAGCTGCAGCAGCTCCTCCCCGGCACCACGCGCCTGCTGCACACCCACTGGCCAGCCCTGGCTGCTCCGGCGAGCTTGCAACCTTGCGATCAAGCTCTCTCTCCCTCTCGCAGCAGCCCCTCCTCCCCACGCACTCACAGCAGCCGCTTCGGCTGCCCTCGCTCGCTCACTCTCTCGCTGAAAGGAAGAAGAAGATGGCGGTGGAGTGAGGGTGAGGGAGAGGAGAGGGGGTATTTGAAGGATGCTGTGGGGAGAGAGAGAGAGAAAAAGGTGTCTGCGCCTGTAGGGAGGAAGGAAAGAGAAGAAGGAGGGCGACGGTTCAATCTGCGCGCTCATGCGCGCAGACACTGTTACAACCCGGTTCCCAAATCCCTGCGAGATACGAGAATCGGACCGACTCGACTGATCCCAAGACCCAGTCGTCCAACGAGAAAGTAACCAAAAGAGCAGTAAAATAAATCACATTCACCATGTATATAATTAGTAGTAACAAAATACAGCAGTAAAGAAAAGAAATACTCCAGTATATACCACCACAACAGTAGAGAAATAAACATGTACATAAACATGAAGCTTACAATGAAAAGAGTACAAGGGTAATAGAAACTACTCATAACAAAAGAAAGAAAAGTACAGTGGGTACTAGACAAGTAACACTACTGGGCTCTACTAGGCCCAGCATCCTCTGTAGTCGCCGACTCTAGTTGCTCAACACCGGGTCCTGAAAAGGTAACAAAGGTGACACATCAGCGAAATGCTGAGTAGAGCGGCGACTAAAAGCTAAGAAACAGTAAGCTGGACAGTAGTTGTTATATTTTGAATTTCTTTCTTTATATTTTTCCATTTATTCACTCTTGAATTATTTCTCAGATCCTTCTCTTGATCTTGAATGTTCCTCGTGCGAACGATCTTGATTGCAGTCTTTTTCGAAAAGTAGAAGTAGCACATGGTGCTCTCCTGGCCGAGAGAGTCCCCCGTGGTGGTCCTACCCTCAGTCAACCACCTCAAGGTCGCTGACAGACGTAACGGTGACTACGGCACGAGCGATAAACGCACGGGTAGCCACCCCACACTGGCACGTGGTCAGTCGTTTCCGTTAACTTGTGCACCCAAAGCATAGCATGGAACCAGTATAGGGAAAAGCCCTCTCAGTAACAGGGGTCCAGCCCCTCCACAGTAACCAAACAGGGGTCTTGCCCCTCCACAGTCCACGCACCCTCGCCTGACTACCCTGGTTTGCCCAGTGGGCCTGACAAGTCGGTGTAGGAGAGCTAGTAGAACCCCGGGGCCCGTGGGGTAGCTAGTGCTCTCCCTACACTAGTAGCTTTCCTCGGTACTGTGTACACGAGGGCCAAAAGTCGGTACAAAGTGGCCAAACCTAACCCCGAGTCCCTGGGGCGGCTAGCTCCGCTTTGCCTTAAACAGGGGGACAGTCGCTCTCCTTGGTATTCTGTACTCAAGGGCCAGCTCACTTCCCCAATTCTATTCCATTCACTTTCCAGGAGTTCTACTCCTAATTCCCCGTAGGGTTCATGCTCTTTTAACTTAGCCAATTTAGGTTTCACCGTTCCAGCTTTATATCCATATAACCCATGTCCTTAACAGTAATTATTCATTCATAAACAGGCAGCTGTTAACCAATTTTACAGGCAGTTATCATTTCCTTTCTACTTTTCCAAGACTACAATGTATAGATATTCAATCTAGTTTTCCAGTCCTAGGATTCATACCATGCCCTAGGATCTATCATTCAATCTAGTTTTTCAATCCTAGGGTTCATGCAATACCCTAAACTCTATTAATTATTTCATAATTGCATAATTTTTGATAAATAATTGAAAGGGCCACTCTACCCACAAAATCAAGAGTACTGGGGGCGTAATCGGCAAGCCCGCGCGCTTCCGCAACCACCAGAGCCGCAACGGAATGGGGTCCTATCACAAGGGTCAAAGATAAGGAGCTACTCAGAACAGCATACGATAACTGTAAACAGGTAGAGGAACTAAATCTAAGAAAAATGAAATTTGAAACGTGGAAAACGGACTCCGAACGGACCCTAAACGGGTCAAAAACGACGAGTCTGCCCAAAATCAGACGTCTGGAACTTCTTCCAGACGTCTTAAATGATAGCTCAGGTCATACCTTGATCTACGCAGTACTTCAGACGTCCAGAAGCCCGTTGGAACATCTGAACTTAGTTTCTAGACGTCCGACTGTCACTCCGGACGTCTGGAGACCCCATCCGTCGTCTGGTGCTGTGCCTAGACGTCTGATCTATGTGGGATGGCATGCCCTTGCGCCTTCCCAAACAAAACCGGCACACACATGCGCCCGCTCTCAACACCAAAGGAAGCAGAAGACTTCAGCGGAAACGGCTGCATGGTCGTACATGCGAAAGAAGAAGAAGATAAAAAATAATGTACCTTTTAGATGTCTGGACCTGCCTCTAGACGTTTCCTTCATCGTCTGGACGTAAGTCCGAACGTCTGATTCTGGGAAATTTTCCCAGAATCAGGACCTCCTCGCCCTCTGCCCGCAGCACATGGCCGTGCCGCACCTCGCCCACCTGCTACCTGAGCTGCAACAGCTTCTCCGCGGCACCCCACGCTTGCTGTGCACCCACCGGTCTGCTCCGGCTGCTCCGACGAGCTCGCAACCTCGCAGTCAAGCACCCTCTTCCTCTCACAACAGCTCCTCCTCCCCACACACTCGCAGCAGTCGCGGTTGCCGCTCTCGCCCGCTCGCTCTCTCGCTGACAGGGAGAAGAAGAAGAAGAAGGTGGTGGAGTGAGGGTGAGGGAGAGGAGTATTTGAAGGCAGCGTGGGGAGAGAGAAAGAGGAAAGGCTGCATCTGTAGGGAGGGAGGAAAGAGGAGGAGGAGGGTGGTGGGTTCAGTCTGCGCACTCCTGCGCGTAGACGCGAACCCGTACGCCGAAAAAATTTAATTCTAGACGTCTGGGAAGGCTTCCAGACGTCTGACCAGATGTCTGGACCGCTTCCCAGACGTCTTAAACGACGCTTGATGCCCGGTTATAATAGACACGAACCCGTACGCCAAAAAAATTTAATTCTAGACGTCTGCGACGGCTTGCAGACGTCTGGACCAATTCCCAGACGTCTTAAACGACGTTTAGTGCCAGGGTTATAACAATTAGCCTTAATTAAGCGTATATTAATTACTCAAATATTTGAACAGTATCATCAATCAAAAATTCCACGCAAGATAAGTGGCCATAGTATCAAGCCAAATCAATCAGAAATGTTTCCATAGTATCAAGCTTCAATGCCACATCAGACGTCGCCCAAAGTCTTCAGACGACATAAGTGAAAGCACAGCACAAGGCTTTTACAGAAGCCTTCTTCTTCTTTCAGCATGAGCCTTCTCCTTCTTCTTTTCTTCTCAGAGCCTTCCCTTTCTTCTTTTTCTCCTTCACAAGCACAAGGGGCATTCAGCAACTAAGTATTAGCCGCATACACAGAGGAGCAAAACCCTCCCCCACTCTTTAACAATTTCCTCCTATCCTTCTCTCTCACAGACCCAGCAAGCGTATTCGGATCCAGATACTCTGGTATACGGGTTGTGTACAGTGTCCAAGGCCATTGGCGTGTGTGGTGACTAAGGAATGGAGATAAGCGGGTTAGTGGGTATGTGAAGGGGTGTGAGGGACTCGACCCCTCAAGTGTCTTGGGAGATAGAGCATAAACACAAAAATAATATATGCGCACTCATGCGCTCTTCCATGCCCGATGTGAAACTGAACCCACTTCATCTTCGCTTGCGTGCAGCTGAGGTGAAGCTTTGTCAATTGGGTATGCTGCTGCTGTTGGGATCCTCAATTGGGGACCTGGATAACTTCTTGGGGCATATCCGCGTGGCTTGGAGGTGATTGCGATGAAGAACAAAGCTCGAGAGCTGTAGCTGAAGTTGGAGATGATGGTGGCGGTGGAGGGTGACAACGTATACCTAAAATACCAAAGAACGACCTTTCGACCATGTTAAATCACTTTAAGAGCTTCAAGCGGATGCGGCGAGGGCGTTGGTGGAGATGGCGTGCTGTGGAGAAGCGTATGTGAGCGTGGCGAAGGCGAAAATGGTGGTGCAATAGTGGGGTGTTTGGGAGCGTGATGGAGGTGATAATTCCCTCAATTTCTTGAGGGGTTTGATGCAGGTTGATGAAGCAGAGGTTATGGAGTCGATGGGATTTGGTGGATTGTAGAGGTGCAGAGGCCTCGTCGGAGATGTGGTCGGAGAAAGTGAAGATGATAGCCAATGACTAAGTCGGTGGTTGAAACAAGGGTTTAAGGAGCTAAAACTAATCTAACTAGGTAAAGGAAGACATTACACTAGCTATTGGATGAAAGGGGAGGGGATCCGCATTGGTTTGTCAGGTCGATGCCGGAGAAGATGAAATCTCCTAGGGGGAGAAGCGGCAATGACAAGAGAAGGTAGGCAGCGCTCGCTGGTATTGCGATGCGAGGAGGAGTGAGAGGAAGATGATCCCACCAACTATATTCTGTGACGGCAAGCAAAGAAGGTAGTCAAAGAGGATCGCCGGAGTTGGCGGAGACGGAGGACGGGGAGAAAAGAAGAAGGGGATTCCGGCCGCCAAACCAAGCAAGGATGTAAGGTTTGCTATGAGGATCTTTTTATAGGGCTTTAGATAAGCTATAGATCAGGAAGGAGATTGATTGAGCTGTCAACTCAGGGAATAGGATTCTTGGAATCCTTGCCTTCATGCGGTGTGTAGGATTAATTCCAATCCCTAAAACGAGGTTGAATGGATTCCTAATTCCTAAACATACATCCTTCCAATTTTGGAAGGATTTGGAGTTGAAACGAGGGAGATCTTCTCTCATGAAGCTTGAACCTTTGGACTCACACCTACTATGGTGACAGGGACCTAGATGTGAAGGTGATGACAAATTTAAGGGGGTATTTGCAATAGAATTCGAAATTTGAGGGGCTATTTGAGAGAAGAGTCAAACTGGACCAAAATGCAAACTAGGTCAATGTGATCTCTGATTGGGTCCAAATTTTGGTACAAACCTAATTTGAATCCAAGAAATCTGATGGTGAAGTCATTTTTTTTTGATCAATTTTGATTGGAAAATTTACGTAGAAACCCAAATTAGGGTAACTTCCTACCTGAGACTCTGTTTTAAGTCAAAATAGGTTCAGATGGTCAAATCAAGGATACCGAACCTTATAGAATATTTTTATATAATTTTAGAAGGTTTAGATGAATTTTATATTGACCAGAACCTCAATTAATTAAGTAGATTTGAAATTAGGGTTTCAGATGTCCGTTAATTCTCGAAATGCATGAAAACCCATTTCTATCTGCATGGACCCTCTTATTAGTCATTAATGCTCATCTGACCTTCATTTAACCCTTGGGAAACCCCATGATTATTTTGCATTTATGATCAATTAAAACTGCAGATTTAACCCTATTTTAATGCATTCTTCTCAGAAAGGATATGCAAGGAATTATGACTCTCTAGCGATTATGTAAGAGCATTTATCTTTTGATTCTGACTAATTAAAGCTAATTATGGGTGATGATGACATTATCATCAATAATTTAATGTGTGCATTACTGCATTTCAGAATAATAAAAAAAAATGAAGATAAATGTGGTGGACATTGAGACTTAATCCTATGAGCTCTTACATGCCAACTTTACTACTATGCCAACCTTTTGGTGGTCAAGAAAAGAAGAAAATTGATATATGCTTTTCAAAACTTTTGAAAAGATGTGTACAATTGTATTTATGTATGTATCATTTATATTTACAAGTATCCTAAAAAATGTCAATTTACTAACATACACGTTTAATGAAAGATTGGCCATAAATTAAAGAATCTGTATATAAAAAAAGGCCCTTCACTTATCTTCTTTCTTTCTCCAAAATCTCTCCTCCACCTCCCATTCCTCACCTACTCTTCCTTGAACTTGACTTTTTGGCACTGGTTTTACTGAAATCTATTATGTTGTCAAGATGAAAGCCCAAATTGCAAATGTCATGTTGTCAGTGAGAATAAAGTCCTTGGTCTCAAGCCTCTCACAGGTGGCGCAAAGAGGGACGCGATACACATTGCCACTTGAAGCATAAAATGGCAAGGGGGAGAAGCATGCATGCCCATTCGAGATCCCTTCGTAGCAGTAGCTTCCTTGCACAGTTTTCCTCGTTTATGTTACTTATTGTCAAGTAGCATTAATGTTAGGATGATGGTCAAAGATTTGTGTGATTTGAGGAGAGGATTCTATGCAAAGCTCGTGCTCTGCAAACCCTCCCATTTTGTGTCTGTTTAAGCAACAAAACCACTCCCCATCGAAGTTGCAGTACGCCTCATTGTTTGCACTGGTGGATGGGGGGAGGGGGGATTTTGAATGAGTTTCCCATCTATTCTTCTGTTCTTACTCCCACACTATTTGGCAGGATATTTGGATTGCTCTCATACCTCAACTGCAATGGTCTACATCCCCTCTTCTTGCTTGGCAGGAGGCTAGGAGAATAGGTATGAACATGCAGCTATTCTCTTAGGGCACTCTCAGCGACCATTTGGCATATCTGGAAGGAATGGAATGGAAGATTACACGAAGATAGTGTTATAACTAATGCATATAGGAAATAAATAAATAAAAACATATGCATTTCCAACATTTTCGTATAGATAAAAAAGATTAAATCAAGTCAAACATGATTTGGCAAGATCCAAAATAAAATAAAGAATAAATAACATGCAATAGCACAAATAAACAAAGCGAGAAGGGATTAGATTTTACTTCGATCGAAGCACCCATTAAGGACTTCCATTAGAGAAGGTATCACCCCCTACAATACCGGTGTGTCAGGGTTTGACGAACTCCTCCAAAGATACGATGATCCACCTCCAAGATTCAGCGCGCTCTGATCTTAGAAGTCCTTGAAAACAATCTGAGGAGAACAGAGCCGAGGTAATTTGGTTTCCAATTAAATTCTCGATTGATCTACCAACTGAATGGTTTGATCACCAAAAACTTCTCGCGGATCTTTCAATCTCCTTATGCAAGATCGACAAAAGTGATTGGAAATTTTTCTACTAATCTCACATCAAACGAATGCTCCAAGAAAGAGAGACAAGAACAAGAGAGAGAGGGAGAGAGTGGAGATAGCTTTCTACTCTTGTTGTGTGTCGAATGAGAAGCCCCTCATAACCCTTATAAAGTGCCCATGATCAGATATTTAAGGAAATTCCCATTTTATGGAAACACGACAATTGATTGACCAATTAAGTTCATTGATCAACCAAAATAATTGGTCGATCAAACTTCACTATTTGGTCGACCAATCCAATTGATCGACCAAACTAAATTGATTGATTGACCAAAATAATTGGTCTACCAATTTCACTATTTATTGACCAATCCAGGTCAAAATCATGAGATTAAAAATTCGTAGTAAAAGGAATCCAAATTTCAAGTTCCAAATTGATTATCACCTGAGCCCGAGCCTGAGCTGGGGCGAGGCGGCGTGTGCGCGCTTGCGTGGTCCCTAGCCCCACCTCTCACTCTTTACTACATAAGCCTTGGGAGGCAGAAGCCTTTTACGCCTACCAAGAGGTTTGTCTACTTCTAGTATGAGACTAAAAGCTTCTCCCAAATCTCATTAATTTCAACATGAATTCTCATGTCACCATTGATGATAACGTCATCATCAGCCATATCTAGCTTTAATTAGTCATAATCCATTGATAATCGCTCCTACATAATTGCCAAAGAGTCGTAATTCATTGCATATCCTTTCTAAGAAAAATGCATTAAAATAAGGGTAAATATGCAGTTTTAATAGAATATCCTAAATGCAAAACAATCACAAGGTTTCCTAGGGGTTAATTAAAGGTAAAATGGTCATAAATGTCTAATAAGTGGGTTCATGCAGAACAAAATGGGTTTTTACGCATTTTGAGAATTAATGGACATCTGAAACCTTAAAAATAGATTTGCTTAATTAACTGAGGTTTTGGTCAGGATAAAATTCACTTAAACCTTCTAAAAATAATATAAAAATATTCTATAAGGTTTAGTATGCTTGCTTTGACCATTGGAACCCACTTTTTTCCTAAAACAGTCTCAGATAAACAGTTGCCCTAATTTAGGTTTTTATGCAAATTACTCAGTCAAACTTGGTCAAAAACAAAATTCTACTTCACCATCAGATTCCTTGGGTTCAAATTAGGTTTTTATCAATATTTGGACCCAATCAGAGATCACCTTGACCTAGTTTGCATTTCGGTCAGAGTAGACTCTTTTTATCACATAATGGTCACTTTTGGAATCCTTGCAAATACCCCTTAACTTCGTTGTCTTCTTCACACACAGGTCCCTGCCACCATGGCCGTGTGAACCTACCAAGAGCGAACCTTCAATCAGGGTTTTCTCCCTGATTTCATGGAGAAACTTCTGAGGAGATCCCCTTTCATCTAAGATCTTCCATGACTTGCCTAAATTGTCCAAGAGTTCAAGCAAACTCTTGGAAATTCCTAAACCGAAGCCCTTGATTTCCGAGCTTTCAAGCTTTTTTCCAAGCTTGAAGCTCGACCCTATGGCCTATAAAAGGACCCACATTACAAACCTTACGTCCTTAGCTTGGTTTGGAGGCCAACCACACCCTCTTCCCTTCTCCCTCAACCTCCTTCTCCGCCAACTCTAGCGAGTCCTCCAACCAACTTCCTCGTCCACCTCACAGACAATAGCAGGTGGATCCTTCTTTCCCATGTTTGTCCCCATCTCGCAATACCAACGAGAGCCTCTTAGACCCCTTCTTTCCTCGCCGTTCCTACCACCGGAGGCTTCACCTTCCACGACGCTGGCCATACCAAAATCGATGCCATCCTCCACTTTTGTCCAATTAGAATAGGCTAAATAGGTTTCTTTAAAGTCTTAGGTTAGTTTCCCTTACTCAAAAACCCAAAAACATCCCTCGACCTCCACGCAAACCACCTTCGTCCTCTGCTCTGGCCACCCCTCCGGCAAGTCGACCCCACTTCCACAACCCACCAAATAACTTGCTGACACTCCCACGAGATCCGCTGTGCACCCACGACCAAAATCCTTAGCCAACTTTATCCTCTTGACCTCCCAAACAACCCCCGGAACACGCCCATCATCGACCACCATCTCCGAGTTCGTCCGACCTCCACGCTCCACCAAACTCCACAAGACCACCGTCAATGCACTCGACACCCTACGGTGAAGCTCCTGAAGTAGTTTAATCAGGCCGTATACCTGATTAAACCAGATATCAGAGGAAGAGGAAGAGGAGAGGAGGAAAAAAAGAGAGTAGGGAAGGGGAGGGTTTTTCTCTGAGTTGGTTCCCCCTGCTCCATACTTAGCCGTGAAAAGAGCTTGAGGAGCTTGGCCTCTTGTGCTGTGAAGGAAGTAAAGCCTTAGAAAAGAAAGGGAAGGCTTTGAGAAGAAGAAGGAGAGGGCTCATACAAAGAAGGCAGAAGAAGAAGAGGCCAAGGAAAGAAAGCAGAAGAGAAGAAGAACAAAAGCTTGAAAGTACTGTAGCAGGCGACAGTTAAGTCGTCTAATTCTCAAATCAGATGTCTGATTACTGTTTACTTATTTAACATGATTGAGTAATTGATATACATGTGCTTAGGCTAATAATTGGTGATCTAAATCACCATTATTTTGTTCTAGGTATCTTTTTGTCTCTAGATACATTGATATTTGATTGCGCAGCAATCATAGGTCTTAATTGACCTAAATTAAGCTAAGACTTAGCATAAGTTAGGGTTATTCATGCATGCATACGCATTATCTGCATCTTTACTGCTTTCCTTTAGCTATGCATAAAATAATGTTATAATGTGCTGATTAAGTGTATTATGTCGATTGCAAGCAATAAGCAGATCTGGAGCTGGATCTGGAGCAGGATCTGAAGCTGGATCTGAAATAACGGGAGTTGTGGCAGAGCTGGAGCAGAAGGCCTAGTTTAGATGTAGGAATAATAATGTAAGGGGGTTAAAGGTTTTCTATTCTATTAAGTAGAAATAAAGTAGTAAAATGTGAAGAGCTTAGGTCCATCCTAGCCCTAGGATAGCCTAGAGACTTCCCCAAGCCTTAGCCACCCTTAGATTAGGTCACAACACCCTAGGAAGCCCTAAAACCCTAGTTCCAACCCTTCTCTAGACGTCCAGATAAGTTTTAAGACGTCCAGGACCCTTAGCCAACTCCCGCACACTTCAAACCCACTTCTGCAGTGTTATTGGACGTCCAGACACTTTGTCAGACATCCAATTTCTGCAGAATACCCAAAACAGAACCCGAAACCCTTCCTGACTCTGATTGGACGTCCAAACAACAAGTCTGGACTTCTGATTTTTGAGTATAAGACGTCTGATTATATAATTAGACGTCTGATACTACTCTCCAATTCCTGTTTTGAGATTTAAGCCTTGATCTTGGATCTCTAGGTCCCTAAACCCAATTCCAACCCCATAGGAACCTAAATTAATGTGCACTAACCCTAGTACACCACCTCTAGACCTCCCCAAGGACTTAATTATGTCCTCACTAAACCTAATTGACTTGGATCTTAGTCAATTCCATCAGCCTATTCAATTGGACTCATTGAGTCCAATTGAGCCCTGATCTCAGCACACACTGTCCAATTGGACTCAGTGAGAGTCCAATTGACCTAGACCTAACTTAATTAAGTTGTTTTACTCTAAATTAAGTTTCCACACACCTAATTAAACTTGTATTAAGTTTAATTACACTTTACCTTAGTGAATTAGGGTTTATAACCCTAATTTGAGACCTACCTTGACCTAAACCCACTAGAACCCAACCTAATCAACCTAGCCACCTAAGTTTCGACCCACACACACCATCCACACGAAAATATCTAGCCTAGAGTTCTCTAGAACTTTACCATGTGTGGTTGCCTTGGTTGCCAAAAATAGCAACCAAGAGCCATTCAATTTTTAGATCCACATTTGGTGGATCTAAAAACTACCATCCACCCTCTCTCTCTCACTCTCCCACGAGCTCCCACCATAGGCCTTCTAGAGAATTCCATAATTCTCTAGAGAGTTTCCATTGGGTCTATAAAAAGACCCCATGGGTGGCCATTTGCACCCATTCACTCCCTTGGCAATTGCTCTCCATTGGTGCCATTCATGCCACCTCCACTTAGCCACTCACTCCACCTCCACGAGCTCACTACCACCACCATGGAGGACACCATGCCGGGATGCTGGATCAACCCTACCTCTCTCCAAGGGTCGGCCTAAGCTACATTGGTCGCCCCTCATTCTCCTCTCGACCACTCCAAGGCCATTGGGGACCACCCCTGAATGCCCTCTATTCTTCTAGCTCTAGATCATGCTCTTCATAATTTTTACTGCTTTCATTTACTGCTTAGTAGAGTAGTTTCTCTTCTCCCCCAATGATGCATGCGAAATCCCCCCGTCGATTCTTGTATGCAATCGCTTTCTGGTAGCTAGGTTTAATTTCAAGCATTCCTGTATAAGCTTTCCTCTAGAATTCCTGTACAAACAACTCTCCCCCAATGAATGAATGAAAATGCATTTATATATATATATCTCTTTATGTGTTTGAAATCACCATGAGCTGAATGATTATTTTATTTGCATGATTTAAGTGTATGTTCTTTAACCGCCTATATATTGCACACCAGAATATTAAGTAGAGCAGCTTTAAGATCGATTTCAAAAACAGAAACACGCCTCCCAGAGACGAACGACCGGGACTCAAAGTCTCGTTATTTTCAAAACAATATTTTTGACGAACATTTTTGCGCGACTATACTATGACTTTCGACGACTTTCAAATGCGTGAAAATGGCTTTCTGTGAATATTCACTGAGTATTTAATGTGACAGGTTATTATTCATTGTAAATCTATATTTTGCTCAATTTCTTGTGCTCATTTATATTTTAATTGAGATAAAGCATGTGAATTCCTATTTGCTCCCTGTGTTCAACCTCGGACTTCATTTCTAGATATTCGAGTCATGAGTTTCATTTGCTGAGAGATCTATTAAGGATTTTGTACTACAACAATGATAACTTAATCTAAATCCTCTTTGGATCCCATTCAACATTTTGGCACCATTGCCGGGGAGTAACGCATAATTCATCGCTATTCTTGTTTCTACCTGATTATATTTAAGCACTACTTTGCCCTTGTTTGTTTCTTGTGATTTTGCGAGGTACATCACGAGGCAATCTTCCACGTAAAACAACCACTCCTAGGGTAGGTAATCTCTCTCCTTCCCTAATCTCCTAATCCTTGAAAGAAAGAAAAGGAAACAATCAATTAGGAACTACCTATTTTACTGTCTTAGTTAATCATCATTTAAAAGGCAAGTTTTCCTAATTTGTGGAAATTTTCATAGTTGATTGAAGCTTGAGGAGATTCTATTTAGAATTCCATACCCAAATTGCCTATACCTATTAGGGACTACGCTTGATTTATAAATCACTTTGGGCTAACACATTTCTTGTTTGAAGCCCAAGGTGAACATTTTGAGATTAAATTGGACTTGAAATAAAGCTCACTAGGGTTTATACTCTAGGGTTTTGAAGTGTTAGTACACAATTTCCTGCATTAAAGAGAATTTAACTTCCTGCATTTGTGTGCTACCCAAGCCCCTATTTGAAAAGATCTAACCAAGTAGAACCCTAAAAGTAGGCTCTAATTTCACTTGAACCTTAAAAATTGTGGACCTAATAACCTGAGAGTCAATTCAGGGTGATTTCTGGGTCTTGACCTAGATTTCATTCTGCCATCTTTAGGGCAGGTCAGGTGAAGTTGACCTACATTGTGGGCCAACCAACCTCCAAATTAGGTCTTAAGTCAAATCAATTTCTAAATCAAATGAAATTCAAGGTACTAATTAGGCTAAAATTGGTAGACTTAAGGTCTTAAGTTTGTACATTCTGATCTACCTGAAATTGCAGTGATAAGGAAGGTCTGGTGGGGGAAACCCTGTAACCTGTGGGGACTCTCTACCGTGTAGGGGTCTTTGTGGGGCTCTCCCTTTTTGGATGCCTAGGTATTTCTCAGGTGTGCGGATTTTTGATTCAGAGGTATCATCCGCCTCGAAAATGTCTTAGTCATCCAAAAATCTTTGGGTGCCTTGATTGAGTCCAATTCATATCCAGTCCCTCATCTTTTCTATAGAGCACATACATAGGAAGGTCATTAGGTTTTTAACCTAAGAGACCGCATTAGATCTTCTTGGGAATCTCTTTTCAAATTTGATCAACTTCAATCTAACCTGAGTTTGACTCTACATCATGATTCCACCACCTGATTCGAAAATGCAACCTGGCAATCTAGGAAGACTGTTTAGGAAACCTGAGTCCCAAATGAGCGTCAAAAAAAAAATTGAGAATGCTTATAGACACCACGAAGAATATTGTAAAAGGGACATTTAGGATAAATTCAAGAAAACAATGGACTACATTTTGAACCATATAGAGATGATATGGATACTACTAAACCACAGTTCAACCCGAGATGATCTCTTAGCAGAACACATTGAATTGGTGAAATTAGAAAACAACGATTATCTACAATATTGGTCAAATCCTTCAGTTCTGGAAGAACTACAAATTTTTTTGGAAAAATAGGGAGAATTGCTGAATAGATTATATAGATCCATTGATCAAAAATACCCGTCAGAAGTTAATATGACATCTTGGAGTAATTCCAGTGATCCATGTAATTTCCCAAATCCCGGGTTTGATGATCATAGTTGTTATGGACCCCTAACCCAGATGAATTCAGATTCAAATTTCATAGCAATTGACATTCCTGATCTTGATGAGGGTGGGGAGAATCCAATCGCAGGTGTTCCCAATTCTGAACCAGCCCTAGGAAACAAGAATTTGGTCCATCGAGATTAGATTTCCCCAACACCTGTGATGATGAGCTTAAAACAAGACTTCTCAAGAGTGTAAATTTCGCCCCTTATTTTGATAAGGTGACTCTCGAGAGCAATTCTAACATCCCAATAGAGTCCTGCCTAGATTCTAGTGATCCAATACCTACTTTAACCTAGAATCTAGATTTGAGCCTAATTGGGATGAGTATGAGGCCTCATGTGATGAAAGTTAGATTTTGAATTTGAATTACGATTTTGGGCCCGTATTTGATGAATACACCTCTCCAACCTCCTCAAACACTAATTGATTTTTCAGAAGTCACGCCAATCTATGATACAGAAATCGAAGAGTTGGATGAGTTGGGAATTGATTAGGTCTATCCTAGGAGCAAAGAAACTGAGCCCATGCCTAATAAGGACACCTTTTTAAAATCATAATCTGAAACTAGGTTAGATCCAAGTCAGGTTGTTGATTCTACTTATCTTGATTCTTTCTATGGTGGAACCTCTGATCTGGAATCGAGTTCAGAACATGGTCTTCGCAAGTTCTCTAACGATTTCAAATCTTACTCTAATTTTGGAGAACTGTTATTTCCTAATGACTCCAAACCAGTTTACGACCTTAGCAATCATGACCCACTTTTCGACATTGACTCTGAGGTTCCTAATCTTGAGATCATTAATTCAAAATCAGGTTTCATTGGGATGGAATCATTCCTGTTTGATCTTCAGGAATCAGAAGTAAGTGTCGAGAGTGTCTGCAATCCAGAGTTCGAATCTTTTCTTTACTCAAATTTTCATGATCCTATAAGCACTCTTTAGGCATTTACCTTTGATTTTGATGGCCATTATGAGGACTCTCTAGATGAACCTACCTTTGAAACCTTTCTAGAGGAGCCCTCAACACACATAGTTCTTAAGGAAGCCACCTCTTCAAATCCACATACAGAACCTTCTCGAATCCGAACCCAACCCTGATTCGCAACCGGAATCACTTCTACTCTGATTCTCCTCTCGATGATCCGGTCACACATGATTCTTCTCCACATTTTCATTGAGTTTCAGACATCAATCAGACTACTAATCATGCCCCATCCTTCTCTGATCACTCCTATAGGTATCTCATATCCTCCACAGACTCTTTTTCATTTGAGGATCCCTACTCTGACCAGGCTAATTCAACTTAGCCACACCCTGGATTCCCATTTCCACATCCAGTTGAGCTTTAAAACACCTGGTGGACACCGCATCTACTGATTCACATCCATCAACCCACCAGACTGATTGGGTTTAGGCTACATCATTAGCCTGTTGATCTAAACAAGCACCTGGTTGGACCAACCAGGCTTTTGATTAAGGTGCTTGTTCTATAAAATTCATCTGATTTGACCACTCCTTGTCCTTGACCACTTTCTACTCGACTGAAGGCATTGAATTTAGTACTTAATGGGAGGCAACTCGTCATTCCAAAAAACTAAAACCCTTCTTATCATCCTTTTGAACTTCACGTCTACTGCACTTTGAGTTCAGTGTTAGAACAGTCGACTCCACCTTTAGTACTTGTACCAGAGCTTGAAATTGTTCGGAACAGTCACCCCGACCCATTCACCCACCCTTTTGACCCTTTTCTAACCCATGAACCAAGCTGATTCGATACCCTCCGATTTACAATGAGGACATTGAAAAACCTAGGCATGGGGGGGTGTTAAAGTGCAAACACATAAAAATTCAAGTTTCTAAAGGGTTCTCACAAAAGAATTACTCATTCAAAAAAAAAAAACCAAAAAAATGATAAATTAAAAAAGAACAAAAATATGGAAAAAGGGGAGGAAATTTTGTGAACTTAATTGCATATCATTCTTGAGGAGGAAAAGAGGAGGTGATTTAAATGTCAAAAAGGAGCTACAATTTGAAATAAAAAGTGTTAGTCATTAGTAAATGATTATGGAATCTACTTAAGTTCTAGACCAAATCAAAAGAAAAAATTAAGTTCTAGAATAACAGAGAGACAAAGAGATTAGTATGAGTGTTGATCTTAGGCCTCTTGGGCTTGTTTTAGGGCTTAAACATTCAAGTATTCGTTAAGATCTAGATAATCCTCAAGAGGTTGAGGAAAATGCGAAGCTTATATATTAGGTGTAAGGCTTAGGGATTATTCGGCCTCGTTAACTAACCTCTGGTTTGCGAGAGTCGATAACCTAAGCACCCTAATCCATACACAAGTCTGGTTCACTGCGCTTAATAATCAAAATCACGCAAAAGCATTTGTTCTGTTCTGAAAAAGCTACCTAGATTAGGAGTAGCTTATCAACACAAGTTGATTTGGATGAGTTCCTGACACAGAGAGGTGCGAAATTCCCCTCGAAGATGTGCAATAACATACTCTCTCCTTAGTGTTTGTCTCTTAGGATATCTAAATATCCTACCGGGGGTATGTAAGCACCTTGTGCTGGTTTAGGTGCCATGGGCGAGATTATCCCGAAATGTCGATTGACAGGGCCTGAATTTAGCTACAGAACACCATGGGCGATACTATTTCAAAGTGTTGAAAGCCAAGGTTTTGGGGGTTGCCATGGGCGGTGCTATCTCAAAGCATCGAATGCCAGGGACCTTGCAAGGATTGATGGTGGGAGCAAGGAATCTGATACAGACTATGTTTTTGAGCCAATCCAAAGCTAGAAATAAAAAAAAGAAAAAGAGAGAGAAAACTCACCAAAAATGCAAAAATTCTTCTATCCCTCTCTCTTACAAAAATGCATTGCAAACTGAACCTAGACTAACCATGTTACAAGCACAGGTGCTTTAACCGTTGGGTTCAACGAACCTTAGGATAGTTTCTGTGGGCTTTAGAAACTTTTGCAGCAGAATGATACTAAAGCTGGTCAGATCTGGATCTTGGTTGGTACTTGAGTACCTCTCTGCCTATTATTAGCATTCTGACCTAATTTCTAAAAAGAAGAAAGAATCAGGACTTTGAACATCAAAGGCATGGTCTAGAATTTGAGTTCCTTTCATAAGATTTTACTAAGGGACTAGCAAAAGTTAGGCATGGTGGTATGATGATAACGTCATCATCAGCCATATCTAGCTATAATTAGTTATAATCCATTGATAAATGCTCCTATATAACCACCAAAAAGACGTAATTCATTTCATATCCTTTCTGAGAGAAATGCATTAAAACAGGGGTAAATCTACATTTTTAACAGAATATCATAAATGTAGAACAATCACGAAGTTTTCCAGGGATTATTAAAGGTCAAATGGTCATAAATGTCTAATAAGTGGGTTCATGCAGAACAAAATGGGTTTTTACGCATTTTGAGAATTAATGGAATCTAAAACCCTAAAAATAGACCCGCTTAATTAACTGAAGTTTTTGTCAGGATAAAATTCACCCAAACCTTCTAAAAATCATAGAAAAGTATTCTATAAGGTTTGGTATGCTTTCTTTGACCATTGGAACCCATTTTAACCTAAAACAGAGTCTTAGACAGACAATTACCCTAATTTGGGTGTCTGTGCAAATTACCCAATCAAACTTGATCAAAACCAAAATTAACTTCACCATCAAATTCCTTGGGTCAAAATTATGCTTTTAGCAAAATTTGGGCCCAATTAGAGATCACATTGACCTATTTTGCATTTTAATCCAAATATACTCTTTTTATCACACAATGGCCCCTAACTTTTGAAATCCTTGCAAATACGCCCTAAATTCGTTGTCCTCTTTACACGCTGGTCCCTACCTCCATGGCCATGTGAACCCACCAAGAGCCGACCTTCAATCAGGGTTTTCTCCTTGATTTCATTGAGAAACTCTTCCAAAATTGGAAGGAGGACTCCTGATGAGATCCCCTTCCATCTAAGATCTTCCATGACTTGCCTAAATCGTCTAATAGTTCATGAGAACACTTGGAAATTCCTAAACCTAAGCCCCTGATTTTTGAGCTTTCAAGCTTGTTTCCAAGCTTGAAGCTTGACCCTATGGTCTATAAAAAGACCCACATTGCAAACCTTATGTCCTTAGCTTGGTTTGGAGGCTAGACACCCCCTCTTCCCTTCTCCCCTGACCACCTTCTCCACCAACTCCGATAATTCCTCCAACCACCTTTCTCATCCACCCTCACAGACAATAGCGGTTGGATCCTTCTCTCCCACGTTCGTCTGCATCTCGCAATACCCGCGAGCACCTCTTAGACCCCTTCTTTCCTCGTCGTTCCTACCACCGGAGGCTTCACCTTCCACGGCGCCATCCTCCCCTTTCGTCCAAGTAGAATAGGCTAGATAGGTTTCTTTAGAGTCTTAGGTTAGTTTCCCCTACTCAAAAACCCAAAAACATCCTTCAACCTCCATGCAAACCACCTTCGTCCTCTGCTCCAGCCACCCCTCCAACAAGTCCGCCCCACTTCCATAACCCACCAAATAACTTGCCGACATGCCCATGAGCTCCGTCATGCACCCACGACCAAAAGCCCGAACCTACTTCATCCTCTCAACCTCCCAAACCACCCCGTAAACACACCCATCACCGACCACCATCTCCGAGTTCATTCGATCTCCATGCTCCACCAAACCCCATAAGACCATCGCCAATGCACTCCACGCCCTACAGCAAAGCTCCTGAAGTAGTTTAACTTGGCCACAAGGCTGTATTCATGTTTTCAGGGTTCTCGCTGGTCCTCCACTGTCGCCCTTTAGTTCTCTGACAGGCATCAATCTCTCCGGCTGCATTTACCAAACACGACCCCAGGTAGTGCGAGTGACTTCCAGGAATGCATCTGAGTGGTCAATTGGAAGCGTTGACCGCTCCTTCGCGACCAATTGGACGAAGACCTGCAGCTGCAAGCGCCCATGAAGAAAGGATGTGGTTTAGTCCCACATTGGAATGTGAAGAGGTGTCGACTGCGAATAAATTGATTTTGTGTACACAGCTTATCGCCTGAAGTACACCGGGGGTGAGGTCCCCTTCACCCTTCACATGCCCAACATGCCTATTAGCCTCACTCCTTGGCTACGACCCCACGCATGTAGCCCTGGACCTGATTACACAACCCGTATACCCGATTAAACCAGATATCAGAGGAAGAGGAAGAGAAGAGGAGGAAAGAAAGAGAGCAGGGAAGGGGAGGGTTTTGCTCTGAGTTGGTTCCCCCTGCTCAATACTTAGCTATGAAAAGAGCTTGAGGAGCTTGGCCTCTTGTGCTGTGAAAGAAGTAAAGCCTTAGAAAAGAAAGGGAAGGCTTTGAGAAGAAGAAGGGGAGGGCTCATACAGAGAAGGCAAAAGAAGAAGAGGCTCATACAGAGAAGGAAAGAAAGAAAAAGGGTAGAAGAACAAAAGCTTGAAAGTATTGTAGCAAGCAACAGTTAAGTCGTCTGATTCTCAAATTAGACATCTGATTACTATTCACTTATTTAACATGATTGAGTAATTGATATACATGTGATTAGGCTAATAATTGGTGATCTAAATCACCATTATTTTTTTTTAAGTATCTTTTTGTCTTTAAATACATTGAGATTCATTGAGTATTTAATGAGACAGATTATTATTCACTGAAAATCTATGTTTTGCCCAATTTCTTGTGCTCATTTATATTTTAATTGATATAAAGCATGTGAATTTCTATTTACTCCCTATGTTCGACCTCGGACTTCACTTCTAGATTTTCGAGTTATAAGTTTCATTCGTTGAGAGATTAATTGAGGATTTTGCACTAAAACGATGATAACTTAATCTAAATCCTCTCTGGATCCCATTCAGCAACCATATAACAATTACATCCCAATTGATGAAATTAGGCTCTCAAATCCAGCAATCCCCCACATATTCGTCATTGAAATTTAACGGTAAATTTCTCGACCACCACACTCTACTTTCAGTAAAAGTACCTTCCGATTTGAACCCTTACCTGAGTCATTCACCTTCACCATCAAAGGAATAAAGTGAAACTAGTCTTGAACACTATAGACCTTTGATGAGGGGTGTATAGTGGTGACAGTAGAATGAAGTTCTTGGTGATAATCTTCAGGGTTGGTGCTCTTAAGGGCCATGCACCCTGTCCTATTTCATGAGTGTAATCGAAAAAGATCCTATTGACGAGGAACACCATCATAAGCCCTAACTAGCCAGTTTTGGTCTTAAAAAGGTAATAGATGTTTCTACATATCCATCAGAGGATCCTAAAAGCTTGATGTTCTGTTTTGAGAAGAAAAGATGAATACAAAGTTATTTCTGCAAAATTAACTTCATTTTCACAAATATAGAATAACCATGGGGTCTTTCAAGGATTTATTAAAGGTCATATGGTCATTAATGTGTAATAAGTGGGTCCATACAGAACAAAATGGGTTTTCACTTCATTCAAGAATTAATGGACATCTGAAGCCCTAAAAATAGACCCGCTTAATTAACTGAGGTTTTGGTTATGATAAAATTTTCCTAAATCTTATAAAAGTCATAGAAAAATATTTCCTAAGGTTTGGTACCCTTGATCTGACCATTGAAACCCAATTTGACCTAAAACAGAATCTTAGACAAACAGTTGCCCTAATTTAGGTTTCTACGCAATTTACCTAGTAAAACTTGGTCAAAACCTAAATCCGACTTCGCCATCAGATTCCTTGGATTCAAATTAGATTTGTACCAAAATTTGAGCCCAATCAGAGATCACTTTGACCAAGTTTGCGTTTTGGTCCTATCTAACTCTTTTCTTTCACACATAGGCCCCTAACGTTCGAATTCCTTGCAAATATGTCCCTAACTTCATAATCTTCTTCACCAAAAAGTCACCTCCGCCTTCAACTCCTAAACCCACATCATCGGTGACCTTCAATTAGGGATTACTCCCTGATTTCGCGACCAAACCCTTCCAAAATTAGGAGGATTTCTGAGAGGATCCTCTACGATCTAAACATATTCTTAAGCTCTAATTCTTTCCCAATCTCCCATGCGAATGCATGGGAGATGTGGGTTTCCTATTGTGTGAAGCTTTCAAAGTTTCAAGCTTGGTTTCCAAGCTTAAAATGATCACCTAAGCTCTATAAAAGGACCCAGGTCGCAAGGCTATGTTCCTTAGCAAATTTTGGCCTTAGAAATCCCCTCTTCCTCCTACTCCGATTGTCTGTAAAGTTTGCTCTAGCGACCTCCTCCATTCACCCTCTTCCGGCCGTCCAACCATCAAATTGGATGGCCCATATCCCTCCTCTCTTCCTCGTGCACCTCTCCAGTCAAAGAGAGGACGTTCCTCTGCCTCGTTCGCTGTCGTCGCCTCGCCGTCTTCCTCTCCTTCTCTGGATCCAATCAGCTACAATAGGAGCTCTCCAGCTTCCTTCCTCTCTTCTAAGACCCCTTATTCCTCCCTTTCTCCCTCTACATCACTTCCCCCTCACCTGTACTCCAAATCAACCACACTATTGCCCTCACGCCCTCCATCTCTCTCCGCTTCGGTGAAGCTCCGGCAATGCCTCCAACCCACTCTAGACCACCAAACCACCTCTCTCTGATCCCAAAACCTCTATCATCCCTCGCCCACCAAAACCCCTCAAGAAATTGAGGGGATTGGTCACTCCACCATGTCCCCGACCACCACCTACGCACCAACTCCTTGAGGCTGTTAGACCTTCTCAGGCACCATCATTCCACGAAACCACCAATGTTACATTCGCCGTCACTCAGCGACTCCCCTAAGCTATTTTGATGTGGCCACGAGGCCTTATTCTCTGTTTCAGGTGTTCATCGTCGCTCCGCCACTGCCTCCATCTTCTCCGGATCCGTCAGTTGTCTCCAAGCAGTGTTCAGCCTCGCTGCAACATCCAGCTATCGCGGACAACTTCCAAGAAGTGCTCCAAGCTTCCAATTGAAGCACCAGGGATTCCCTTTGACCTCAATCAGAGATGCCTTCAGCATCTCTTTGCGCAAGACAGACTTGGGGCTGATTAGTCCCACATCATGGGTTGCTGAAGCCCATACATGACATAAGAAGAATTTGTGCATTGGACCCCTCGCCCAGTCACAAGGGGTCAAGTCCCTCAGCCACGCGCTTAGTGCACACATGCCTCGCTAGCCATTCACGCAAGCGAGTCTGGCTCAGGTCTAGATCATGTTACCCGAGTAGGTCGAGTTTGAGAAGAAAAGAGAAAGAGGGGAGGGGGTTTTTTTGCCCTCTGCTGTGCCTCTCCTTTGAGGCTTGAAGAGAAGAAGGAAGACGCCTTTTGCCTCTGTCTGCTGAGCCAACGTTAAGGCATCTGAGTACTTGGGCCATCGTCTAAAGCCTTTGGGCCCTTAGTTGATTCTGAGATTGTGATTGACGAAGAATATTTGATTGATACTGTTCATATATTTAGGATATTAGTGTTTAATTGTCTAAGGTTAATTTGGTTATATAAATCGCCATTTTAACCAATTCCTTTTACACATTACTATCTAGATTATTTTTCACATTATTCTAGATTATTTTAAAATGAAGTTTTGATCTTAATTGCTTATATTTCTAATTGAATTGTCATTTATGAAATTGAATTGCATACTTGCTCATAGTGAATGACCTCGGACTTCAAATTCGAGTATAAATAGTATTTATTTTCGCGCGATTTCGACCTATACTACGATGAAATATTTTAAACATCGACTTTTTGCACCAACATTTTGGCACCGTTTCCAGGAAACAATGTGCAATTTGATCTCTTGATTATAATTCCTGTCTTGATACTAACTTACTCTATCTCTTTGGTTGTGATTTGTGTAGCGATTCAGTCAAGGATAAAGATCCACCACACAACAGCACTCCAGGGGCAGGTAATCTCGTTTTCCATCTTCATTAAGCCCCTGATTCTGAAAAAGTTAAAAAAAGGGAAAGAAATTATTTAGGACCAACTTGCATTCTATATTTAGATTCAATCATCACAACTTGCCTGATTTGGTTCATTTCTAGAAACATCCCGAACCTGATTTCTGCACCTATTTAGGGATTTAAGACACTTAGGGCTATGCATCTTCTTGATTGAGCCCTAGGTGCCAGATTTGGAAGAAATTAATTGGACCAAGCAGAGCCACATTAAGGTTCCATTACAAGGTTTTAGAGACACACTTGTTTAAAAATGAATCAACCTTCCCAAATTGTGTGTGTCCTAAGCCTTGATTAAACTTACCTAAATAAGCAAATCTTAAAATCAAGCTCTAAACATCACTTGAATCCTAAAAAGCGGGACCTAATAATCAAGGACAAATTAGGTGAAGTTGACCCACCTTGTGAGGTCAACTAATCTTCAAATTAGGTCACCACTCACAAAAACATCTTAAAGTTCAAGTGAAATCATAAGCACCCTCTCTCTAAAGTTAAAATCGGTAGACTTAAGAGGTCAAGTTATTCCCTCTGGTCTACCTGGATTCGCGGTGATAAGGAAGGTCAGGTGGGGGAAGCCCTATAACCCATGGGGGCGCTTTGCCATGTAGGGGTCTTCGTGGGACTCTCCCTTCCTGGCTACCTAGGTATTTCTCAAGTAGACGATTTTGTGATCTAGAGGTATCATCTGCCTCGAACATCTATAGTCATCTAAACATCTTTGGGTGTCTTGATTGGGTCCATCACACCTTCTATCCCTCATCTTCTCCATCGGTGCATGTTTGAGAGGAGGTCCTTAAGACCACCCTTAAGGCCTCCATTAGCTATTCACTCTCGTCGAGGCCAAGCCTCGACCCCCCTGTTTGTGCAACAAGCCAACCATATCGATATCTCTTCTGATTCATCTGAGCCTAGATCTCCTTCATCCATAATCATGGAACACCTAGTAGAAGAAGAAAACAATCTCCAAAATCAGCTTCAGCGACTCAACGATCTATTCCAGGCTTTTATGAATGCACCGCAGCGTCCTCTGATGCGAGATCATTACAATCCCGTAGCGGTGGTGATCGAACCTCGAGTCCAAATCCCAGTTAGAGGTCCTGATATTGAACTCAAGCCCAACATGATTCATGCTATTCCTAAATTTCATGGGCTTAATTCTGAAGATCCCTTCCAGCATATCAAGCAACTCAAGCATCTGTCCTAGACCTTCGGGTTAGAAGCTCAAAATCGGGATATCTTGCTCATGAAGATGTTCTCCTTCTCTCTCATGGACAAGGCTGCTCACTGGTACCAAACCCTAACTCATCCGATCAACACATGGGCTAAACTGCAATCCAAATTTCTGAAAAACTTCTTTCCCATCAGTCGGACAAATGCTTTGAGGCACTAGATCACGCATTTCACACAAAATGCAAGAGAACCACTTCATGAGGCATGGGATCGCTTTCTGGATCTCATGAGAAAGTGCCCCCATCACGGATTTCCTAAATGGGAACAAGTCCAGTCTTTTTACCAGGGACTCCGTGAGGACATCAGATTGTTTGTCAATGCGACCTGTGGAGGAAACATCATGGGTCAACATGAAGACACTGTGTGGGAGATTCTCAAGAATATGGCGAGAACTCCATCAATAATGAATCCATGGGCATGTTCTATCGGACGACTGCTCGTGCATTGACGAATACACGAGGAGCACACGAGACGCAGGGCCTGTTCTCATCTGTCGATCTGGAATTAATGGCCAGTCGCCTGGACAAGGTCTCGATCATCCAAAAGAAGGTGGACGAACTGACTCGACATCTACAGTGAGCCACTTTTGCACAAAACGTGTTTGCACAACCACCCTTTGGGAGGGAGGCTATGCATAACATCTACCATCGATCTTCTCAGGGGATGGATCCATATCCACCCCCGTCTGATCTAGGGTTCAGAGGAAACTCCATATCTACCTACTCTAGTTGGGGGAACTCTGAACCCTCGTCTGATTTCTCTGAGGTTCCTCAAACCTGCGAGGACCTCAACGTCATCTAGAATGATCCTTTCTCAAACACTTATTATCCTGGATGGTGTAATCATCCTAACTTCACGTGGTCGAGGAACAATCAAAATCAAAGACCTCAATATCAACCCCGACCACAAGTTTCTCATCCATATCAGGCACCTTAGCCTTGGCCCAACCCGAATTATCAATCTGGACCAACTCAGGAAGATCAAATGTCTCTAATCCTTCAAACCCTGGCTAGCATTCAAAAGACAAATGCGGCTATGCAAAAACATCATCAGGATGAAATCATAGAGGTCCATAAGCAGCTCGCACAGATGGCGTATTCTCTCCAACCTGGTGCACTCCCTTCACAATCTCTACCTAATCCAAATAATGTGCCAAACCATAGGTGCATTATGAACCTGACTCAGGGCCAGGCTCACTGCATCTATCAGGCTCCTTCTGCTCCATCACCTGACGGGATGGAGGCTTCGACATCATATTTGGATTATCAGCAGCAACCACCTTTTTTGCTAACCCTGACCCAGAATCAGGTAGGACTTAATTCCGTGACTACCCATAGTGGCAAAACAACTCAGGACCCACCTTACCCGAGCCACTCTCAGCCTGGTAGCACTAACCTAAACCCTAGGTTGGTCATCCAGGATACCCCTGTCCCAGATCAAGAACCTGGATCAATTCTAGAGGAACCTGCAGAGGTTCCATTTCTAGAGGTTTTGACCAAAGGAAAGAGGAAACCCAAACTCGTGGCTCTCGAGGAAGACTTGGTCTAGCTCTTTGAGCAGGTCCAAATAAACATCCTGTTTATGGATGCGATTCACCATGTACCGGCTTATGCAAGATTTCTGAAGGGCATATGTACACCTAAGCGTAAGCCGCGAACCAAAGGCAGGAATCTAATCGTACTATCGGAGCAAGCCAACTCCATCATCTTGAGCAAACTCCCACCTAAGGCAAAGGACCCTGGTACCCCTCTGATCTCTTGCAGAATCGGTGATTTGGAATTCAATAGAGCCCTCTTAGACTTAAGAGCTTCCATCAATTTGATCCATATGTCCCTACTAGATCATTTTGAGGAAACTGAGCTAAAACCAACTGAGGTGACCTTGTAGTTAGCTGACCGATCGATCAAGTCACCTAGAGGAGTTCTCGAGGATGTTCTGGTTCGGATCCTCGACTTCTACTTTCTTGTGGACTTCATCATTTTGGATATGGAGACTCCTGAGAATCTGAAGAATACACCAATTATACTAGGAAGACCGTTCTTAGCGACAGCTAGGGCGAACATTAATTGCGAAGAGGGCTAGATTGAGTTGAAGTTTGGGAATAAGACTCTGAAAATTGATATCTTCAAGGCCCAGAAAGGAATTAATTGTGGGGCAGTAGAATAAGTGTGCGACATTAATGTTGTGGTTGAGGACTTGTTTCTCGAGGATGACCTGAATACCCCTAATCCTCAACTCCAAGCAAATCATACCCCACAGATATAGGAGCCTAGCACCAATCTAGACCCACCCACATCTCCCACCTTTTCTTTTAAGGCCCATCCCAAACCACCTTCACCTGCTGATAATCCTGTCATGGAACTAAAACCTCTTCCTGATCATTTGAAGTACGTCTTTTTAGGTTCCAATCAGAAGTTTCCTATGATTATCAATTCCCACTCACATCTGATCAGGAGACGAAGCTAATTTCTATCCTTCAGCAGCATTGGAGAGCCATTGGATGGACTCTCGATGATCTAACTGGTATTAGCCCTTCGTATTGCATGCACCGCATCTACATTGAAAAGGGCTCACGACCATCTCGTGAAATGCAGTGATGACTGAATCCGAACTTGCAAGATGTCGTGAAAAAGGAGATCATTAAGTGGTTAGATGCTGGGATCATCTACCCGATCTCCGACAGTCGTTGGGTGAGTCTGATCCAAGTTGTGCCTAAGAAGGCAGGACTCATCGTAATTACGATTGAAACCAGAGAGACCATACCGACCCGTATAGCAAACTCATGGAGAGTCTACATTGATTATAGAAGATTGAATGCCTCCATGAAGAAGGAGCATTTCTCACTATCATTCATTGATAGATACTCGAGAAACTAGCAAGAAATCGATTCTTCTGCTTTTTGGACGGGTAGTCCGATTATAATCTGGTGGCAATCCATCTTGAGGACCAAGAGAAAATCACCTTTACCAGCCCCTACAGGACGTATGTGTTCCGCAGAATGTCGTTTGGGCTCTGCAATGCACCTGCCACCTTTCAGCAGTGCATGCTTGCCATATTCTCTGATATGTTAGGTGAGTACCTTGAAGTCTTCATGGATGACTTCTCAATATTTGGTGCGTCTTTCGATGATTGCCTCTTGCATTTGGTCCAAATCCTCAGGCATTGCATCGATGTGAATCTGGTTCTTTCTTGGGAAAAGAGCCACTTCATGGTTCTTGAGGGTATTGTCTTGGGACACCTCATCTTTGAAAAAGGCATCCAGGTTGACTAGGTTAAGGTAAATCTAATTTCCAAACTACCTGTACCTAGCTTGGTCAAGGACATCAGATCTTTTTTGGGGCAAGTCAATTTTTACCATCGATTAATTCTTGATTTCTCAAAAATCATGCACCCCCTGACTAATCTCCTATCAAAAGATGTCCCATTTGAGATCATGAATGAGTGCACTCATGCATTTGAAAGCCTGCATGATTGAGTTACCTAAGTATCGATTCTACAATCCCCTGACTGGTCTCTACTCTTTGAGATCATGTGCGATACATCTGACTATGCAGTAGGTGCAGTGCTTGGGTAGAAAATTGATGGGAAACCTGTGGTCATCTACTACTCCAGCAAGATGCTTGACGAAGCTTAGCGTAACTACATAGTTACTGAGAAAGAGTTGCTGGATGTAGTATTTGGCCTAGAAAAATTCAGATCATATCTTCTGGGTTCCCGTGTCATCATCTACTCTGATCACACTGCAGTGAGGCATTTACTCGCGAAGAAGGAAGCAAAACCTCGGCTAATCTGCTGGATCTTGCCGTTGCAAGAATTCGACCTCGAGATTCATGATAAGGTGGGGAAACAGAATGTGGTAGCTGATTACCTATCCCGCCTTCCTTCTTCTTTCATTGACCCATTCGATCCAATCACGGAGCATTTTCTGGATGAGCATCTATTGGCTATTAACAGTCTCCCTTGGTTTGCTGATATGGTAAACTACTTGGTTACGGGGAATGTCCCTCCAGATTGGGCGACTTCTAGGCGGGAGAAGCTAATTTCCAAGGCCAAGTATTATATTTGGGAGGAATCGTATCTCTTCCACATTGGCAGTGATCAAGTAATCCAGAGATGCATTTCTGACAATGAGGTCAACGACGTGATCTCACTCTGCCATTACCAGGCTTGCGATGGCCATTTCTCTGGGCAAAAAATCACAGCGAAAATTCTCTAGTGTGGGTTCTTCTGGCCCATGTTGTTCAAAGACGCACAAACGTATTGCAGGGCATGTGCTCGTTGTCAGACCCTTGGCAACATGGGCCTACAAGATATGATGCCCTTGAACCCGATCATTGTGTGTGAAATCTTTGACATATGGGGAATTGATTTCATGAGACCCTTTCTAGGATCTAACAACTTCAAATACATCTTACTCGTTGTTGACTACGTCTCAAAATGGATCGAAGCTGTCCCCACCAGAACTAGTGATCACAAAGTTGTTCTCTGATTCATTCAAGAGAACATCTTTTCCATATTTGGGGTTTCTAAGGCCATCATCAGTGATGGTGGGTCTCATTTCAACAATGTGCACTTCCAGTCCCTGATGAAAAAGTATGGGGTGATGCATCGTATCTCGACTCTATACCACCCCCAGACTAATGGATTGGCTGAACTGTTAAATCGAGAGATCAAGAAGATCCTTCAGGTCACTACTTGGCCTGACAGAAAAGACTAGTCTATTCGCTTTCCGAAAGCCTGTGGGCCTATAGGACCACCCACAAAACCAAATTAGGCATGTCTCCCTTCAGACTTGTGTATGGCAAGGCATGTCATCTTCCCATAGAGATGGAGCACAAGGCCTATTGGGTTGTACGGAAGTGTAATTTGGATCTTATGAAGGTTGGATTACACCACTGATTGCAAATGAGCGAGATTAAGGAACTACGCAACGATGCGTTCGAGAACTCGCGAATCTACAAAAAGTGGGTCAAAGCATTCCATGACAGGCACATTATGCGAAAATCTTTTCATCCTGGTAAAAAAGTCCTACGCATTAATGCCAAACTCAAACTCTTTCCAGGCAAACTTAGATCTAAATGAATTGGACCATTCTTGATGAGACGAGTATTTGGAAATGGAGCTGTTGAAATTAATGAACTCAGCCATGATTCTGAGCCTTTTATTGTGAACGGTCAAAGACTCAAACCATTCATCGAACTCACACACTCGAACTTGGCTGTTGTTTCTTTTGATCTCCATTCTCCCTGAGCTTACTACGCCCAGCTGATGGCACTAAACCTAGCACTTAATGGGAGGCAACTAATGTAAACATATTTATATCACATAAACTATCTATTTACGCATGTTCTTAGGCATGGAATTGCATCATATATTATAAATATTGCATAACATGCATCATCTTGCATTTATGGCAGTCTGTATAAAATTTAGGTTAATTATCTCCTTTTATGGCCAGGGAAAGGGCAACTTGTTAATCAAGGCTTCGGATCAAAGATTCAACCATACGGATCTGATCAGGGCGACGATTGGAGTTCAACGACTTCAAGATCGCCTTAATTGGATATCTATAACACCAGATAGAGACCGAGGAACCCTAAATATCAAGGGCCAAGATGGTGCCAATCCACACTTCAGACGACAAATTCGACCGCACGGATGGGGTCAGATCGATATCGTAGCCTAACAGTGCAAAAATCGATCCAATCCGACATCCGTAGCACCATCTGCAACTCACAGAAGATGGATGGCCAAGATGGCACCATGTGGCACCATCTTGGCCGCCCAAATCGGCCCAGCCAAATTAGCAAGGCTGCCACACCCTTTCTCTCTCTCTCCTCACTCACACGATGGATCTGGGCTATTAGATCACCATCCAACGGCCACGGTCGCCTGCGCACAAAATCCTCCGTTTACCTCAGGTGGAAGTGTAGCGCAATGGGCGAGCACCTCTTCGCAAGCGAAGGGTGCGAGTTCGATCCACGCTCCACTTCAAATCAAGATGGGCACGGGCACGGATGCAATTCAGTCGTCAGATGAGGATCAAGTGGCCGAAGGGCAGAGACGTGGCGCAAAGAGGAGTGCTGATTGCATATGTGCACGATGACGCGCGTCTGCACACCACATCGCACGCATGGGCATGCGGCAGGGGCATTTGAATGGCACGAGCGAGGATGATTTTAAGCCGCAGGGGCATTTGAACGGCAAGATCGGATGGTTGATATCGCCCAAACGTGGGTATGCGTTTAAGCGTGGAAGAGGAGCGAGCGCGCGTAGTGCGCACACATGTCGTCCACGATCGGCCTTTAGCGACATTTATGTCTGTCGTTAAAGGCCCCTCTTTAATGTTTTTGAAGTTAAAATGTCCAAAATGCCCCAATCCTTGCAACTATAAAAGGAGACCCCTACCCTACAAATTTCTCATCCCTTCTTCTCTTCTTTCACCCCTTCCAAAGCTCTAAAAGCTTGTCTCAAACTCGGAATGCTCCTCTAGAGTAGAAATCATAATCTTTCCACCTTCATCCCCCTTCGTTGAGCATCCCGCGGTTGTTCTCTCTCTACATTCGGGAAGCGGATCTTGTGACGACGACGATGTGCTGCTTCATTCCCGTTCCTCTTGATTCGTCCTCCTTCCTACTTCGTTCCCCGTATTCTAGGTGTCATCCCATTCGGCTCGTCCTCCAAGCGATCGTCGAGGAGGATACTCTCTCTCCATTCTTTTTACTGCTTTCTAGAGTAGATTTACCGCTTTCTAGTATAGATTTCCTACTTTTTAGTCGTAATGAGTAGTGTAATGAACAACTTCTGATAATGAAATCCATGTTTATTCTACATCCCTTTTGCCTTTATTTGTAATATTCTCTCTCTCTCTCTTCTATTTATTATTTGTTAAATAGATAGCTAGTTTTCGACCAGCTATTTTGTTTCGTGACAAACAAAACAATCGTGTATTTTTAATCAAACGTTCGCCTCCCTATGTTCGACCCGGAACTTCTTTACGGATTTTCAATATAAATTTTATCTGTTGAATGGATTTCTTCGCAACTCGAACTACGATGATGGGTTTTTGAATCCAACTGTGAACGCATAGTTTTCCACTGTCAACAGCAACCTGTCATCTTTTGAAAAAATTTAAAACCCTTTTGACATATCTCTTCACTGAAATAATATTGCACTTTAGGGATTGTCCATTAGAATAGTTGACTCCACCTTTGGTACTTGTATCAAAGCTTGAAATCGTCCACAACAGTCATCCTGACCCATCCACCCACCTCTTGACCCTATTCTAATATACAATCTACGCTGAACTTGAACCCACCTAATTTGCAATGAGGGCATTGTAAATCGTAGGCATGGGGGGTATTAAAGTGCAAAATGCCGTGAAAATCAAATCACAAAAGGATTTCATATAAAAAAAATGGAGGTTGAGGAAAAAGAGGGTCCATTGGAGAGAAAAATGAGAAAAAGGAGGGAGGAAAATTGAAAAGAAAAGAAAAGAGAAAAAAGATAAAGAAAAAAAATGGAGTCCCTTCAAAATAATATGGAACTTACATAACATCTAGGTTGCATCGAATGATGAATTAAGACCTGGAAGGCTAAAACTTGAGGGATTAGGGGCGAATGCCGACTTTAGGCTTCTTGGATCTATTCTGAGATTTAAATACTCATGTACTTGTCAAGATCCAGATTAATCCTCAAGAGGTTGAGGAAAATGCAAAGCTTGTGTATTAGGTCTAAGGCTTAGGGATTATTCGACACCGTTAACTGACCTTTGGTTTGCGGGACTCGATAACTTAAGCACCCTAAATCACACACAGTCTAGTTCAATGCACTTAAACATGAAATCATGCCAAAAAGCATTTATGTTGCTCTAAAAATGGTCCTAAGATCTAGATTTGGAGCAGCTCGAAAACACAAGTTGATTTGGACGAGTTCCCGACGCGGAGAGGCGGAAAATTCCCCTTGAAGATGCACAATAACATATCGTCTCCTTGATGCTTGTTTCCTAAGATATCTAAATATCCTACCGAGGGCACGTAAGCACCTTGTGCTAGTTCAGATGCCATGGGTGGCATTATCACAAAATGTCGATTGCCAGGGTTTGGATTTAGCTACAAAACACCATGGGTGACACTATCTCAAAGTGTCGAAAGCCAAGGTTCTGGGGGTTGCCATGAGCGGTGCTATCTCGAAGCATCGATTGCTAGGGACCCTATGAGGACTGATGGTAGGGACAAGGAATTCGATATAGAACATGTTTAGGGCCAATCCGAGGTTGGATCTAAGGAAAAATATAATGAAAAGAATAAGAGAGAAAACTCTCCACAAATGAAAATCTTCTTTTATCCCTCTCTCTTACAAAAAAAATGCACTGGTAAACTAAACCTGGATTAACCATGTTACAAGCACGAGTGCTTTAATCGCTGGGTCTAACTAACCTTAGGATAGTTTCTGCAGGCCTGAGAAACCTTTACGGCATACTAAGGCGAAAGCTAGTCAGGTCTAGATCTAGGCTTGTACTTGAGTACCTCTGGGCCTACTGTTGGTATTAAGATCTGACTCCTAGAGATGCGACTTAGTATGGAATCCTGACGGTTACATCTGACCTAGATAACTGGTTTGATCCATAAGGTTTTGCTAAGGGACTAGCAAAAGCTAAGCATGGGGTATGATGAGGAACACCATCTTAAGCCCTAACTAGCCAGTTTTGGTCTTAAAAAGGTAATAAAAGCTCCTACATATCCATCAGAGGGTCCTAAATGCTTAATGTTCTGTTTTGAGAAGAAAATATGAATACAGGGTTATTCCTACAAAATTAACTGCATTTCCACAAATACAGAATAACCATGGGATCTTTCAGGGGTTTATTAAAGGTCATATGGTCATTAATGTATAATATGTGGTCCAGAACAAAATGGGTTTTCACGCGATTCAAGAATTAATGGATATCTTAAGTCCTAAAAACAGACCTACTTAATTAACTGAGGTTCTGGTCAGAATAAAATTTGCCTAAACCTTTTAAAAATAAAATAAAAATATTTCCTAAGGTTTGGTACCCTTGATTTGACCATTAGAACCTAATTTGACCAAAAATATAGTCTTAAATAGACAGTTGCTCTAATTTAGGTTTTTGTGCAATTTATCTAGTCAAACTTGATCAAAACCTAAATCCAACTTCACCATCATATTTCTTGGGTCCAAATTAGGTTTTTACCAAAATTTGAGCCCAATCAAAGATCACCTTGACCAAGTTTGCATTTTGGTTCTGTCTAACACTTTTCTCTCACACATAGGCCCCTAACTTTTGAATTCTTTGCAAATATGCCCCTAACTTCATCATCTTCTTCAGCAACAGGTACCGGCCGCCTTCAACTCCTAAACCCACTTCGCAAGAGACCTTCAATCAGGGGATTACTCCCTGATTTCGTGGCCAAACCCTTCCAAAATTGGAAGGAAGATTCCTGAGAGGATCCTCTAGATCTAAACCTATTCTTGGGCTCTAATTCTTTCCCAATCTCCCATGCAAACACATGGGAGATGTGGGTTTCCTATTGTGTGAAGCTTTCAAGGTTTCAAGCTTGGTTTCCAAGGTTGAAACGATCACCTAAGCTCTATAAAAGGACCCAGGTCACAAGGCCGTGTTCCTTAGCAAATCTTGGCCTCAGAAATCCCCTCTTCCTCCTTTTCCAGCCGTCTTCAAAGTTTGCTCTGGAGACCTCCTCCGTTCACCCTTCTCAGTCTGCCCAACCATCAAATTGGATGACCCATATCCCTTCTCTCTTCTTCACGCACCTCTTCGGTCAAAGAGAGGACATTCCTCTTCCTCGTTCGCCGTCGTCGCCTCGCCGTCTCCCTCTCCTTCTCTAGCTCTAGTTAGCTACAACCGTAGCTCTCCGGCCTCCTTCCTCTCCTCTAAGACCCCTTATTCCTTCCTCTCTCCCTCTACAACACCTCCCCCTCACCTGCACTCCAAATCAACCACACTACCCCCCTCATGCCCTCCGTCTCTCTTCTCTTCGGCGAAGCTCCAGCAATGCCTCATGCTCGCTCTAGACCACCAAACCACCCCGCTCCGATCCCAAAACCCCTCAAGAAATTGAGGGGATTGGTCACTCCACCACGTCCCCTGACACCACCACCTACGCACCAACTCCTTGAGGTTGCTAGACCTTCTCAGGCACCATCATTCCATGAAACCACCACCATTACATTCGTTGTCCCTCGGTGACTCCCTTGAGCTATTTTGACGCAGCCGCGAGGCCTTATTCACTATTTCAGGTGTTCGTCGTCGCTTCTCTGCTGTGTTCATCTTCTCTAGCTCCATCAGCTGTCTCCAAGAGTGCTCATCCTCGCTACAACATCCAGCTACCGCGGACGACTTCCAAGAACTACTCTAGGCTTCTAATTGAAGCACCAAGGGTTCCCTTTGACCTCAATCAGAGACGCCTTCAGCAGCTCTTTGCGAAAGACAGACTTGGGGCTGATTAGTTCCACATCGTGGGTTGCTGAAGCCCACCTATGACATATGAAGAATTTGTGCATTGGACCCCTTGCCCAGTCACGAGGGGTCGGGTCCCTCAGCCACGCTCTCAGCGCACGCATGCCTCACCCGTCGTTCACGCAGGCGAGTCTGGCCCAGGTCCAAATCCGGTTACCTGAGTAGGTCGGGTTTGAGAAGAAAAGAGAGAGAAGGGAAGGGGGTTTTTGCTCTCTATTGTGCCTCTTCTTTGAGGCTTGAAGAGAAGAAGGAAGAGGCCTTTTGTCTCTATCTGTTGAGCCAACGTTAAGGTGTCTAAGTACTTGGGCCATCGTCTGAAGCCTTGGGGTCCTTAGTTGATTCTGAGATTGTGATTGATAAAGAATATTTGATTGATACCGTTCATATATTTAGGATATTAGTGCTTAATTGTATTAAGGTTAATTTGGTGATATAAATCACCATTTTAACCTTTTTTTTTTGCACATTACTATCTAGATTATTGACATATTATTCTAGATTGTTTTAAAATCAAGTTTTGATCTTAATTGCTTATATTTCTAATTGAATTGTGATTTGTGAAATTGAATTGCATACTTGCTCCCATTGAATGACCTCGTCTTCCATTTGCTTGAACCCCTTGGCAACAAGTTTAGCTTTGTATTTTTCAATAGATCCATCAGGCCTGAGTTTTCTCTTAAACACCCACTTGCATCCAATAGTAGAATACCTAGAGGTAAATCAACCAACTCCCAAGTGCCATTAAAGATGATTGAGTCCATCTCATTCTTAATGGCATCTTTCCAGTGCTTAGCTTCAGAAAAAGTCATAGCATCACGATAAGTGGGGGGATCGCCCTTGATTTGGTAAGTAATAAAATCACTTCCCAAATCCTTGGCAATTCTTGGTCTATTACTTCTCCTGCGTATAAATTCTACTTGATTTGGTTCAGAACGGGAAGAGCTAGCCCCCACATTAGACATCCTTTCCACTTGACCAGGAATAGAACCAGATGTGGTGGCTAAATCATTTGAAGTAACATTTTGAGGTATTCCGATCTTCATAAAGGAAGACATCCTCAAAAAATGTAGCATCTTAGGTCTAAGCTTCTTCCTCTTGTGTTCTGGGACAACCACTTTTGCAAGGTAGCTCCACACTTTAAGGTATTTCAAACTTGGTTTCCTATTTCTCCAAATCTCAAATGGACTACTTTCCTTATGCTTGAGGGGAACTCTATTCAGAATATGGCATGCCATATTCAAAGCTTCCCCCCACATGTAAGTAGGTAATTCTGAGCTTTGCAAGAGAGCATTGGCCATGTTAGTTAGGGTCCTATTCTTTTGCTCTGTTACCCCATTAGATTGAGGGGAATATGTGGCTGTCACTTCATGAACTATACCAAAAGCTTGACACTATTTATCAATTAAGTTGGATGTATATTCCCTTCCTTTATCTGACCTCAATCTCTTAAGAGTTTTCTCAATTTGTGTTTCTGTTTCTTTCTTAAAGATGAGGAATTTACTTAATGCCTCATCCTTAGACTTGAGCAAATACACATAGCAGTATCTGCTATTGTCATCTATAAAGGTGATAAAATACTTTTTGTTATCCTTAGTCAACACACCGTTAAACTCAAAGATATCCATGTGCACTAAATCTAGAACCACAGTAACTCTAGTAATAAAGTGAAAAGGCTTCCTAGTCTGTTTAGCCTACACACATATCTCTCATTTCTTAGTTTTATTTATGGTGTGTTCAAGAATCATATTTAATTTCATCATTCTTTATAAAGAATTGAAATTTACATGACCCAATCTACCATATCATATACCATAAGATTCAATATTACTGCAAATAGATTGAATCAAATGAAAATTAACATTATTTAAAGCATTTCTAGATGATACATCCACATTACATCTTATTCTAAATAATAGATCAAAATCTGTCAAATACCTCTTTCCATAAAATATTCCATGTCTCAACATAACAACTTTATTACATTTAAAGTTTAACTCAAAACCCTCTCTAACTAACAAGAAACCAGAAATAACATTCTTTTTCACAGCAGGAACGTGCAACACCCTGCGCAGTGTCCAGACTCACCCCAAGGAAAACCTCAAGTATATGCGTTCGAATCCCGGCACCTTGGCTGCAGAGTCATTCCCCATCTTCACAGTCCCGCCATTGCAGGTCTGATAGGAAGAAAACAACAATCTATCAGTACAAATATATACATTGGCTCCAGTATCTACGAGCCATTCAGTAGGATCGTGAATAACATAGAGTTCAGGTTTTATTGAGACATACCCATCGCTAGCCCTGACCTCCTTGGTGATCACATTCACCTGAAGATTCCCATCTGTGGTCTTCTGCTGAACTTTATTAGAAGGACAATCCTTCTTCCAGTGCTCAACCTATCCACAATGCCAGCATGGTTTGTTCTTGGATTTCTTCTGGATCTTAGGTTTGGCCTTCGTTTTATTTTTATTGTTCTTATGTTTATTCTCCTTGCCCTTAGATGCCATGACATTCACCTTAGACTCCACATACATTAAAGGTTTTTATTTTTTATTTTCTTCCTCAATAGCAATGGCTATTAGCAAATCATTTAAAGAAATCTTTCCCTTTCTATGCTTGAGAGTCATCCTGAAGTCCTCCTAAGATTTAGGAAAATTTTCAATGATAGACATGACTTGAACTTCTCAAGAAGCTTCATTTCAGCCTCTGCTAAGCCATTGAGCAATAATAGAAATTCGTGTGCCTACTCTGATACCGATTTACCCTCAGCCATTTGGAATTTAAGGAATTTTGCGACAGAGTATTTTTCAATACCAAGGTCCTCGGTATTATACTTCTTATCCAACTCCTCCCATAGCTCCTTCGTAGTGGACGTCGATGTGTTGTACACATAAAACAGCACATTGGACAATGCCAATAAGATGCAACCATAACAAATACGATTGCACTCATTCCACACATCCACCACCTTTTGTCCTTCAGGAGTGGGTTTTTCCTTATCCAAAATCGGGTAATTGATTTCCAACATCGAGATCAACCAATGATTTTTGCCCACCAAATTTCTCTGGCATATTAGATAAGTTTACACATTATTTAAAATCATTTCCGACATCCCAAATATTTTATATCTAAGCAATACCTTCTTTAAGATTGTTGAAAAAAAAAAGCATATAGGAAATAAATAAATAAAAACATATGCATTTCCAACGTATTCGCATAGATCAAAAATATTATATCAAGCAAGTCAAACGTGATTTGGCAAGATCCAGAGTAAAATAAAGAACAAATAACATGTAATAGCACAAAAAAATAAAACGAGAAGGGATTAGATTTTACTCTGATCAAAGCGCTCATTAAGGACTTCCCTTAGAGGAGGTATCGCCTCCCACAATACCGGTGCATCGGGATTTGACGAACTCCTCTCATGATATAACAATCCACCTCCAAGATTCGACGCACTCCGATCTTGGACATCCTCGAAAACCACCTCAGGAGATCGAAGGCGAGGCAATTTGGTTTCCAACCAAATTTCCGATTTATCTACCAACTGAATGATTTGATCAACCAAAAACTTCTAATGGATCTCTCAATCTCCTTATGCAAGATTGACAAAAGTGATTGAAGATTTTTCTATCAATCTCACGTCGAATGAATGCACTAAGAAAGAGAGACAAGAATAAGAGGGAGAGAGTGGAGAGAGCTTTTTACTCTTGTTGTGTGTCAAATGAGAACCCCTTCGTTGCCCTTATATAGAGCCCACGACCAGACATTTAAGGAAATTTTCATTTTATGAAAACACAACAATTGATTGACCAATTAAGTTCATTGATAGACCAAAATAATTGATTAATCAAACTTCACTATTTGGTCGACCAATCCAATTGATCGACCAAAACAATTGGTCGACCAATTTCACTATTTGATCGACCAATTTAGGTCAAAATTGTGAGATTAAAAATCTATAGCAAAAGGAGTTCAAGTTCCAAGTTCCAAATTGATTCCCACCTGAGCCCGAACCGAGGCAGGGCACGCACGTGTGCATGGTCTCCAGCCCTACCTCTTACTCTTTACTACATAAGTCATAGGAGGTAGAAGTATTTTACACCCACCAAAAGGTTTGTCCACTTTTAGTATATGGCTAAAAATCTCTTCCAAATTTCACTAATTTTAACATGAATTCTCACGTCACTATATAATAATTACATCCCAGTTGATGCTATTAGGCTCTCAAATCTAGCAAATAGCACCTCTCCCCCCCCCCCCCCCCCCCCCCCCGCCCTCCACCCTTGTTACTATGTTAGGCACCTTGAGATGTATTAGTGAGTTGAAAGATTTGTAATTTGTCGCCTTTTGGCTCTTTCCTTTTGGAAGATTTTGATTCTTGTACTATTTCTGACTTGTTTGACCTTGAATAAATAGTATCTCTTTTTACTCGAGAAAAACAAAGAGAAGTTGCAGTAGGCCTGAAGGGGTAAGGAGACAGGCCCCTTCTTTTGTATGCAATCCCATTTAAGGGGGGCTACGGAGTAATGAATGACATGAGCATTAATTCCCTGCAATACTGGTTCTGTACATTCCATATAAACACTTGGTGGTTGTTGGTCTCACCACCCACCACGGCACCACACAAGAACCCTCCACCACCTTTGCTTCTCTGCTGATCTCCACATTGGCAAACCACCCACGACCAGGGTAACAACTTCGTATCAGAGCCATCTGGCCCTGCGACCATGGAGCAGCCTAGCACCGACCAGGACAACAACAAACTCGACGTGTTGGTTCACTCGCAGTAGGACAGGATACGTCTCATGCAGCAGCAATCCAATGCCTTGAACAAGATCACCCACGTGCTGTGGGAAACGTGGATGTTGGATAGAGCATCTTCTAGCCGACAGCTTGCACAACCACGGCCCCGTTGGGTTCCCTCGGAGCAATAGGGTCCAAGGCGGCGGTGGAGGAGCCAGAGCCATTATAAAGGCAGTCAAATTGAGCTTTTCGCAGTACAACAGGAGGGATGACCCGTTGGGGTGGCTCTATCTGGCAGAACAATACCTCGCCTTTCATGGCATTTCGGAGGACGAGCGTGTCGCCTTGGCTTCCTCCCATCTCACTGGCAAAGCTAACCAATGGCTTCATTGAGGGGGAGTTAGCGGCCACATCAACACGTGGACTGATTTTCGCGAGGAACTACTCACTTGATTCGGTTGTTGCGCCTACGAGTAGCCATTGGGCAAGCTGTGCCGACTTCGACAGACGTCGACGGTCGTTGACTACTACAGTATGTTTGAGGCACTCCAAGACGTCATGCACTCCAAGAGGAGATTTTTATTTCGAGACTCAAAGACAAGGTGCGTACGGATGTTGTCGTTCTTGAGCCCAAAACAATGGCTCAGACCATCCGATATGCCTGCACCTTTGAGGAGCGAAAACAATGTAACTCGAAGTTCGGCGGACCATGGACCAGCCCCGAGCAGAGACCTACTCTAGGCTTAGTCGGCCCGGCCTCATCACCGGCGACAAAGGGGGCTGCTTCTCGGCTCGGGGGCTCCACGCCCATCAAGAAGCTGACCCCGACAGAGATGGCTGAGCGATGAAAAAAGTATCTTTGCCACAACTGTGACAAGAGTTACGTGCCTGGTCACCGTTGTAAGGCAAAGGTCTTTTATATGCTGACGGACGAGGAGGAGTGGAAGGAGGCCAAGGATCGACCCTTAGATGAGATGGAAATTGAGGAGCATTTATCTTCCCATGCCATCTCAGGCAAGGACATGATCAGACTCATCAGACTAGAGGTGATTACAAACGTCGGCCATGGTGTGGCCTTGGCAGACTCGGGGAGCTCTGCCAACTTCATCAACCCTCGTTCAGTCCCGACGTACATTCCTTTTGTGGCATTGGTCAAACCAATGTGAGTTGCAGTCGCTGGCGATGGCATGCTTGCCACCACCTGTCATGTGGCTCTGCTTCCTTTCCTTATCCAAGGGCACTCGTACACCATGGATGCTTACATGCTCCGATTGGGCACATTCGATATCATCTTAGGCGTCCCCTAGATACGATCTCTCGGAGAAACCTCATGGGATCTCACAAACCTTACTCTTTCCTACCATGGACCATAGGGACTGGGGCAACTCCACAGCCTCTTGCCCGGTGGCGGGAATCTCATGCGAGAGGAAGTATGCACCACCATCGGTGAAGGGGCTGACCTCCAACAAACCAGACGTTAGAGCCCACGGGCGTTGTCTCACACGACCCACGAATTGGCGCCTTGTTGGAGGAATTCGTCGACGTGTTCAAGGAGCTGTCGGGCCTTCCCCTGGAGAGGACGGACGGACATCCCATTCCCTTGAAACCTTACGTGCATCCAGTGGCCTTCTCACCCTGTCGGCATGGATGGGCCCAAAAGAATGAAATAGAATGCCAAGTCCAACTCCTACTACAGGAGGGACTCATATGTCCAAGCCATAGTCCATTTGCATCCCCTATTCTCCACATGTGCAAGGACAAGACGTGGCGATTCTACGTTGACTATTGCACCCTCAACGATCACAAGGTCAAGGATCGATACCCTATATCGGTCGTGGATGACCTCCTTGATGAACTTTGCGGTACCACCTTCTTCACTAAGCTAGACCTATACTTCGACTACCACCAAATACGAACGATCGAGCATGACATCCACAAAATCGCCTTCCGCACTCGTGATGGACATTATGAATTCCTCATTGATGAGGGGCAAAAAGCACCCTTGGACTTAGAACTCCGCGAAAAGCCCAACAAGAGATCTGACCACTTGAAAGCGAAAGAGGCAAGTGGATTCGACCCACCTACGCCCGGGAAGGTTTGAATAAAGGTGGGTCTGAGAAACCCGACCCGCTTAAGGATCTGGCACTAGATCGTGATAAGGAGACAACGGAAAAATCCCAACACAACCATACCATCAATAAATGATGGCATGGCTGCCACAATTAATAACCTGACAGTATACATACCCTGAAAACAGGTGCATCTAGTTAGAAGATCTTGCGAGAGGACCAATCCAAACACTATAAAGAGCTAAGAGAGGCCCTCAAGGCCCTTTCTTAGGCAATCCGAGAGAAAGAGAGAGATTGTATTATCGTTTCTAACTAGTGAATATTTGGAAGTATCGCCCTCCCCCAAGACGTACACCTTTTTTTCGTGGAACTGGGTCACCAACCCTCTTGTTTCATTATGATTGCTTATCTTTAAATCGTTAAGTCAGACCCTTTGGTCACTTAAGAGGTCCGATCAATTTGCGTCATCTGTGGGAAGTGATTATCGGTTGATAATGTTTCGTAGCTCTTAAGTCCTTCTAATGGCCCCTACGACTCGCAACTCCTCCCACACCAGCCCCAAGAAAGTGTCAAACCAGTCAGAATCTAGTGTCTCGGTGTCTAAGAAACACCCTCAGCCGGCCAGGCCGAGTAAGGAGAAATAGCGAGCCCACGGCCAACTACGGGAGGCCCTCGAGCAAGACCCCCTCCTGGATATCTAGGCAAGGGAGGAATAGTATCAGGCCAGGCTGGCGGCTCTTAAGGCTGAAGAGCTTTCAGTCATCGAAAAACTCCAAGAGATCAGACAGATCTGAGGAAATCCTGTCGAAGGAGCCCCACCAATCAAGCCTTGAAGACGAATAGTAAACGTGGCATCATACAATGGAGGACGAGAACGCCCGCCTGCGTGAACAACTCAAAAAGTTAAAATGAGAGCTTAGTAGCTAGAGAGGGGAGGCTCCTCCCGATCCGCCTAAAATTCCCCGCCCACCTTTATCAGGAAAACATTCAAGGGCTCAACCCCTGGCGACGAGCAGCGGAGGCTCGATCCCTATGATCGTTCACCAGGTCACCGAGGTAATGTGGGGTATACACCCATGGGCTTACGTCACCACCTATCCTTTCACTGAGGAGGTGATGACAACCCCCTTGTTGGAAAAATTCAAGCAGCTCATCACAGCCCAATATGATGAGACAACGAACCCAATAGCTTGGTTGGGAGTTCCCATCAGATAATGCTGGTTCATGGTTGCCCCAACAAAGTATTCCCGTCCTACCTATCCGGCATGGCCCATGAGTGGTCAATGAACTGCCGGTTGGACATATCACATGCTTCAAAGAATTGGTGGACAAGTTCTGCCAGAACTTTTCCGAGCAATAGAGGGTTAGAGACAACCTTGAGAGGTTGTCGAAGAATCGGCAACAGAAGAGTAAATCTTTCTGGTCTTACTGGATCGATTTTAAGGCCCAGCATTTCAAATGCAAGTGGCCTCACGATGCCATTGCCGTCCAATACTTCAAGTCAGGACTCCTGACTTAGAGGTTTTGGTATGACGTTGATGATTTCCTGCCGAGAGATATGGCAGAGTTCTGGGACAGTGCCGCAAGGTTCGCGGAGCAAGATGATTCTTTTTGCTCTCGCAACCGGTGGCAGAGGGATATGGAGATGATGCCAGCTCAATCAAGGAGAGGTGGGCCTCGGGAGATTCCACCCCCATCTCCATCCACAGAGGAAACTACTTCAACAAGAAAAAAGCTAGCTTCCCAAAGCGGAGAAATGATTGGCCAACCAAGGGTCGAAATAGTGGACCTCGCCAGCCTAGGCGAGATTACTTTGAAGAATACACTCCCCTGGAAGTGAACCAGGCAGATGTGTTGGCGGAAGTATGGTCTACAGATAAAGACCTGCTACCCCCAACCAAGCCATTGAAAAAGAAGGCTGACTTCGGGCCCTATTGCAAATACCACAAGGCCTGGGGACATGCCACCGAAGACTTTGGGATTTACGGGATCAAATCGAGTCCCAGATCTGGCATGGAAATCTGGCCCACTTCGTCAGGCGGAGTGAGGGCCAAGATAAGGGTAAAAGACCCATGGAGGGTTCAGAAGACTACCACAAGGAAAAGCTTCAGCAGTTCCGTGAAGTTAACATGGTCCTTATTGAGGGTCACAAGCTCGACAGCACCTCAGCTTGCCAGAACGAGCAGGCGGTGTCACCCTTGCTCTCCCCGACTGAGTATCATCGCCAGGTTCTGGCAGCTATACCTGGATTACCCCAAAATGCTCATCACCCGCCATCTATGAGCACGAAGGTTGAAGTGATTTTCAAGGTCAACGCCCTCCCGAGTCAGCAACTCACCCCTCCGGGCAGGCAGCCCATAGCACGTTCCCCAGTCTTCAGTGGGGCGAGAGAGGCCTCGTCAAGCAGGCGGCCTTTAGGCTATTTACCTCCATACCGAACCCGGTAGAGCACACTGACCTGCTATTAGTAACACTCCTACTAGCGAAACAACAGCAACCTCGGCTCTTTGTAGATGAAGGCAGTGCTATTGATGTCCTCTTCTCCAAAACACTACTCTAGCTAGGATTTAAAGAAGAGCATTGATAACACTGCATCTGGAGGTGATAATTCTGTTAAATAAGGCCCATCTTAAGAATAAAAGGCATAGATAACACAACATAAGTAGAATGGGAGCATTGCATGCATCATATGTCAAGATTGCTTATAAAATAGTATTAATGGCCATTTGTATGAGCACTTGTCAAAGCAGGCCTCAAATGAGCAATCGGACCACACGGATGGATTCAGAATGATGAATGGAGTCTAAGAGACTCAAAATCGGCCAAATCCAACATCCGGAGCTCCCATAATGGGCCCAAGAAGTTATGACCGTTGATTTGATGATCAACGGCCCACGATGTGCCACGTGGCACCCGCTCACCACGCGCCCGCTTCCTCCCTCCTCTGGAGAGCAGATCTCAGCCATCGATCTCCGATCGAATGGCTGAGAACCGGGCGCACGCCCGCGGTTGCTGCAACAAAGCAGCGAGCGTAGCGCAGCGGTTGAACCGCACGCCCACACCCACGCAACGCGGGTTTGAGCTGCATGATGCTGAAATTCGAAGACGACTTCGCGCGTGGGTGAAATTCGGCTGCTCGATCAGCAACGGACGATCGAGATAGAGCCACGAGGCGCATCCTCAGACGGCGATCCGAGCACGCCCATGCGAAGACCTCAGCCGTCCGATCTTTGATCGGATGGCTCTTATGCCACGCCCACGGATTGAGCACGAAGAAGTACGGCTGCGGGCGAGTGACCAGCAGGCTGGAGGCTTCACCGATGTTTTGGGAAGGGTTTTAGCGACGTCCCGGACATTGCTAAAACCCCTTCTTCATTTGGAAAGCCCTTCTCCCTATTTAAACCCCTTCCAACCACCCATTCAAGGCATTCACTCCACTTGCAACTACTCTACCCCTCTTTTAGCTACCTTTAGGCCCTTTTGTAATAGCCAGAGATGATGAGCCGCCGACAGAGCCTTCTCCACCAATGTGGCTGCCTCGCCGCCCTCCCTCTCTCTCTCTTTCTTCCCTTCTTTTAAGCTTTACTCTATTTATGTTTAAGCATGTATCTAATGTTGTAATTCATGAACTAAAGTTGCATGATTAATGAAGTTGTTTTCCATTCAGTTGCTTGCTCTATTTTCTATCTAAATTGCATGTTACAAATGAAATGACTATAACCCTAATCTCTCTCTCTCTCGCTTTTCACCCGCGCCTTTTCACAAGCAAAATCCCATGATTTTCGTGACAATAAGTGACAAGAAAAATCCGATTTTCACGCCTCCCTGAGACCGACACTCGGACTCACATCCGTTTCTTTACTTTAAAACTGGCGTGCAAGTGCAAACTATAACAACATTTCCAAACACACGCGCACTAACACACGTCAAGCATATTTCCTCGTCAGCCCACCCAGTTGTAGGGTTCAGCAACCATAAGCTGATGCTAAAAGGGGAGATCAACCTCCCCTTGTCCATCTGCGACGGGGACAGGCATCTCAACCAGACGGTTACATTCATAGTGGTTGATTGACAGCAGCATTCGACGGCATCCTCAGCCGCCCAACAAACCACGCCTTCCACCTAATCCCCTCTTCATACTTCCAATTCGTGCTCTTCCAATCCCCTCACGGGGTAGGAATAGTACACAGGGATCAAATGGCCGGGCGTGAGCTCCTAAGGATTGAGCTAGAATGATCCATGGAGTCAAGACCCCCTAAGCCATAGAAATGGGGGAGAAAGAAGAGAAACCAAGTCCAGGTAATCTAGCAGGAAGCAAATTCGGCTGATTCACCAGAGACTTCGGAACTACAGTAAGGCTCTTCAGCCATGGCTATACAAATGTATACACGGGGATCAAATGGCCGGGCATGAGCTCCTAAGGATTGAGCTAGAACGATCCATAGAGTTAAGACCCCCCAAGCCACAGAAATGGGGAAGAAAGAAGAGAAACCAAGTCCAGGTAATTTAGCAGGAAGCAAATCCGGCTGATTCACCAGAGACTTCGGGACTACAGTCAGGCTCTTCAACCATGGCTATACAAATGTATCCTAGCGATGCTACCAAGCTTATCCTGGTCGGAGTGGACCTTGGTTCCCCCGAAGTACAAGAGTTGTTGCTCTTGTTCCGGACCAATGCTGACATTTTCGATTGGTCTGTCAACGTCCTGTTGGGAGTAGACTTATCCCTAATTCAGCACCATTTGAACATCCAAGTAGGCACCTGCACGGCTAAACAGACTCACTGACACAAATCAACCGAGCAATAACAGCAAAGGCCAAAGTCCAAAAGCTACTTTAAGTCATATTCATCGAAGAGTCCTTATATCCGGCATGGCTTTCGAACATGGTCATGGTGAAGAAGGCTAACGGCAAGTGGCGCATGTGCGTAGACTTCACCAACCTTAACGAAGCCTATCCAAAGGATGAATTCTCCTTGCCAAGGGTCAACACTCTGATGGACTCCTGCAATGGACAATCTCACATGCCCTTCTTAGATGCCTATAGAGGGTATCACCAGATTATCCTTGCTCTGGCAGACGAGTCAGTTTTCATTTTCAAAGTAATTTCGCACATGAAATGATGCGACAAAGTAGTATTTAAGTGGTGGAAAATAGCTAATCAAAATAATTAAAATTACCACTCAGAAAGAGCAGGTCGTCTCCACAAGAAGGAATAGGATTATCAAAACTCGCACTAGTTAGAAACAAATGTTTACTATAGATTTCCCCCAAAAATCAAGCCAAAATCCCTTTTAGATTAAGAAATCAATTAAAGATAATGTTGAAATAGTGTTTACATGAAAGAGGAGGGGGTTCTCACAAAATCAGCCGTATATAATATTATTTAACCAAAATCCAACTCTTGACAATGGCAATGGAATGTAAAAACTAATAGCACTTCTCCTATAGCAAAATAGGGGAATGGCTTCCCCTTGAACCTGCGCATGGAGAAGAGGAAGGCCAGAGGTGCAAAGCTCGTCGGAGGTTCGTTGGGTCGAGGGCTGCACAGCAACGATGGAGGTGAGGTGAGAGGTGGAGGGAGCTTGCCAAACGGCTAAGATAAAGGTGGTGGGTGGCCAGTTGCTCTTCCTGTTGGAGCTTACACGGAGAGGAGAAGCAGTGATGGCACCTTACTGGGCATGAGCACAAGGGGGCGGCATTGGGTCAGCACATGGAGGTCGAGCGACGCGTTGGGCTCACACGTGAAGGAGCAGCTAGTTGTTGTTCACTGCTGCACGTGGGATGGAGCCAACGAGGGGTAGAGGGCGCAGGTGAATGCATGGGGTGAGGCGGGCAAGAGGCCTGGTGGGCTGGCTGGTTGGAAAGTTGGCGGTGGATGAGGAGCAGGTGGCTGTTAGAGGGTGGTGATGTTGGGTTTGTTTTGGTTGTAGAGGAAAAAGAAGAAACAGAGAGGAAGAAGTGAAGACGGAGGTGGTGCTGTTAGGTCTTCAAACGTCTGGGAACCCTCCCGGACGACTTAACCAGAGGGGATGGCATGGCGAGGATGGGTGCAAGGCACACATGCATGGTGGAATGGCTATGACTGCGCATGGATGGCACGACGAGGGCTGTTGGTGAGGTGATGGTCGCAGTTACGGTGGTGTTGTGAGGCTCTATGGATGGCGGTGCAGGCTGTCACCCCGCACGCCCACGGTAGCAGAACTCTTGCTGCGGTCAAGGCCCATAGTGGTGAAGTGGGAAAGAGCTTGATGCTCTGCACGGTGATGGTGTGGGGGTGGTGGCATGTTGATCTAAGTTTCCAAAGGTCTATTCTTATGCTGCAAGAAGGTGGAAAGGGAGATGGAGCATCTGCACGTCGACCATCAATGCCAGATCTGGCATTCACGGCCGGCCATGATATCAACAATGAAGGTGGTACTGCAACCATTGAAAGAAGAAGAGTCAATAATAAAAAGAAATTAAGGGTTATTTATCTATAAGACCTTAGAAGAAATGTTAAATCAAACACTACATGTAATGCAACCTAAAAGATTAACTTTCTAATGCATGCTATTCTAAATGAATTCTAAATGATATTATCAATGCATATAATGCATGAAATGCATAAAATAGGCAATTTTATGTTACCCTATTTACATACTAATGCATGCTATATAAATGTACATGTTAACTTAATGTCTAAGCATTAAAATACATAAATAACTCACAAATATAGGCTCATCAAATGGCCCCGTGCCTAGTTTTTGCTAGTCCCTAGCAACATCTATGAAGAATTCCTAAGTTCTAGGATAGAATTAACTGTTAGGATGCCTTATTATATCTCACCTTTAGAGATTTGTTGAAATACTAACCTTAAACCTTAAGGCATCCAAGTACTAATCAAAATTCAAACTTGATTTGCTTCAGTTTTGGTCATTGGCAATGGTTTCTTAAACTTCTAAGTTTATCCTATAGTTTGTAAATCCCAGAGGTTAAAGTGTCAGTGCTAAGTGTATAATTTGATTAATGGACATCAACACTTGTTCTTCCCATATGTTCCCAGGACCGAACTTGCCCTTCACATACCTAGACCTACCTAGGTTCAACCATACTTAGACTTGGCAGCTTTCTCCTAACTTTTTTTTTTTATTTTGAGTCAACACAAAGGCAAACCCAGTGTATATCTCCTCAGCTATATCTCCTTTTTTTTTTCTTTCATAATTCTAGTACCCATGTATAACGAGGTACTTTTTATTTTCAATGACACCTATGTGTAACGAGGTGTTATTTCCCTCCTCATTTTTTTTATTCTGCATTTCATTTTTTTTCTCTCTCTCTCTTTTTTTCTGGTGATTGGCTCTCCTTCATCCTTTCTAAATGCTTCACCTAAGTAAAATCTAGGAAGACTCGAGGTGCAAGGTTGGGCTCTGGACATCCCACACCCAGGGGTTATTGCATGTGACATGCCAGCCATACCAGATAGGGATCTCTATTAAGTTTGAATATAAGTTAAGGTGCATTAATTTAGAGTCCCCAACCCTGGTTCTAATAGAACCCACGATAAGCTCTCACATGGTTGCCCCAGTTTTAAGTTCGTGTAAGTGAAAAAGACACTTAGGTTTCAAGGGTCTCCAAACCAAGGAATAAACAGAGAAGTTCTATACTTTCTAAGCCCTTAACTTAATACATCAGCTTCATAAGTACCTCAATTGCTTGAGGTAAAATCCGTATCTTAACAAATACTTAGATTTTTAAGCCAACCCAGCTCAAAGGGTTTAAGATTGATATCTCTTCCTTATCTCCTGAAGCAAGACATTTAAGGTCTTATCTCATCATTTGTTCCAGCCCAGAACATTAGGTAACTCATCTACAGAGATTGTTGGGACTAACCAATTAAGCTCAACAAATTAAAACTCTTTTTTTTTTTAATGTAATATGAATGCATGAATGCAATATGTGTACATGCTATAAACAGATGCCTCAGGTCCTATCCCTCCATGCTTGGTTCAAACAATGTCCTCATTAAAAGTAAAATAGCCAAGGGAAGATGTTACCTGAGGAGAAGAATGAAAGCAGCTAAGGTTCCTTAAGAGTGACCTCGTTAAGCAAATGGCCATCCAAAGTAACATATGATTTTAATCGTTAGCCATTAATGGTAAAGGGTGTTGTTGAAGAGGAAGGGCTCTTGATCTCCACAGTCCCATGCGGAAAAGCTTTGGTGATTACGTATGGCCCATCCCAACGAGATTTCAATTTCCCTGGAAAAAGCTTAAGTCTAGAATTGAAAAGCCAGACTTGTTGATTAGGCTTAAAGGTCTTTCTAAGAATATACTTATCATGCAAGACCTTAATTCTCTCTTTATAAGCTTGGGAGATGTCATAAGAATCATTCCTCAGCTCCTCAAGCTCAGTCAACTTCAATAATTGTGCCTTACTTGCTTGCTCTAAATCCAGGTTGATACTTCAAATAGCTCAGAGTGCCCTATGTTCAAGCTCAATAGGTAAATGGCATGCTTTCCCGTACACTATCCGAAAGGGTGACATACCCAAAGGGGTTTTGTAGGTCGTTCGATAAGCCAATAAAGCATCATCAAGCTTTTAAGACCAATCCTTCCTATCAGGCCTAACGGTCATTTCCAAAATGTTCTTTATCTCCCTATTCGACAGTTCAACCTGGCCACCTATCTGAGGATGGTAAGGGGTAGAGATCTTGTGAGTTACTCCCAGACTTTTGAGTAGCCAATTGAGGTGGTGGTTTCGGAAATGAGGTCCCCCATCACTTATAATCGTCTTAGGGCAGCCAAAGCGAGCTATGTTATTGGCCTTCACAAATTTCAGGACCATAGAGTGGTCATTTGTGTGTGTAGGAATGGCTTCTATCCACTTGGAGACATAATCAACTGCCACCAAGAAATACTGATATCCATGGGACGAAGGGAAGGGACCCATGAAGTCTATTCCCCATACATCAAAAATTTCAATTGGTTGGATCAGGTGTTGGGGCATCTCATTCATCTTCCCAATCATTCCAGTACATTGACATCTAATGTAGGCTTTAACAAAGTTATTAGAATTCTTAAATAAAGTAGGCCACCAAAAATCGGACTGAAGAACCTTCAAAGTCATTTTCTTAGCACCAAAGTGTCCTCCACAATGAAGTTCATGGAAAAATCTTAACACACTTTATTGCTCCTCTTCAGGCATGCATCGTCTCAATACTTGGTCTTGTCCAATTCTAAATAATTCTGGCTCTTCCCAATGAAAGTATCTAGCTTGAGAAATGAATCTCTTCCGTTTCTACTCATCCCAAGAGCTAGGAGTCTCTCCAATGACCAAGTAATTGATGATATCAGCATACTAGGGTGAAGTCGATGTTACCGCCATAAGGGTTTCATTAGGAAATGTCTCGCGGATGCCTCCAGATGGAGAGTCATCAAGTGGGAGGCAAGACAAGTGGTTAGCCACTACATTTTTCACTCCTTTCTTCTCACAAATCTCCAAGTCAAATTATTGAAGGAGTAAGATCCGCCTAATAAGTCGAGACTTAGAATCTTTCTTGGCAATGAGGTGCTTCACTGCCGCATGATCAGTAAAAATGACCACCTTAGACCCAAGAAAATACGACCTAAACTTCTCCAAAGCAAAACTTACAGCAAGTAATTCCATTTCAGTGACGATGTAGTTTTGCTGTGGTTTGGTTAAAGTCTTGCTGGCATAGTGCAACACATGTGGTCTTCCCTCAACCCTTGGTCCAAGGACTACTCCCACTACGTAACCCAAAGCATCACACATCAGCTCAAATGGGAGTTCCCAATCTGGAGCTCGGAGAATAGGCATAGAGATCAAGGCCTCTTTCAAAGTGTGAAAAGCCTCAGCACACTTTGAATCAAAATCGAAGGAAGATTCCTTCGCCAACAGGTCACAAAGTGACCTAGAAATTCTGCTGAAATTCTTAATAAATCTCCTTTAAAAGCCTGCATGGCCCAGAAAGGATCTAATCTGTTTGACATTCATGGGTAATGGAAGTTTGGAAATAGAATCAACCTTGGCCTTATCTACTTCCAAACCCCCCTCATACACAGCATGCCCAAGTACAATGCCTTTCTGTACCATGAAATGACTCTTCTCCCAGCTAAGGACTAAACCAATCTCCTTACATCTCTTCAGCACATTCTCTAAGTGTATGAGACACTGGTTGAAAGATCATAAATGAAGAAGTCATCCATAAAATCCTCAACACACTTGCCAATCATGTCCAAGAAAATGGACATCATACATTGCTAGAAGGTTTCCAGTGCATTACATAATCCAAACGGCATATGCCTGAACGCAAAAGTGCCATAGGGACTGGTAAAAGTTGTCTTATCCTGGTCATCAGGGAAGACTGCAACCTAGTTATACCCAAAGTATCCGTCTAAAAAGTAGAAATACTTATTCCTTGCCAATTTCTTGAGGATCTGATCAATAAAGGGTAAGGGAAAGTGATCCTTCTGGGTAGTGGTGTTCAGTTTGCGGTAGTCTATGCAGACCCTCTAGCCAATTGAAGGTCTGGTCACCACTTGTTCTCCCTAGTCATTGGTTTCTATCGTAAAGTCTGCCTTCTTAGGCACCACATGGATTGGACTAACCCATTTTCTATCCGCCATGGGATATATGATCCCAGCGTCCAACCACTTCAGAATCTCCTTTTTAACCACCTCCCTCATGTTAGGGTTAAGATGTCTCTGCATGTCTCGAAATGGTTTAATGAAATCATCAGTATAAATGTGATGCATGCAGAGTGTAGAGTCTATACCCTTAATATCAATGATTGTCCAAGCTATGGCTTCCTTGTGCCTTGATAAGAAATCTAGCAAGGCTTCTGCTTGCACCTCAGATAGTGCAGATGAGATGATTACAGAGAGCGTATCATTTGGCCCAAGGAATACATACTTGAGAGTGTCCGGGAGGGGTTTCAGTTCAAGGTTGGGGGCTTGTATGGTTGAGGGCTTCATAATAGATGCCCCCATCTCAGGTAGCAAATCTACCTTAAGCAGGTATGATGGGGAGAGAGACTTAGTAGAAACTCCAAGCAACTCCTCAAGTTCTAGTACATCCCCTTCACATTCCTCCAAGAGATGGGAATGCTCATTTTGTATGACATGCTGAAGTGGGTCATCACATAAAATTGTAGGAGTTGTCTCTTCAATCAAGTCATCTACCACCTCAACTTGGGAACAATCCTCAAATCTAGCTTGTTTATAAGCATCAAACACATTAAGCCTAATTTTCCTGTTCCCAAAGCCCATTTTTAATGCCCCAGTGTGATAATTAATTGAAGCATTAGAAGTCACAAGAAAAGGGTGGCCTAAGATGATGGAGGGCTTGGTTGGTTTGTTGGTAGGATTAATGTCCAATACCAGAAAGTCAATGGGGAAGAAGAAATCCTCCACTCTCACGAGGACACCCTCCAACAGGCCCCATGGTGTCTTCAAGGATCAGTCTACAACTTGGAGGATTACGGGGGAAGGGTTCAGATTGCCTCCTCCAAGTTGTTCATATACGTAGCTTGTAAGGATGTTTACCCCCGTACCCAGATCAAGCAGAGCCTCATCTATATGTAGGTCGTCAATGACCACCGAGATGTATGGGACTCCTGGGTCCTTAAGTTTCGGGGGTGTCCCGTGTTGTATAATTGAGCTAACAGAATTAGGCAAGACAACTTTTGATTGGACCTGTTTCCTTGATTGCCACTTTTTCATGCACAGGTCCTTTAGAAAGCGAGCATAGGACAGAATCTGCTTGATAGCCGCAAGCAAAGGTAGGTTAATCTGCACTTGCTTGAAAGTCTCCATGATTTCGTCCATCCTATCTTTGCCTCTAGATGAGCCAACAGAAGTCTGCCTAGAGTCAAATAAGCGCTTGATGAGGTGTGGCTCATCATAGCTAAAATGCCCAAGTTAAGCTAGAAACTAAGTTAAACACTACTGAATTAACACATGAAATGGGTTAAGTGTGAGAAATAGTGAAAAAGACCTAAAACATCAATTTTGTATTAATAATGCAAAATCCGGTCATTAAATGAGATATTCTATTCATTAATATAAATTAGTGATCCATTTACAAATTGAACAAACATCTGAGTTCAAAACTTCAAATCAAAAGTAAAATTTACTTCCTTAATGTTCAATTAAACTTAAATAAAAAGTTGGTTGCATTTGGACATCATTAGGACTTTGCATTAATAGTTTTTCACTTAGGTCCTTAGGTCATATACATATCATTCATATAAAAACCTTCCAGGGACCACTCTGATAACTGTAGGGGACTCTTTGTAAATCCTAGGGACTGCTATGATATGCGTTCTCGCCACTTATGGGTCTTTGCACAAAACTTCTACCCCTTTGCCCATAAGGGCTTCCCTGCAATTCCACCATTAGACTTGCTACGGGTGCTTCCACTGTAGCCACAAGAACACTTGAGATCTCGACCATTCCTCTCTTGCTCCCACGATCTAATGGCCTAGCTACAATCGAAGCTTCACATGCTTCAGCGTGTGTGATCACCACCTTGCTCAGACCTCATCCAACGTGGCATTTTGATTTGAACGCTCGCGCACTCCTTGATTCCATCTCCACTGCCCAAGCCCTAGGTGCTTAATCACACCTCTACAGTGAGCTCATTCACTGTCTCGGCTACTTAAGGAGCTCCCATGAGCCACACAAAAACTTAACCAGCTCCCTCCCCTTGAGTGGTTCCCTTCGTCCAACTCCTCAGCCTTTCACCTCCTTTCCTCAATGGTCGGTGATAGAGATCACTCCTCTCCCTCCTTCAATCACCTCTAGACGCCGGTTGTTGGCTCTTGGACACCACCTTCTTCAGCTAAGGGTCTCTTCCATTTCATCGCCATTGACCTTCGGTCGATGGACCTTGGACAACACCTTCGTCTGTTAGCTAGATTTATTGCTTCCTGGTGTAGTTTTCCTATTTTCTAGATTAATCGTAGTAATAGTTAGAGTAATTTAGGAGTAGATTAGATGTTAGAAATCAATTTTGATGATGGTTTAGTGTAGAGTAGGAGTACATTAGTTTAGATCCACTCAGCCCTCTCTAATCAATTCAGATAAGAGAGGTGTTTTTCCACCACCATTTCAACGCATACAACTTTCTCTACGCTTCATGAATCACTTCTGATTATCCCTCGCAATCTTTTCATCATCCACCCATCCATCAAAGTCAAATTCAAATATGAAGCCTTGGCTTCTAGATCTAAATTTGCACCTAAAATCCATTTGGGGGGGTCTCCCACTCACTTCATAAATTTGCAAAGACCCCCCGATCTAGTTTTATTATCTTAAATTGCTTGATTACTTTTAAAGTTGCTTTTAATGCCCAAACTTATGATTTGGTGATCATTTGGTTTTATCGGATTTAATCGAGCTTTTTGAGGTTTTTTTTTAGTTGCTTAATTAAGTATCATGCACTGAACCCAGGGTTTTGGATTTGGTTTTTAATGTGTGAATGAGCATGCACTTAATTTAAGTGTTATTTGGAGAGTTTGTCCAAGGATAATTAGTAATACTGATTTGAGGTCAAACGAGGACCTAATTGATTTTGAGTTAATCACTAGATCATCTTGAACACCAATCAATGGTGTTTAAGCAGATCAGTTGATTTATTCAGATATCAAATCACATTAAAAGCCCAAATCAGGGTAACATGGGTTTTTGATATATACAAAATTCAATATGGAAATTATGTTCATCAGTGGGTTTTCAGATCTTCAATTATGAGTTTAAAAGGATTTTGGACAGATTTGATATGCCAGAAGTGTTTTTTGTGCATTCGTTTGCCTTAGATCAGACCTTCTTAGGTCTGATCTAGGCTGATCTCAGTAATCAGATGCTGCAGCTGTTGCTGCTGAGATGGCAACAGTGGCACATCTAAAATTTTAAGACGTCTATCCATTCCATCACCTAATTTCAATTGAGAATAGCAATTGCAGATCAGCTGCCAATTTGTTGGCAGCAGTTCAGATTTCAGCAGCAATCAGCTGTTGTTATGATGCAGTTACAGCCATTGAAGGGTCTGAACAGAGTAATTTTGGTTGGGTTTTGTAGTGTTGGAGTAGCTGACCTGTTATATAGTGTTAGAACATATTGTAACAAGCGTTCATGTGTTTTTAGGTGACTAAAATCCAATTAGAATTGCTTGTAATTTAGTTTTAAATTCCTTTGTCAGCTACCTTTAATGTGTAAATCTGTCCATAACTGAATTATTAATGAAATCACAGCAAAAATCAAGTTTAATTGCTCATACTTGTTTCACATAGTGTGTTGAATGCTTTAAGATACCTATACCCTATTCTAGCCACTAGAACTCTATTCAAGGCCTTAGGTTCCCTTTTTGAAAACCCTCTTCAAGGCCTTACTTTAGTGAACTTTGTAAATAAATAAAAATATTTAAAAAATTCAAAAAAATAAAATAAATCCGTCTTGGTCAAGATTAGGTATATTTTTAGATGTATGCCAAGTTTAAAAGCATTCTAAACCCCCAGCTTGATAGAACATACCATCTGATGGTTCAGTATATATTAAAACTTAATAAAAAAACCAAGCATCAAAAATATCAAAAACAACTCTCTATCTCTCATCTCTTTCTCTCTCTCTCTTCCCTTATCTCTACTAAATATATAAAACCAACAAAAATCAAAAAATACTCAAAAACTCCTAAAAATACTATATATACTGTGTATATACTTGTACATATAACTTAAACCTAAGATACATGTAAATATTGTATAATATGTACAAAATATATATAAATAACTTATATATGTATTCTATATAGTAAATTAAGTATTCAGAATAATTTATTGTATATATAATCTTGTTGTATTGTTAGATATTAATTTATATAACTTAAATGTAAAATAACTAAGTAATTATACAAATCTATTTAAATGTACATATTTGTACTTCATGCTGTACATACGTATTTATATATGTATTATGTACCATATTATGCTTGTAACTTAATTTAATTATATTTATATAGTAAACAATTAGGTTATTAAGTTAAATAAGTAATTTATTTTTTTTTTAGACAGAAAATAGGTAATTTATTAACTTAAAATAAAATAAATTAGTAAATTAAGTTAATACTGAGATAATTTATAGTGTATACTTGTAATATATTCTACTAAGTATTTTAAACTTATTTAAACCATATTTATATTGTATTATAGTAATTATAGTTTATTTATATGTGTAACTAGCTAAAACATGTATTTAAATCTATATAAATTAAAATAAAGCTTAGAAAATATCATAAAAATCTGTAATAAATAATTTATCATGTATATTAACATTGTACTAAGTCAATTTGACAATTAATCAACTAATTTATACTGTAACTAGCTAATTAAACTCTAATTTAATGTGTATAAATTGTAGAACCTAATTTAATTATATAATAAACTAACTTATTTTTGTAAAGTAACTGCATAATTATGTAGCCCTATGTAAGGGCTTTATAATCTCATAATTTATTTTTAATTTAAAATAAATTATGGCCCTCAAATTGAGGACCATAAATCGCAAATTAGAGTGCAATTTTACACTTGGCAGTGCCTGAAGGGCACTTGTTTTAGTGCCATATCGAAAGCAGCGCACCATAAATTGATTTTGTCTTATGTGCTTCCGGGCACCGGCCGCCCTCTTATACACATGTACTCCTCTCTCTTGATCTGAATATGGCATGTGATACTGCTGTGCGGTGCACTAGGTCGGGGGCCATGCATTGTGTGAGGACCTATAGGGGCCCAATAAGGAGCATTGAACCGGATTGAAATACACCTACTTAACAACTAGGGTTGCCCTAGTAGAGATCTAGTCCCACCCAGAAATTGGTGCTGTGTATCCCTCGAAAAGGCCACCCGCCCACTAAACCAATTTTTTAGCCGAACCGAGCCAGTCTAAACCAGCTGAGAAGTGAAGAGGAGAAGAGAGTTGAAATTTCGCTAAGTGTTAGAGAACCCCCCTGTGCTTATGTGTTGTGTATGCCTTAGTGTACATAAGCATGTGATGTAAACACATTTATATCACATAAACTATCTATTTTTGCGCATTCTTAGACATGTAGTTGCATCATACATTATAAATATTGCATAACATGCATCATCTTGCATTTAGGTTATGTTATATAAAGTTTAGGTTAATTTTCCCTTTTTGTGGTCATGTAACAGGGCGATATTCAATCGAAGCCTCGGATTGAAGATCCAATTGTACAGATTTAATCAGAGTGACAATTGGAGTTCAACAACTCCAAGATTACCCCAATCGGACTTCCATAACATTAGAAGCAGTCCGAGAAAGATCAAAGGTCAAGGGGCCAAGATGGTGTAAATCCACACTTCAGATGATAAATCCAACCACACGGATGGGTTCGGATCGACGATCGTAGTCCAACGGTACGAAATTCAGTCCAATCCAACATCCGTGGCACCATCCACAACACATAGAAGATGGACGGCAAAGATGGTGCCATGTGGTGACATCTCAACTGCCCAATCGGCCCAAGGACCCACTGCTGCCTTTCCATTCTTAGCCGATCATTAAATCCTGACTGTTGGATTCTCATCGAACGGTTGAGATCAGGCTAAGACCGCACCCTCAACTTTCTAAAGGAGTCCTCATCGCTCGATCAGAGCCATTGGATTCTCGTCCAACGGTTGAGGTGCGATTTCATTGAATCCAAATCGTGACCATCCACCGACGTAGTGCAGCGGATGCAAGCACTTCACACAAAGAAGAGGTGCAGGGTCAAGCCCCCGCGAGCTGAAAAGGATGATGGTCGGACCCGGATAGGTTATGTTAATATGGTGATTTTATCGTAATAATGAGTATAGTGGTTAACCTAAATCGAGACTAACCATCTCTTTACAAAAATTTTTTACCTGGCCTACTTGATTTTATCTTGGTCACTTTTAGGCCTAGGGTCGAACTCAGGGAAGTGGGGTTAGAAGTCAAGTTTCTACGCCTTTCCTACAATGAATCGCTTTCGTTTGTTTATTATGTTTTTGGTGTTTTTCTATTTAGATTTTTTTCTGATAATTCTTGTCCTTGAGGCACACCCTCAAAATTAGGTTCTTGGCTTTGAGCCAAATTAGGGTTCCAAAATTGGTCTTGCTATTCTCAAGACTGAGTACCTGTAAGTTAAGACTTATCTTTTCTCTTTTATATATATTTTTTTATCTTTTTACTGGCATGAAAGAGAAGCAGAAATAAAGTAAATATAGTATATATATATAGGTATATATTATATATGTATAAAGGGGTGGGGGTGGAGGCAGAGATGGTGTGTAGCACGGTGTCAGGTCGGTCATCGTCTAGAAAGACGTAACCAACAGGATTAAGTGCTGATAAACACCAGCTTATCATCATTTTTATGCTCTAAAACTAACCTAGCTCTTAGGATTTTTCTCCGCAAACGGGTTTTTGGGCTGCATTTAGGCATAAATTAGGATAGGCATACATTGCATTTTTTATTGTTGTTTTAATGTGTTTTTGTGAGTGTTAGGGATGTACAGATTCACAGATCCCTAAAACCCTAGCACTCAAGAAGGCAATTGGTGAAGGAGAAGCCCAGACTAGTTGGAACCCAGCTTGATCCAGCTCACCATAGTTGGAACCTAGCTTACTTGAACTAGGGTTATCTCATCCCAGCTCCATTCAGCTAATCTCAGCTGGATGGCAGCTCAAGAGAGTTCATCTTAGCTCACCCTAGCTCAAGTCAGCTCAGATCCAGCTCAACTTAGCTGAGTCTAGCTCATCTCAGCTCCCACTAGTTCACAGGGAGCTCTAGCTAGCTCAGCTGAGTTGACAGGAGTTCACCCCAGCTCAGATCCAGCTACATTCAGCTCCACTCAACTCCAGCCAGCTGAAGAATAATTCATCTCAGCTCAGGAAGCTCAAGTCCAGCTCCCTGGGGCTCAGCTTAGCTCAACTCAGTTGAGCTAAGCTACCTTAGCTGCCTCAACCAGCTTGATTCTCCCCGGGAGCACCAGACCTAGCTCACCTCAGCTCATTTTGGTAGAAGCTAGCTCACTTTAGCTTGGCTTAGCAACTAGCAAAGAACTAGCAAGCTAAGCCAGCTAGAGTAGCCCCATGCCAGCCTCTTCAGCAGCGGCCAGCTCTAGCTCCAGCTCCAGACTTCTCCTCCTCAGCTCTTCTCCCTGAAAACCCTAGCTCCAAATGCCTCCAACTCTACTCCCTACTAGCTAAGCTAGCTAAGCTGCTTAACTTAGCTAGTCCACCTCCATGGCACCAAAACCTATTACCCTACTACCTAAGCTCCAGCAAAAAGACCACCTACTCCTACTTTATTTTGGTGCCAACTATCCCTTCCATCACCACCCTACATCCACCATCAAAGCCCATCTCCACCCTCCATTTTTTCCCTCCAAAATTGCCTTCTAGAAGGTATTTTTGGAGGGAAAACCAAGGCACCTCTTCATTTCCCTCCCATTTTTCCCTCCAAAAATAACCAAGCACCCCTTCATTTCCCTCCAAAAACACCATAACCACCACCCCTTCCCATCCTATAAATACCCTACCCTACCACCACATAATTCCCATCCTCCCTTAGTATATTTTCTACCTAAACCACCTATACCTACGGCCAAGAAGAAGGAGTAGAGAAGGAGATTAAAGGGGCACATCACCAGCCCTTTTGGTGCCTTCTTCTCCCCACTCTCTTCAACTTGAGTCACGCCAAGGAGGAGGACTCTCCCACTTCAAGGAGGACGGCCAGGCAAAGGAGAAAAGCTTAGGGTGGACGTCCACCCTTGGAGAGAAACTTAGGGCACGCCCCCTTAGGGCTTGCCTTGGAGGTCATCACCTTGGCGGAGTTCTGCAAGGAAGGAGTTGAAGGATTCTTTTCAAGCTTGGGAGCCACAAACCTTGGAGCAAGAAGTCCTCTTCTTCACCATCTATCTAGAGGATTTGTGTTTTATTTTCTTATTTGCAATTTTCTAGTAGTACAAGCTTTCCTCTACTAGGCCTTTTGTAAAACACTTTATCAATTATCTAGTTGCCTTCTTTGCAATTTTTTTTGTTTGCATTTCTATTAGCTTATTTTCAGCATTCTTCACTCCCTCTCCCTAATTATTCTAGGCCTCCACTTGCCTAGAGTGAGCTTAGGGAGAGGTTCTGCTTGTCACATAAAAGTAATATTTTAATTCGAAGTGTAAACACTTTTCCCGCCATCAGTTCGCATGTTGCCTTAGTTCAAAAACAAAAAAAAAAATGGTATATTGAAAATTACCAAAAGAAAGTTGAGATATATTCCAAGCAAGAGAATCACTATTGCAAACATTTGGCCTCCTTGGACGACCCTAGATACTCCCCTATCTAGGATTATAAATTTAAGAGCGAAAGCGGAATTACGCGTTACAACGACGTATTTTAACAAACCGCGTATTTTCGTTATCACTTTTTGGCGCCTTTGCCGGGGAGGCACGGCTTTGCATTAACTCATTTTCTCTTGCTTGAAGTGGATCTCATCCCCTTTTCTTTCTTTCTTTTGTGTGTGCAGGAACTACAGCGGGAAGGCGGGAATTTGGAAGAGAGAGCTCAAAGGTCCTTTTCTTCCCGCGAAAATTCAGGTTGGTTCCTCTTTCTGGTCACATAAATAATTAAAACTACCAAAAATATATTAAACTTGGCTTTCAGGACCCTAAACACTTAAATTAAGTGGAGTGGTGCATTTTAAAATCCATTGTTTGCTTGTATGCTTCTTTAGCACCATTCCATTGCAAGTATTGGTGTTCTATTTTTCGGGTCCAGATTTCTGTCCGGACTTGAAAAATGATTCCTAACACCCCAGGCCTCCTAAAATCATAAAATTTCATAGAGTGATTCCCAATTAAGTTAGGAACATCTGTTCCAAATTTCAAATCAATTGGATTTGTATTTAATTTTTAAAAATTCGTGGATTGCAGAGAGGTCATACCCTCTTATCTTCCTGTTTTGCTACTGTCCGAGAATTTTCAGAATTTTTATACTCATCCAATTTTTGGGAAATTGAGCTTGCTGGAATCCTTGTGAAATTTTATATATCATAGAAAATCATAAAAATTTTCTGAGGTCGGTGGTAGTACTAAAAAGTTCATAATACCCACAGGTATTATTTCTGGACTTTGACACCATTACAATTAAAAATTCAAAACAATTATCAAACGAATTCCTAAAATCTTACAAAAATCTTTTCTGGAATCCTTGTTTGATTTTATTCAAAGTAGTGGTGTTGTTTGACTTGTTTGGACCACTACTTAATTCTGAAAGCCTAAAAAATAACTCATTGGTAGTTAAATTTCTGTCTTAGGGATAATTGGCTTAGGGTTTCTTTCTTTCTCTTTTGAGGATTAATTCAAAGGAAATATACAATCACCCATACAACTTGTTTTCCTTTGATTGTGGGTTTTCAAACTTGTTTGAAAATTTAACTAAAGAAACCCTAAAATACATTCAATTAAATCAAATCCTAAAAGACAAAAATACAAAAAAAATTGTGTGACAACTTGATTTTCATTGGAGCCACTCTCCAATTCCTGCACACACACAAAAAAATCAAATAACAGGGCAACAACCCAATAAACGCCCTCCACATTCCGTGTGCACTATAGAATCCTAGACCTAAATAAATTTGTAGCAACTTGACCCCTAAGGCTTTATCAACTTAGGCTTGCTATTTAGGTCTTAAGTTTTCTTTAGTTAGTACCAATTCTGTCATCTGTATCTGGTGTTCAGGCTGAGGGGCCGTGTCAAACGACCAGGCGCGGGTTTGTACAAGCACCTGGGGTTTTCCCTGGGAAACGTTTGGGCCCAAACCTCCCCTTAAGCAACTTGGCTAGATTTGTTGATAGAACGGGTATTCACTATTGACTACTTATTTCCTATATAGACCAAGTCTTAGGTTATTATTAAGGAGTCACATTTAAGTTAGGTCTAGTTTTTTTGTTTGATTTGCACACTTTCTCTCATCTCTTTCTCTTCTCCTCCCCTCCCCGTTCTTCCATTTTATGCACGGGCGACGGTCTCAAAATCCGCACTTGGAAGGACCATTTGATTTCGCCCCCCACGTAAAAAGACCACTTTTTCTGTCTTCTCCTGAAAAAATGGAAACACAACAAAATAGGTCCACTGACCCTTCCACGTCTACCTCTAACCCCACCTCTAACCCTAATTCTAACCCTTCCACCCAAAACCCAACCACCAGTAACTTCCTACACTTGGAGCTCCCCAATCTTGAGCTGCCCCACACACAACATCAAGGCCCCCTACCTGATCTTTTAAAATTGATGGCCGATCAGATTAATAAATTAAATTCCAATCAACAAACATTGACTACGAACATCCAAAACCTAGCCAATCCAAGGCCAAACCCACCACCCCGTCAGCAGCCTGTTGTTCCTCTAAAAGATTTCTATGATCCGTCTTATTATGAGGAACGACCAGGGGTGGTCATACCTGAGGGGGACTTTGAGATCAAGCTAGCCGTCCTGAACCTAATTAAACACTTTCATGGCCTTCCTAGGGAAGACCCTTTCAGCCACCTTGAAGAACTAACTCTTCTTGCACAGACAACCCGTTCCCGAAATGTGCAAGAAGACATATGGCTGATGCGGCTTTTTCCATTATCTCTTAAAGATAAGGCCGCTTATTGGTTCAGGACCATTGGCTGACCCATTACAACATGGCCTCAACTCAAGAGTGCCTTCCTCAAGAAATTCTTTCCCATAGGTCGTACCAATTCCTTACGAAGATCTATTACGACCTTTCACCAAAAATCTGGCGAAACTTTCCATGATTCTTGGGAAAGATTTCAGGACCTTTTAAGAAGTTGCCCGCACCACGAGATTCCTTTGTGGCAGCTCGTGCAAATCTTCTATCATGGATTAGAAGATCAAATCCGACAATTTGTCGACGCCTCGTGTGGCAGCAACTTCTTAAATAAAGATGCTGAAAGTGCTTATGATCTATTTGAAGAAATGAGTGAAAACTCATTTAACCAAGCTTCCATGAACACATTTTGCAGAACCCAAAACCCGCAGTTTGGTGTTCATGAAATAGGCGCTCAATCTATCCCAGTCGCCCAAGACGATCTTCAAATGATCACTCAGAAACTCGACCAGATGCATATTAATCAGAAGAAAATTGAGGAAAGACTCGCCACATCAATTCAAGCTCCACGACCACATCTAACCCAACCTAACTTTCCACGAAGAGAAAATTTGCACAATCTCAACACCACTCCTGCTGATTATTCTGAGGTTGCCCATGATTCACTGGGGAATTTCAATTATCCAGATCTTAACCCCACCCAAAATATTTCTGCCATCCAGGAGCCCTTTAAAAATTCTTCCAATTGGAAAAATTACCCGAACTACTCCTGGAATAATCAAGTTTCCTCCCAACCATATCATTTTAATGGGTATGGGTCGAATCCAAATTTCCATCCTGGGCCATCCCAACAAGATATCAATGCCCAGATGCTACGGACCCTGCAGGATATGCAAACAAAAATGACGGAAGTAACTCGCAACATCACAAATCTGAACAATCAGATTGGGGTTGCTCCCACGCAAAGACCTGTAGGACATCTTCCGTCCCAACCCATACCCAATCCCAATCACCAAGGGAACCATTATATGGGCAGAAATCCACATTATCCAAATCAGCCTCCTCCTAATCCACCTCAGCAGCCGCCCAGGTTCCTGCAATCACAGGCCCCCCCACCTCCTCCAAATAATAATCCGACTGCACATGCAGTTACCTTGAGGAGTGGGAAAACCACCACTGACCCCGAGCCTTCACACGAACCTGGTAAGATACATGTGCAAGTTGACTCCCCACCTCCCCATCAGGAAGAAAAAGAACAACAAAAATCTCAAGACAAGATTCCTATCCCTTTCCCACAAGCTCTCTACCCTACCACCAACAAAAGAAAGAAATCTGAGCCCACTACAGAAGAACTCATGGAGCTATTTGGGCAAGTTCATATCAATATCCCTCTCCTAGATGCCATTAAATATATACCTGCCTATGCTAAATTTTTAAAGGAGATTTGTACTCCTAAAAGGCAGGCCAAAAATCTAGGACAGGTGCATCTTTCGGAGACAGTAAGCTCTGTCATACAGAGTAAGCTGCCTCCTAAGATGAAAGATCCGGGGGCGCCTTTAATTTCTGTAATTATTGATGACACTACATTTAATCGCGCCCTCCTTGATCTTGGTGCCTCTGTAAATATTATTCCCACAAGTTTATTCGAAGAATTTCTGATCGGTGAATTAAAACCCGTCGAGGTTACCCTGCAATTAGCCGACCGATCTACAATCAAACCTCGTGGGATTGTCGAGGATGTATTAGTCAAGGTCCAGAATTGTGTCTTCCCTGCAGACTTTCTGGTTCTTGACATGGAGGCACCCGAATCATTACTGGACTCCCCGATAATCCTTGGACGCCCCTTTTTGGCTACTGCAAAGGCAAATATCAATTGCCACACAGGCAAAATGGATATCAACTGTGCAGGCCAAACTATCACCTTAGATATTTTTAAATCCTCCAGGAGATTCCATGATGATAACATCTTTGAGGACTCAGATACTGAAATTTCTAATATGGTGGAGACAATGTTAATAGATACCCTTACCGACCACAGTTTTTTTGAGGACTCTGATTCAGACTCAGTGGTCGGCGAGATCTGTGATCCGAAAACTTGTCTTGACTCTAAATTTGTTCCTGATACCCCCCTAACCCACCCACTATTCACGCACCTAATTTTTCCACACTAACTCACCATTCCTTCCCCGACCCCTTTCTTACGGACCTGCCACCAACCCCGCCCGAGTTTGGCACCCAACCTGAATTAAAACCATGGCCAGACTCGGGCCACACTTATCAATTTCCATCTCACTTTGATCCCAATATTATTTCTAATCAATTTTCTAGGGATCTAGACGAAGACACCTTTTTTGCGGGCATCCAAGTGTCCAATTATTTACATGATTTTCCGTCTTCCGTGCATACCTTCACGCCCGGCTGAATGGCGTAAAAGATAGCACTGGATGGGAGGTAACCCATCATTTTCTTGCTTTCCTTTTTTCTTCTTTTTCCAGGTTTTATTCATCCTAAACCTGACCGTTCTTCACTAAGGTGATTCCTTTTCCCTCCTAATGCATGAGGACATGGCATATCTTAAGCATGGGGGGGTGTTTTTAAATTTTTACGATCGATTTAGGATGTTTAAAACCTAAAAACATGCATTTTTCTTTAATTTATTTCCTGCTTGCATATCCAAAAACAAAAAAAACAAAAAGAAAAAAAAAATATTGAAAACTTTTTGAGGAAAAATTTTGAAATCAGGACTAAGGTCGAAAAATTCACTTCTGGTACAATGGGATTTAATCTTTAACAAACTAAGGATGAGGATATGGATCTAATCATTAGAATTCCAGGGTCTATTTTAGACTAGATCAGATATCCTTCTCTAAAATTCCACCTGAACTCATGATAGTTCAGGTGACTTGATCCTATTTTGTAATATGGAAAGTATTTGACTTAGTTTTTGATTCAAAAACCTGCGGTTCTTGAGAAACTTCTTGTGTCAATTTTCACACACAAGCCAACACTTAAAAATAACTAAAAAATTCGAAAAAACTCCCTTGTTTGGATTTAGTAAAAGTCTGAAGCAGATCATTGGTTTGAGTTCCCACCGTCGAGAAGAAGGAAAAAACCTTCTTTGAGGGCACAATGTCAACATGTTACCGCCTCGGCACTGCTCTATATCTATATTTCATATCTTTAGACGGAGCATTAAAGCGCATTTCAGCAGCTCAAGTGTCTTGGACGGTGCTCTACCTATAGCGTCGGAGCAAGAGCTTGAGTTTGCTTGGAGTGCCCCTTTTCACCGCATCGTGTTTTGGGGTTGTGAGCTCCTGGGTGGTGTCATGGACAGTGCTATCCCGAAGTACTGGCGCCAGAGCCCCCTCGAGGAATGGTAATGGGAATGATGATACCGACACGTCTGTTGTAAGACTAAGCTAAAAATAAGCATGGGGGAGAAAAAAAAAAAAAAAAAAAGGAAAAAATAATAATAATAATAATAACACGTCCTTATTAAGGTTGGCTTTTCACAAGCACCGACACAAGGTTTTAAAGGAATTTGCAAGTTGCGAATCAGATTCACGAGCCAGAAAAATCCTAAAAATAAACATTTCAAGTCATTTGAATTAACAAGGGGTTAATTTGTGAATTTTCTGAGGATATATTGATCCCGTTCTATCTAATGGTTGGATCCAAAAATAAATCCTGATGTTTATCTTCAACAAATCCCGTATCTCCTGTGTTTTAATCTACCAAGGTCCCTTAATCTCTTTTTCTCCTCAAAAGTCAAAAAAATTAGATTTCCCAACAATTCCATTTTCCAAAAAAAATTTTAATGTTTTGCTAAGAGACTAGCAAAAGATAAGCATGGGGGTGTGATAAACACCAGTTTATCATCATTTTTATGCTCTAAAACTAACCTAGCTCTTAGGATTTTTCTCCGCAAACGGGTTTTTGGGCTGCATTTAGGCATAAATTAGGATAGGCATACATTGCATTTTTTATTGTTGTTTTAATGTGTTTTTGTGAGTGTTAGGGATGTACAGATTCACAGATCCCTAAAACCCTAGCACTCAAGAAGGCAATTGGTGAAGGAGAAGCCCAGACTAGTTGGAACCCAGCTTGATCCAGCTCACCATAGTTGGAACCTAGCTTACTTGAACTAGGGTTAGCTCATCCCAGCTCCATTCAGCTAATCTCAGCTGGATGGCAGCTCAAGAGAGTTCATCTTAGCTCACCCTAGCTCAAGTCAGCTCAGATCCAGCTCAACTTAGCTGAGTCTAGCTCATCTCAGCTCCCACTAGTTCACAGGGAGCTCTAGCTAGCTCAGCTGAGTTGACAGGAGTTCACCCCAGCTCAGATCCAGCTACATTCAGCTCCACTCAACTCCAGCCAGCTGAAGAATAATTCATCTCAGCTCAGGAAGCTCAAGTCCAGCTCCCTGGGGCTCAGCTTAGCTCAACTCAGTTGAGCTAAGCTACCTTAGCTGCCTCAACCAGCTTGATTCTCCCCGGGAGCACCAGACCTAGCTCACCTCAGCTCATTTTGGTAGAAGCTAGCTCACTTTAGCTTGGCTTAGCAACTAGCAAAGAACTAGCAAGCTAAGCCAGCTAGAGTAGCCCCATGCCAGCCTCTTCAGCAGCGGCCAGCTCTAGCTCCAGCTCCAGACTTCTCCTCCTCAGCTCTTCTCCCTGAAAACCCTAGCTCCAAATGCCTCCAACTCTACTCCCTACTAGCTAAGCTAGCTAAGCTGCTTAACTTAGCTAGTCCACCTCCATGGCACCAAAACCTATTACCCTACTACCTAAGCTCCAGCAAAAAGACCACCTACTCCTACTTTATTTTGGTGCCAACTATCCCTTCCATCACCACCCTACATCCACCATCAAAGCCCATCTCCACCCTCCATTTTTTCCCTCCAAAATTGCCTTCTAGAAGGTATTTTTGGAGGGAAAACCAAGGCACCTCTTCATTTCCCTCCCATTTTTCCCTCCAAAAATAACCAAGCACCCCTTCATTTCCCTCCAAAAACACCATAACCACCACCCCTTCCCATCCTATAAATACCCTACCCTACCACCACATAATTCCCATCCTCCCTTAGTATATTTTCTACCTAAACCACCTATACCTACGGCCAAGAAGAAGGAGTAGAGAAGGAGATTAAAGGGTCACATCACCAGCCCTTTTGGTGCCTTCTTCTCCCCACTCTCTTCAACTTGAGCCACGCCAAGGAGGAGGACTCTCCCACTTCAAGGAGGACGGCCAGGCAAAGGAGAAAAGCTTAGGGTGGACGTCCACCCTTGGAGAGAAACTTAGGGCATGCCCCCTTAGGGCTTGCCTTGGAGGTCATCACCTTGGCGGAGTTCTGCAAGGAAGGAGTTGAAGGATTCTTTTCAAGCTTGGGAGCCACCAACCTTGGAGCAAGAAGCCCTCTTCTTCACCATCTATCTAGAGGATTTGTGTTTTATTTTCTTATTTGCAATTTTCTAGTAGTACAAGCTTTCCTCTACTAGGCCTTTTGTAAAACACTTTATCAATTATCTAGTTGCCTTCTTTGCAATTTTTTTTGTTTGCATTTCTATTAGCTTATTTTCAGCATTCTTCACTCCCTCTCCCTAATTATTCTAGGCCTCCACTTGCCTAGAGTGAGCTTAGGGAGAGGTTCTGCTTGTCACATAAAAGTAGTATTTTAATTCGAAGTGTAAACACTTTTCCCGCCATCAGTTCGCATGTTGCCTTAGTTCAAAAACAAAAAAAAAATGGTATATTGAAAATTACCAAAAGAAAGTTGAGATATATTCCAAGCAAGAGAATCACTATTGCAAACATTTGGCCTCCTTGGACGACCCTAGATACTCCCCTATCTAGGATTATAAATTTAAGAGCGAAAGCGGATTTACGCGTTACAACGACGTATTTTAACAAACCGCGTATTTTCGCTATCAAGTGCCGCGTGGAGTGTAAGATGGATGGAGGAAGATGTCTGCGACCACGCTTTTTGTACACGTATATCGGGGAATATCAGCAACTGATGTAGATATTCCCGCGATACAACGTATGGTAAGTAATGTGAAAATATATATATATATATGCAGTTATGTGTGTGTGTGTGTGTATATATATATATATGTATATATATATGTATATATATATGTGTGTGTGTCTATATATATATATATCTGTGTGTGTGTGTGTATAAATATATATGTATATATATATGTGTGTATATATATATACATGTATATATATGTATATATGTATAAATATATCTATATATATCTATATATCTGTATATATGTTACGAACATGGGCATTAGACGTAGTTTAAGATGTCTGGGAAGTTTCCCAAACGTCTGGAACCCTTCCCAAACGTCTGGTATTAAATTTTTTCGGCGTACGAGTTCGCGTCTACGCGCCTGCGTGTGCAGACTGAACCCACAGCCTTCATTTTTCTCTCCCTGCAAGCGTCGCTTTCCTTCTTCTCTCTCCCCGCGCTGCCTTATAAGAATGCTCCCCCTCTCCCTCACCCTCACTCCACCGTCTTCTCCTTCTCCCTGCCAGCGAGAGCACGAGAGAGCGAGTGCGGCAGCAGCAGCTGCTGCGAGCATGCAGGAAGGAGGAGTGTTGCGAGAGGAAGAAGAAAGCTCGACCACGAAGGTGCGAGCTTGCCGGGGCAGCTAGAGCCGGTCGGCGGGAGAGCAGCGAGCGTGGGCTGGCACGGAGGAGCTGCTGCAGCTCAGGCAGCAGGCGGACGCGGCGCGGCGAAGCCGTGCGTCGAGGGCGGAGAGCGAAAAGCGTCCTGGTTCTGGGAAAATTTCCCAGAATCAGACATCTGGTCTTACGTCCAGACGACGCCAAACACGTCTGGAGGAAGGTCCAAACGTCTGACAGTTACAATATTTTCCTACCTTCTCCCTTTTACGCGTGTACGGCCATGCAGCCGTCCGCCGCATTCTTCTACGCCTCTTCGTGATGAGAGCGGGTGTGTGTGTGCGCAGGTTCTGTTCGGGAGGGCGCGAGGGCTCGCCATCCCACACGAATCAGACGTCTGGCCATAGTACCAGACGACGGAGAGGAGCTCCAGACGTCCGGGGTGACAATCGGATGTCTGGGAACTAGGACCAGACAATCCAGCAGGCTTCTGGACGTCTGAAGGATTGCGCAGACCGAGGTATGACCTGATCGACCTTTTAAGACGTCTAGAAGAAGTTCCAGACGTCTGATTTTGGGCAGACTCGTCATTTTTTACCCGTTTAGGGTCTGTTTTCCGCATTTCAAGTTTTGTTCTTTCCAGATTTATTTCCTCTACCTGTTTATAGTAATTGTACAGTGTTCTGAGAAACTCCTTGTGATTGATCCTTGTGATAGGACCCCGTTCCGTTACAGTTCTGGGGGTTGCAGAGGCTCGCGGGATTGCCGACCACGCCCCCAGTACTCCCGGTTTCGCGGGTAGAGTGGCCCTTTAATTTATTTAACAAAATTTGTACAATTATGAAACAATTGATAGAGTCTAGGGCATTGCATGAACCCTAGGACTGAGAAATTAGATTGAATGGTAGATCCTAGGGTATTGCATGAATCATAAGACTGGAAAACTAAATTAAATGATAGATCCTAGGGTATGGCATGAATCCTAGGACTGGAAAAGTAGTTGAATATATACATTGCAGTCTTGGAAAAGTGGAAAGGAAATGATAACTGCCTGTAAATTGGTTAACAGCTGCCTGTTATGAATGAATAAATATGGTTGAGAACATGAATTGTATGGATATAAACCTGGAATGGTGAAACCTAAATTGGCTGAGTTAAAAGAGCCTGAACCCTACGGGGAATTAGGAGTAGAACTCCTGGAAAGTGAATGAAATAGAATTGGGGAAGTGAGCTGGCCCTTGAGTACGGAGTACCAAGGAGAGCAACTGTCCCCCTGTTTAGTGTAGAGCGGAGCTAGCTGCCCCAGGGACCCGAGGTTAGGTCTGGCCACTTTGTACCGACTTTTGGCCCTCGTGTACACAGTACTGAGGAGAGCTACTAGTGTAGGGAGAGCACTAGCTACCCCACTGGCCCTGGGGTTCTGCTAGCCCTCCTACACCGACTTGTTAGGCCCACGGGGCAAACCAGGGTAGTCAGGCAAGGGTGTGCAGACTGTGGAGGGGCAAGACCCCTGTTTAGTTACTGTGGAGGGGTTGGACCCCTATTACTGAGAGGGCTCTGCCCTATACTGGTTCCGTGCTGTGCTTTGGGCGCACCCGTTAACGGAAACGACTGACCGCGTGCCAGTGCGAGGTAGCTACCCGTGCGCTTATCACGCGTGCCGTAGTCACCGTTACGTCTGTTAGCGACCTTGGGGTGGTTGAATGAGGGTAGGACCACCACGGGGGACTCTCGCGGCCAGGAGAGCACCACGTGTTACTTCTAGTTTTCGGAAAAGACTGCAATCAAGATCGTTCCCACAAGGAACATTCAAGATCAAGAGAAGGATCTGATAAATAAATCAACAGTAAATAAATGGAAAAATATAAATAAAGAAAGTAAAAATATAACAGCTACTGTACACTCTACTGCTTCTTTTAGCTTTTAGTAGCCACTCTACTCAACGTTTCGCTGACGTGTCACCCTTGTTACCTTTTCAGGACCAGGTGTTGAGCAGCCAGAGTCAGCGGCTACAGAGGGCACTGGGCCTAGTAGAGCCCAGTAGTGTTACCTGTAGTACCTTCTGTACTTTTCTTTCCGCTGTAGTGAGTAGTTTTCTGTTACTCCCTGTACTCTCTTTATTGTAAGCCTCATGTTATGTACATATTTATTTCCCTTCTGTTGTGATGGTGTATAATGTAGTATTTCCTTTCTTTACTGCTGTATTTTGTTACTGCTAGTTATATACATGGAGAATGTAGTTTATTTTACTGCCATTTTAGTTACTTTCTCGTTGGACGACTGAGTCTTGAGATTAGTCGAGTCGGTCCGATTCTCGTGTCTCATAGGGTTTCGGGGATCAAGTTGTTACAATATATATATATATATATATATATATATATATATATATATATCTATATATGTATATATATGTATATATATGCATATATATATATATATATATATATATATATATATATATATATATATATATATATATATATATATGTGTATATATAACTATATGTATATATATATATGTGTGTGTGTGTGTGTGAGTGTGTGTATATATATATATATATATATATATATATATATATATCTATGTATGTATATATATATGTATATGTATATATATGTATGTATATCTATATATATATATATATATATATATATATATATATATATATATAGATATAGATATGTATATATATATATATATATAGATATGTATATATATATATATATATAGATATGTATATATATATATATATATATATATATATATATAGATATATATATATATATCTACATATCTATATATAGATATAGATATATATATATCTACATATGTATATATATATATACGTATATATATATATATATATTTGTATATATATATATATAAATAAATAAATAACTACATAGTAATATATGTATATAGATAGATATTTATATCTATATAGTTATATAGATATATATATATATATATGTAAATATATATGTATAGATATGTATATAATTATATAGATATATATATATACGTATATATGTATAATAATACTTAGTTATATAGGTACTACTATATATATAGATATAAGTATATATGTATATCTATATATGTATACAAATATATATATATATAAATATATATATGTACGTATATATATATATATGTATATATTAGTGTATAGGTGTGTGTACGAGAGTGTGAGTGTGAGTGTGTGTGCAGAGAGAGAGTGAGAGAGTTCTGTGTGTGAGAGAGAGAGAGAGAGCTTCCTGCTTGAGTGAAGGGGGTGAGTTTATGCTGTCTACAGCAGCGGGGCGTCGTCTGAGGCTTCACTCACGCGCGCAGGCACATATGCACGTAGAGAGGAGCGCGCTAGAGGGAAGTGGGAGCGGAGAGAGGAGGCCGCAGCGCGGTGCGCTGCTGCGTGAAGAGTCGGGTGCTGGCAGACGCAGGCGCTGGGAGCGGGTGAGCGTACGCGGGTAAAGACGCTGAAGCGAGTGGATATGCGAGCGGGTGCGGGCGCTGGCAGACACGCGGGCGAGCACTGGTGCGGGATGCACGCGCGGGCTACGGCCGATTGCGGCTCGTCGGGTGACCGGATAAGTGAAAAACTTACCAGTCACCCCACTGTAGCCACAGTGTTACACTGAAACGCGTGAACAGTGGCTATAGTGTCGGGACGAGCCGCATGACCGGGTGCGCCCAGTGCTGTGAATGCGGGAGGCTTGCGGCAGGTGCGTACGAGCTGGCACGCGCGTGGAAGGGTTGCGTCGGCTGGTTGCAGGCGGAAAGAGTGCAACAGGGCACGAGGAGAGGGAGGCAAGGGCGCCTGCAGGCGCGCGCTAGAGGCGAGGGCGGCCTGCAGGCGTGCACTGGAGGGCCGTGCGGCTGCTGCCGCCTTGCTGCTGCTGCATGTGGAGCTTTGAGCTTCAAAGCTTGAAGCTCCTGCTCCAATGGCTGAAGTGGCTTGGACGTTGAAATAGGGAAAGAACCACCACGCCCACCGGCTCTTTGATGAGCTGGGCGGTGGTGGACTCACGGTGGTGGTTGTGCACCACCGTGAGGTACTCCTACCTGCAGAGTGTCTCCTCAGAGGAGGAGGGCCTATGTATGGAGGGAGAGGGAAGGAGACAGCCTGGAAGGGAGATGCTGTGTGGGGTTTTGGCGTGTGGACTAGGCTCCCTCTGCAAAGAAGGAGCCGTGCTCTTTTTAAAGAAGAAGAAAGCATGCACAGCCATGCCTTGGCTGTGCATGGCTCTGCATGGCTGACAGGGAGAGGCTTGCATGCGGCTGGCAGGGAGAGCTGTTGCAGAGCATGGTGCGAGGAGGAAGGTCCAGCCATGCCATGCAGCCGTGGGTGGAATTCAAAGTCAAGTAAAATTAAAAATAAAAAAATGGTGAATTTTGCAAAGCAGCACTTGAGGAAAAATGTAAATTACAAGGCCATTTATTTTACTCTCCTCCCCTCTCAAATAAATGCATGCATGCATGTATTTTTACAAATGCGACTATGGATACCTAATATGCACTGGTAATGCTAGGAAATAGCACAAGACGGCATAATTGCAGGTGTATTTTTGCAGTGCAATCATACCCCCATGCTTATCTTTTACTAGTCCCTAGCATAACTTTTTTTTTTTTTTTGTATTTAGAAATGATCTTAAGCTGAAGATTTTCTTCTAAGGTGACATAGGTGTGTTTATTGTTGGATATTGTGAGAACCAATTGCAGAGAAGACTACCAATACTTTAAGTCTTACATAACATAGACCATCTCTCGACTAACCAGGACTCTTGATATTTAAACCTTAAGTACGATTTCCAGGACCCAGGAGGTTTTTGCCATACTCGAGAGCTCAAGAGGTTATGGCTTGTGCTTAGTGAAGGATCAAGTCTGACCAGATGAACATTAAGACTCAAGCCCAGGGTTTCACAAATTTTTAAGTAAAGGTTGGTCCCAATTTCAGCTCGTGTCTTCAGATTGACCCTTAAAAAGATGACGGAAAACTCAACTCCCATTTTTTGACATTTGTGGCTCAAAGAAAACAGGGTATTTACCCTGAAGAACTTTTTTGTAGGAAGAAGACTCTACAGACATTTGTGAGATATACTGACTTATTTGCATCTTTTTTTTTTTTTTGAAACATGTGTCAGTATATCTCTTACAACATTATTTGGAGGAACACACTTTTTCTTTTTGGTGGGAGAGTTCTTTTTTGGTGGAACGAGTCTCTCCTAAACACAAGACTAAAGCCTGGGATAAAAAGTCTACCTCCGTGCACAGGTAAGGACTCCACCTTCCCTAATGAACACTAGGGTTGGATCTTATGTTCACCTGGTCTTTCCTGATATGTGTAGTGTGAACCAGGTTTACTTAAGCTCTCGAGTAGAAGCAAACCAATGGATCCTGTACTGGTGTCTCAGGTACAAGAATACGTCCTTAGTTAAGAGAGATTCCGATCTATTTTGTCAATGCTCAAGTGAATTAAGCTGAGCCTGAGCAAATCAAGCTTCTATGGCCTGGAAAGTCTTCAAAACAGAGGTTGAATATCCATAAACACTTATTGTATTTTTTTTTCAGCTTTTAGATCATTACTAAACACCATTTTTATCTTTATATATATATATATACATAGAAACTACATGATACCCTAAAATACCCAGATCCTATGGATGCCTATCCATCCCCCCATGCCAAATGATGCTATATCCTCATATGCATGCAGGGTAGGGTAGAGAAAGGATGAAAGATCGGGTAACGAGAGCTGAGGTGCAGGGTATACAGCAGGGCGGTAGGGTGGGTGGATGGTGGGTGGTGAAGTGAAAAGTAATGTGATCGTGACAGTGGCATGAAAAGTGATGGTGGATAGTGAGTGTTGTTGGGGTGCCTCCCAACGAACGCTGAATTTAACGTCCCCAGCTGGACTCAGAATGAGGCACACAAATTAGTTACCCTCCAGCAAGGTAATAGTTTCTCCAACGGGGGCAGGTTCATGAGTAAGATAGGGTTTTAAACGCTACCCATTGACCGTAAACTTATGCCCAGATTTGGGATCTTCAATTTCAACGGCCCCGTTGGGAAATGGTCTTGAGACCAGGAAAGGACCAGTCCATTTGGACTTCAATTTCCCAGGAAAGAATTTGAGCCGGGCATTATAGAGCCAAACTTGCTGAGATAGCTCAAATTCTTTCCACCGAATACGGCTGTCGTGAAAAAACTTAGTGCATTGTTTGATAGTTAAAGTAGAATCATAGGCTTCACGATGGAGCTCTTCCAACTCCTGGAGTTGGAGTTTCCTTTCTTGACCACACAGGTCTAGGTCGAGGTTACATTGGCGAATTGGCCAATAAGCGTGGTGCTCCAACTCCATGGGCAAATGACAAGGCTTCCCGTAAATGATTCTATACAGAGACATACCAAGGGGAGCCTTGAAGGCGGTCCGATACGCCCAAAGTGCGTCAATCAGCTTATCAGACCAATCCTTACGATCAGGCTGAACCGTTTTCTGGAGAATTTGCTTGATTTGCCAGTTCGACACCTATGCCTGGCCGTTCTTCTGAGGATGATACAGGAATGCGATACGATGGTGGACTCCATATTTCCTCAGAAGTGCCCGAAAAGATGCATGGGTAAAGTGACTTCCTCCATCAGAGATAATGGCTCGAGGGATCCCAAAGCGCACAAAGAGATGGTCTTTGACAAATCGAGTGGATATCACATGGTCAGCACGGCGCGTGAGAATAGCCTCGATCCATTTCGAAACATAGTCAATGGCCACGAGAATGAATTTGAAGCCGTTGGAAGGAGGAAAGGGACCCACGAAATCAATTCCCCAAATGTCGAAGATTTCTGCTGCTAGGATGGGTTGCAAGGGCATCATGTCACGATGTGACATTGACCCTAACGACTGGCACCTAGTGCAATGCTTGGCATAATTGTGTGCATCCTGGTGAAGGGAGGGCCAAAAGAAACCGCACTGCAACACCTTGGCTACAGTTTTCCTCCCAAAGAAATGGCCTCCGCAGGCCTGATCATGGCAGAAGGATAGCACACTAGGGAATTCACTGTTAGGAACACAGCGACGGATGATTTGATCAGCACCTATGCGAAAAAGAAGTGGATTATCCCAGAAATAATACTTTGCTTCTGCCATGAGACGCTCACACTGGTTTTTAGGCCAGCCACGTAGAAGGGATCCAGAAGCAAGGTAATTGTCAATGTCAGCATACCACGGTCCACTTGCCACATTTATTGCCAATAGGTGTTCATCAGGAAAAATTTCATTGATCGGCAGAGTAAGTCCAATATGGTCAAGGTCCAGTCTGGGAAGATAATCAGTCACAACATTCTGGGCTCCGGCCTTATCGCGAATCTCAATGTCAAATTCTTGGAGCAGAAGGATCCAACGATTCAGTCTAGGCTTGGCATCCTTCTTGTGCATGAGATGGCGAATGGTCGCATGATCGGTGAAAACAATAACATGTGAGCCCAGAATGTAAGAGCAGAATTTCTCCAACCCAAAGACGACCGCCAGTAGTTCTTTCTCAGTGGTAGTATAATTACGCTGGGCCTCGTTTAACATCTTACTGGCGTAGTACACCACGAAGGGGTGTCTATCGCGTCTCTGTCCCAGGATGTCTCCGATAGCAAGGTCAAAAGAGTCACACATGAGTTCAAAGTCGAGGGACCAATCAGGTGGCTAGAGAACAGGGGCCTTGGTGATAGCATTATGCAGCTGCGTGAATGCTCGTATGCAGTCGGGGCCCATATCAAAGGGTATGTCGGTCGATAGGAGATGAGTTAAGGGTCGAGAAATTTTGGAGAAGTCTTTGATAAATCTCCTATAGAAACTGACGTGTCCCAGGAAGGAGCGGATTTGTTTGATAGAGCCAGGCACAGGTAAATCAGCAATTACATCAAGCTTAGCTCTATCAACCTCGATTCCCCTATTAGAGATGATATGTCCGAGAACAATTCCCTCGTGTACCATAAAATGACTTTTTTCCCAGGAAAGTACGAGGTTTACATCAATACATCTCCTAAGGATACGGGTTAGGTTGGCAAGACATTCATCAAAAGAGGGTCCAAAGACAGAGAAGTCATCCATGAAGACCTCGAGAAAGTCACCCACCATGTCATGGAATATCGCCAGCATACATCTCTGGAAAGTTGCTGGCGCGTTGCAAAGTCCGAATGGCATCCTTCTAAATGCAAAGGTGCCGAAGGGGCAGGTAAAGGTGGTTTTCTCTTGGTCCCGGGGGTCAATTGCCACCTGGTTATATCCTGAGAATCCATCTAGGAAATAGAAAAATTTTTTTCCCGCTAATCGCTCCAGGATTTAGTCAATGAAAGGTAGCGGAAAGTGATCTTTCTTAGTTGCAACATTGAGTGTCCTATAATCTACACACGCTCTCCAAGATGTAGGAGTGCGTGTAGGGATGGATTTGCCCCTGTCATTGACACGGATGGTGAGTCCCGCTTTTTTGGGCACCACGTGAATTAGACTCACCCAGGGGTTATCGCTGATCGAGTAGATTATACCCGCATCCAGCCACTTAATGATTTCCTTCTTAATGATCTCCCCCATGTTAGGGTTGAGACGTCGCTGCATCTTGCAGGAAGGTCGAGCCTCCTCCTCCGTATATATACGGTGAGCGTAGTAGGAGGGGCTAATGCCAGATAAGCCTGATAAAGACCATCCAATGGCTGCCTTGTGTTCTATGAGGACCTTTGTTAGTTTGCACTCTTGCTCCCTGGTCAATTTTGAACTGACGATTACGGGGAGCATTTCATTTGATCCCAAGAAAACATATTTAAGTGTGCTAGGTAGCTCTTTCAGCTCTAGAGTGGATGGTGAAAGGTCTGGCATTTCATGGGACAAGAGTGTCCCAGGAGGATCGGAGAACAGGTCAGGAGGAAGAAGTTGGCCCTCAGATTGGCCAAGAAGAGGAGCTTCTTGGATAGATGGATCCAAAAAAAATAGCCCCAGTGAGAAGTATATGGGCACAAGGTCCCAGTGTGGAGTTGCAAATCCGCCTGATTTGGCGGGAAAGAAAGGGCAATCCGGTCTTCAAGAGTGTGGACCGGTGGTGAGAAGCCCGGATATGACTCAGACCACGAGGTATGGGAAGCGGAGAAAACCTCGTCAGAAGTCTGGTCAGGAGAAGGTACAGGACAAGGGAGGGATAGGGGAGCGTCACAATATGTGTCGGTCAGGCAATCGTCAATGTTTACAGGTAATCCGCAGCAATAAGAATAGGTCCCAATTAGTCCGATACACGCGTTGACGGCCATGTCCTCGTCAGATGTGTCATCCTCGATCCAATCGCATCAAAGTTCTTGGCTGCCTTGAAGATGTTAAGCTTGATCTTTTCAGATCCAACGACAATCTCAATACAGCCCAACTCGCAGTCGATATGGGCATGGGCTGTGGCCAAGAAAGGTCGACCAAGGATGATCGGACAATCAGAAAGTGAGCTAGGAACTTCCATATCTAAAACAAGAAAGTCAACAGGAAAACAAAGACTATTGACCCTAACCACCACGTCTTCCACCACACCCTTCAGGATTTTGACAGAACGATCTGCCAACTGTAATGTGACAGGGGTGGGTTTCAGATTTCCTAAGGAAAATTTTTTGAACATGATGGTCGGCATAAGATTGATGGAAGATCCTAGATCAAGTAGGGCACAATTAAAATTGCAGCGTTGGATGCTACAGGAAATCAGTGGTGTGCCCGGATCCTTCTGCTTCGGTGGTAGATTTGACAGTATAGCACAATTCGCATGAGGCGAGAGAACCATCGGATTCTTGGTTTTCTTTGACTGTCGCCTGGGTGTTGTGTAGTCTTTGAAAAATCGGGTGACAGTAGGTATGTGGTCAATAGCCTCGAGTAGGGGTACCTTGATTTCTACATCCCTGAACAAATTACGCAGGTTATCAAAGGCCTGCGTATCTTTCTTTTTGCCTTTTGGCTCCCTTAGTAGAGCCTCAGGGAATGGAACTGATTTTGGCACCAATTTGGGTGTATCGTCCTCTCGCGAATGCGGTGTGTATCCCGAATGAGAGGGCGATGAAGAAGACGGGCCAGGATCAGGTCGAGGCGGATCAACGGTCTACTTACCACTCCTCGTAGTGATCGCATTGGACAGTGCAGGTCCAGTGGGATCATAAGGCGGAGTAGGGTTTGTAATGGGGACATAAGAGTGAGGTGCTGCAGCGGGATTAGCCTGAAATCCCGGTGGAATGCTTGGAGCCTGCAGAATTTGATGTACCTGCCCCTGAGAAGGTCGTACCTATGGTTGAGGACCACGGGGTATGAAATTTTGTGGGTTGGGAACAGGTTGGGCGGGAAGAGTGCCCTGAGATCGAGTTGCCATGCGTAGTTGACTGATCTCAACATTCTGCTGTGCCAATTGGTGCTGAAGAGAGGTCATGTTCTCTTCACGGTGATTTGACATATCCGTCATCATTTACATCAATTTGTCAAGAGGACTTGATGCATGTTCGGTTTGTAGTACGCAAGGGCCTGATGGCGGATTCACCATAGGATTAGACTGGGCCCTTAGGATGACGGGTGCAGACGGTCGCATTGGTCCACCCGCGGGGTTTTGTCACTGTGGGTTGTTGGGCCATGCGAAATTCGGATGATTTCGCCACCCTAGGTTATAAGTGGCAAAGAACGGGTTGTTCCCCAGGGTGCAAGCATCTTCTATGCCAGAAGACGTGTCCGCATGTAAATATGCGTCCGAGCACACGGAGGCTTGGTCCTCCATGTCGAAATACTGGCTCGTAGAAGCCAAATCCACATGACTTACCGAATCGCTTGGCGCGACACTTGGTAAGGAAGGTCTTACGGGGTTTCTCGGAATAAGCCTGGTGTTGGAAGAATTGGAATTGTGACGAATTGGTGAAGTGTGGGTGTTTGCCATAGATCGGGCGGGGTTGGCCAAAAGCTCATCCAGCTTCTTGTGCACGACGGAGACTTCATCCAATTTCTGTGCGATAAGGCTAAGATCAGTGGATGAAAGGGAGGGTCCCGTGTCAACTTCGTGGACATTTCGGGGTAGGCTGGTACGATTAAAGGCGACAATGGAGGCATTGTTCATTGAGTTTTCACTCATATTTTCAAACAATTCAAATGCTCCATTCTCGTCTTTATTCATAAAATTCCCTCCGCAGGAAGCGTCTGCAATCTGCTTTAAAGTCTCATTTAGCCCATAATAGAAAATCTGGGCTATTTGCCACTTAAACAGATCGTGGTGCGGACACTTCCTGAAGAGGTCATTATACCTCTCACATGCCTCATGAAATTATTCTCCGTTTTGTTGCGTAAATGAAGTTATAGCACGGCGAAGCGCATTAGTTCTCTCGATTGGGAAGAACTTCTTGAGAAATGTTGTTCGCATCTCTTCCCAAGAGTGGATGGTTCTCCCAAGGGTGCGTAACCACTGCGATGCTTTATCCCACAATGAAAACGGGAACATTTTCATGAGGACTATAAGTAACCCAATATTTCTCGGTTTAACTGTTTCAGCCAATCGGGTTAGGTCTTCCAAGTGGAGAAAAGGATCTTCACTTGCAAGACCATGGAAGTGAAAATTTATAAGGCCAATTATATTAGGTTTCAATTCAAAGTCGTCCCCGCCCATGGGGACTCGAATTTGTCCTATGGTATCTGTAGTAGTGAGATTCTGATAGGAGCTAAGAGACCTAGGGTCCTCCCGTTCGGGAGGGTTCTGCATTTCCTCCAATATTTCCCTTATGGCTTCCATTTGTTCATTATACATTTCCATTTGGGCTTGGAGGCGAGTTATGGGATCTAAGGCTCCACCACCTGGTGGGTTTTGAGGGCGGTTTCCTCCCTCGGGATTTGAGGGTGGGTGTACAGCCATGTTTGTGGAGGAGGAGGACGATTCGACTTCTTTTCTAAATTTGTCAGACAATTCACACAATTCAGGGTTTTGTAACCTCCTCCCAAACATGCACTACCGCAGGAAGAATTGGGGGGATACGAAGGGAAAAGAGATGAGAGAAATGACGCTGCAAAGGTACACTTGATGACAAATCAATACAATCAAATTCCTAACCTCTACAGTGTGCCCTTAGACCTAAAGATCTAAGTTACCTACTATCACGAACTACGGAACCGAATGCAAGCACCGCGGAACCACTGGGACAGATTGAAAGGCCGTTTGCCCCAGTCTTAAACACTCGATAGCATGCAGGAACCCTCACCAACACGTAGGTGCTACACGCAGGTAGTTAGACCTCCAATCCTTAAGAAGGGTCAAGTTGCTACCAATTTTAGTTAAAGGCTTAGGATCAAGTGCTTCTGGAATGTGAAGGGCATTTTTTACGGGTAATGCCCAAGTGATTGATTTTTAAAGAGTGTGTAATCCAAGCATGCAACGGGGAAATCTCCCCAAATTGAAGTTTTAATTGGTGAATGGTTTTTAGAGTTTCAGCCTTAAGTAGTATGAATTTTAAGATTTCGCTGAATTACCAATTCAACCAATCTCCAGGTTCTGAGAGAATACAAGTTTTCTTCTAAGCCCAACAAACCCTTCTTCAATGTCAATTGGTTAATGTATGCTAAAATGCAATGGGCTTCCCTAAATGGAGATTTCTATGTGTGGATGCACGAGTCAGTTTTAGATTAGTGTGAAAGGGAGCCAAAGCAGTTCAATTCAAGTGCTCCCAATCACCAGAATGATTTCCACACACAAGGCTCAACCAAAAGATAAAGAAAATCAAATTGTTGGGGTTGAAGTATTCGGGATCGAATCTTAGGCATGTGAAAGGTCGTGGTGGGGTTGGAATTAACTCAATTCCAAGTCTCCCCACCAAAAATGTGATCCCGAATTTGCAGATAAATGAGGCAAGAGGGGTGCAATCAATCTTTTTATTTGCCTCAAAGAATACTTCACACAGCTAAAGATTCAAGAATCATGATTCTTGGATCTTTGCTATGCGAAGTTTTGCGGGAAATCCCAGGACGGTGGGAGTAAAGGCAAACAATCAAACAAGTGAATTTTAATCCACTTGCCCCAAGAGATCCCAAGAAGTTTTTCTAGTTTTTAGTTTTTATTTATTTATTTTTATTTATTAAGGTGACAAGTTAGCCTAGATTGTTAAGAAAGGAAGACCTACTTATTTAGCAACGTGTGCGAAGCTCTAGTAGGTGTCGATGTCTTCATGCTCTCGTTCCCGCCTTGGATCTGCCCACATTTCCGACTTCGTCTGCCTGTCTTCTCCTTGCAACAGGTTTACCTGCACACCAAAAATAGAGACACCCATGAAGAGAGGGGTGTAAGAAAAAAATTAAAGGAATGGAGTAAAAACTTACTTGAAGGCGCACTTCCCTGGCAACGGCGTCATGAAAAGGATGATGGTTGGACCCGCATAGGTTGTGTTAATATGGTGATTTTATCATTATAATGAGTATAGTGGTTAACCTAAATCGAGCCTAACCATCTCTTTACAAAAATTTTTTACCTGGCCTACTTGATTTTATCTTGGTCACTTTTAGGCCCAGGGTCGAACTCAGGGAAGTGGGGTTAGAAGTCAAGTTTCTACTCCTTTCCTACAACGAATCTCTTCCGTTCGTTTATTATGTTTTTGGTGTTTTTCTATTTAGATTTTTTTCTGATAATTCTTATCCTTGAGGCACACCCTCAAAATTAGGTTCTTGGCTTTGAGCCAAATTAGGGTTCCAAAATTGGTCTTGCTATTCGCAAGACTGAGTACCTGCAAGTCAAGACTTATCTTTTCTCTTTTATATATCTTTTTTTATCTTTTTATTGGCATGAAAGAGAAGCAGAAATAAAGTAAATATAGTATATATATATAGGTATATATTATATATGTATAAAGGGGTGGGGGTGGAGGCAGAGATGGTGTGTAGCACGGTGTCAGGTCGGTCATCGTCTAGAAAGACGTAACCAACAGGATGAAGTGCCACGTGGAGTGTAAGATAGATGGTGGAAGATGTGTGCGACCACGCTTTTTGTACGCATATATCGGGGAATATCAGTAACTGGTGCAGATATTCCCCCGATACAACGTATGGTAAGTAATGTGAAAATATATATATATATATATATATGTATGTGTGTGTGTGTGTAAATATATCTATATATATATGTGTGTGGTTATAAATATATAGGTATATATGTAGTTATATGTGTATATATATATATATATATATATATATATATGTATGTATGTATATCTATAGATATGGAAATATATGTATAGATGTGTATATATATATATGTATCTATACTTATGCTTAGTTATATAGGTATATATAAAGATGTATATATATATATATACACATATATAAGTATATGTATAAGTAAATATATATGTATATATATATATAAGTATATAGATATATATATATATGTATATATGTATAATAATACTTAGTTATATAGGTACTACTATATATATAGATATAAGTATATATATATCTACATATGTATACAAATATATATATATATGTACGTATATATATATAAGTATATATTAGTGTATAGGTGTATGTATGAGAGTGTGAGTGTGTGTGTGTGTGTGCAGAGAGAGAGTGAGAGAGTTCTGTGAAAGAGAGAGAGAGAGAGAGCTTCCTGCTGGAGTGAAGGGGGTGAGTTTAAGCCGTCTGCAGCAGCGAGGCGTCGTCTGAGGCTTCTCGCGCGCGTGCAGGCGTTTATGCACGCAGAGAGGCACGCGCTAGAGGGAAGGGTGCGCGGAGAGGGAGGCAAGGGTGCCTGCAGGCATGCGCTGGAGTCCAGGGCAGCCTGCAGGCATGCGCTAGAGGGCCGTACGGCTGCTGCCGCCTTGCTGCAGCTGCTGCGTGCAGAGCTTTGAGCTTCAAAGCTTGAAGCTCCTGCTCCAATGGCTGAAGTGGCTTGGACGTTGAAATAGGGAAAGAACCACCACGCCCACTGGCTCTTTGATGAGCTGGGTGGTGGTAGACTCACGGTGGTGGTTGTGCACCACCGTGAGGTACTCCTACCCACAGAGTGTCTCCTCAGAGGAGGAGGGCCTGCATATGGAGGGAGAGGGAAGGAGACGGCCTGGAAGGGAGATGCTGTGTGGGGTTTTGGCGTGTGGACTAGGCTCCCTTTGCAAAGGAGCTGTGCTCTTTTTAAAGAAGAAGAAAGCATGCACAGCCATGCCCTGGCTGTGCATGGCTCTGCATGGCTGACAGGGAGAGGCTTGCATGCGGCTGGCAGGGAGAGCTGTTGCAGTGCATGGTGCGAGGAGGAAGGTCCAGCCATGCCATGCAGCCGCGGGAGGAATTCAAAGTCAAGTAAAATTAAAAATAAAAAGATGGTGAATTTTGCAAAGCAGCACTTGAGGAAAAATGTAAATTACAAGGCCATTTATTTTACTCCCCTCCCCTCTCAAATAAATGCATGCATGCATGTATTTTTACAAGTGCGACTATGGATACCTAATATGCACTGGTAATGTTAAGAAATAGTACAAGATGGCACAATTGCAGGTGTATTTTTGCGGTGCAATCACGAGCCTCAAATTCGAGCGTGGGGCGTGGGCGGATTCAATTCAGCCGTCAGATGGCGATCGTGCGGGCGAGGAGCAGAGACGTGGTGCGCGGAGGTTCTTTGGATCACGTAAGCGCTTGATGAAGCGCTTTTGCACGTGCCATCGCATGCACAGGCTTACGATGAAGCGTGGGCGTGGTGCATTTAAGTCACCTGATCTCACGATCGGACGGCTGAGAGCACGCAGACGTGCGATGGCATTAAGGAGCGAGGAGAAGAAGAGGCACACGGCATGTGCGCACGTCGCCCATGATCTGGGCTTTAGTGACGATTTTATCCGACACTAAAGACCCCTGATTTAATGTTTTAAAGTGTTATGACCTATTTGCCCCCTCCAATCTACACCTATACATAGCCCTACGACCCCCACAATTTCTTCATCCCTTCCTCTCTTCTCTCACCCCATCCAAAGCTCTAAGAGCTTGTCCCAAACCCGGGATGCTCCATTATAGTTAAAATTATAATTTTTCCACCTCATCCCCTTCGTGGAGCATTCTGTGGTGGTCCTCTTTCTGCCATTCGGGAAGCGGATCCCACTACGACATCATATTGCCCTGTTCTCTGTCATCCCTCATCGTTTTCCTTCATCCCGCATCTCACCACCTTCGTCCGGGTGCTCCGTCATTGTGGCTCGTCCTCCAAGCAGCCGTCAAGGAGGATAACTTCTCTCCACCTACTTTTACTGCTTTTTAGTGTAGATTTCCCACTTTCTAGTGTAGATTTCTTGCTTTCTAGTGTAGCAAGTAGTTGTAATGAACATTGCTCTATGATAATGAAATCCATGTTTATTCTATCTCCGTTTTCTCTTTATTTGTAATATTCTCTCTCTTTCTTCTATTATTTATTCTTTAAGTAGATGTCTAATTTAGATCAATTCGACCAACTAATCTGCTTCATGACAAATAAAACAAATGTGATTTTTAATCAAACGTCCGCCTCCCTCTGTTCGACCAGAAATTCTTTTCGAGTTTCGGTAAAATTCATTTGTTGAGGGATTTCTTCGCAAATTGCACTACAACGACGGGTTTCCAAAACTCAACTCCATTTGCGTACGTTTTCCGATCCAACGGCATGAGTTCTGTGCATGTGTTTAGTGCGTGGCTTGTGTATGTGTATGTGTTTGTGAGTATGTACATATATATAAGTATATAGTATATAATGTATATGTATATAAATAATATAATATGATATAAATAAATTACGTATACTGTAATATATATGTGTAGTATAAGTAGCATAAGTAAGCTTGTTTGAGCTCTTATATACATATATAACACTTCGAGCTTTAGTGACAGATGCATCTGTCACTGTAGATAGCTATATATGTTAGTAAATATAAGTATTTTACCTTATGTTATGTATATAATTTTACTAAGGTTTTAGCAACACTTAGATATGTTACTATATATATATATGTTACTATAAATATTAATATGTTATAATGATTTTGTATAGTAAATATTATTAACTATTTTTATACCTATACTTAGGTATTAACTATATTAGTTGTAAAAAATTGACATAGAGTGGTTATACATAATTTTTTATGCTTGTTTGTGTATATTTGTTTCAAGCATTGTAATGTGTTTTAACTCATTCTCTTTTATATAATTAAGAAAATTCTTTTATTCTTTGATTCTTTTATTCATTTTTGTAAATAAAATCAACATTTTTGGAATTGAAGAATGTTTTTGGACTTAGAGAGTGATGTATATCAATAACTGCCTCCTAGTAAATGACCTGAAATAAACCAGTAAAAATTAAGCATATAAATAAAATTGACGCGACATCGGTTTATATTTATGATATTTACTAGAACAACGACATTTTTAAAACCCCTTTTAGTGCGAACCGGTCGTCAACGATTAGTGCTCTGGAAAGGGCACTCCCAATCTCTAGGTGGAAAGGTTGTCATGTCGGGAAAGGGGTGGAACGGGGACAAGCTCTTCTGGTGATTTGATTTCAACTGGAGAAGAGTTGGGCAACTCTTCTCCAGTGGGGGCGAAAGTTGGGGTGGATGAGTTTTTAGAAGGTAGGACTATAGGAGCATCAAGTTTGGAAATTTCTTTCCCACTCCTCAAAATAGTCACCGCCTGAGCATGCTCCCTAAGGACAATCCCTTTTCCTTTAGGATTCTCCTCAGCAGCACTAGAAAGCTTCCCAATCTCTCTCTGTCTAATAGCCTAGACAAGGTGTCCTATCTGTGATTTCATTTCCTGTATAGCCTTGTCATGAGACTGGATGATGGCACTTTGACATTCTTGCATAGTTCTCAACATTGCCTTCAATTCATCCATCTCAGAAGTCTTTGGTTGGGCAAAGTTCTGAGGTTGGTTCAATAGTTGGTTCTAAAAGGGTTGTGGTTTATAATTCCCTGAATTTGAGACTTTCCCTTGTCTCCATGAAAAGTTTGGGTGGTTCCTCCAACCCTCATTATAAGTGTTGGACAAAAGATCATTACAAGGTCTGGGACGGAACCCTTGGGCAGCATTCAGATCCGCCTATACAAGCTCAGAGAATTGGGAGGCCAAGTGGCAATCCACAGTGGCGTGTGTATTGCCTTGGCAAATGGAGCATTCTAAAACTTAGGAAACGAAGGCATTTGGATGAGTTGGTTAGGGTTCGACATAAGCCTTTCCATATTTTGGTTTACAAACTGAATTTGGAAGGCTAAATTCTAGGTATCCATAGCCTCATTTGTCTCAATCTTTCGTTGCATAAGAAAGGGTTTCCTATCCAAATAGGTAGAATTTAGGTGGATAGAATTCTCACTTAAGGTCTCAAAAAGCTCCCAAGCCTCTTCTTCAGTTTTTGTGAGAAAGGTTCCTGCACAGGCACTGTCCACTATTTGCCTGTGCTTATCATTTAACCCAGTGTAGAACCTTTCTATAAGTTATCATCTTGGCACCTGATGATGAGGACATAAGTGTAACAAATCTTTAAAGCGCTCCCATGCATCATGAAATTGCTTTCCATCTTGTTGAGTAAAACCTATGATTTCTCTCCTATAATGATTAGTTTTTCTCATAGGGAATTATTTTTTCAAAAACTCTCCCCTCAAGGCATCCCAAGTATCCACTCTACCATCTAGAGTGTGATACCAATGCTTCGCCTTATCCTTGAGGAAGAAGGGAAAGAGAGTTCGCATTTGGGCATCATCAGTAACACCCTACAATCTCACCATGGAACAAACCTTAGTGAATTCCTCCAAATGCTTGTAGGGGTCCTCCCTAGAAGTACCATAGAATGAGCGCAACAAAGATATGGTGCTACTCTTGATTTCATAAGGATTGTTCCCCCTAGGTCTTCTCAATGTTAATCAACTTTCTGCGACATTCATCAACCAATCACAATAAAACGCTATTGACGGGCTTTTGTCCCAAGCAAAGGTGCCAAAAATATAACCGTCGACAACTGGTTTGCACTAAGAAGGGGTTTTAAAATATCGTCGTTGTAGTAAATGTTACAAATACAAACTGATGTCACGTCAATTTTATTTATATGCTTAATTTTTTCTGGTCTATTCCAAGTCATTCACTGAGAGGCAATTATTAATATACATCACTCTCTAAGTCCAAAAACATTCTTTAATTCCAAAAATGTTAATTTTAATTACAAAAATAAATGAATCAATTAATGAATAAAAGAATTTGGTTAATTATGTACAAAAGAATGAATAGAAATAAATTACAATGCTTGGAAACAAATGTACACACACAAGCATTAAAAACTATGTACAACTACTCTATGTTAGTTATTTACAACTATTATAATTAATACCTAAGTATAGGTATAAAAATAATTAATAATACTTACTATGCTAAATCATTATAACATACTAATATCTTTAGTAACATATATAATATATACAGTAACATATATAAGTGTCACTAAAACCTTAGTAAAATTATATACACAAGGTAAAAAGCTTATCTTTGCTGACATATATATAGCTATCTACAGTGACAGATGAGTCTGTCACTAAAGCTCTAGTGTTATATATTTACATATAAGAGGTCAAATAACACTACCTATACACGCTTATATACACTATACCAGTATACTTATTTATTTACCTTATATTACATTATTTATATGCATATACTTATTAAACACACACATACACATACAGATGCACAGACACATAATACACAGCACACACACTCAACACACACACACACAACACACACACTCAACACACACACTCATAGACACAAGGCACAAGGGGTGAGCTTCAACACTTAGGTGATTTTTCTCTTCTCTCTTCCTTTAGACCAGTTCTTTTCTTCTCAATTGGTTCAAAATTTGATTTAGTGGGTAGGCGGCCTTTTCGAGGGATACACAGCACCCATTATTAGGTGGGACTAGACCTCTACTAGGGCCACCCTAGTTTTCATCAGGTGTATTAATTCCGATTTAATGCTCGTTAGTGAGCCCACATAGGCCCATGCACAGTGTACGGCCCTCGACCTAGTGCACCGCACTCATAAGCTCATGCCATATCATGTTCATAAGAGGAGAGGAGATGGTGTATGTAAGGGTGCGTGGCGCCTAACGACTGGGAAACACAAAAGATGAAAACATAATAAGGTGATATGGGCGATCGCAATCTACCGATGTGGCGCTAAAACAAGCACCCGATTCGTGCTGCAGCTACATAATTGCTGCGTTTTGATTAGGCGATTTTGGCCCTCAATTTGAGGGCCATAATTTAATCTAAATTAAAATTAAATTATGGGGTTATAAAGACCTTACATAGAGCTACATAATTATGTAGTTATTTTATTATATAATTAAATTAGGTAAAGTTGACTGCTTGTACAAGTTAAATTAGAGTTTAATTTACTAATTCAAGTATAAATTAGTTAAGTAATCACCAAATTGACTTTATACAGAGTTAATATACATAAAAAATTATTTATTAAAGATTTTTATTATATTTTATAAGCTTTATTTTAATTTATTTACAATTAAATACATGTTTTAGATGGTTTTACATATAAATAAGCTATAAATACTATAATATAGTATAAATATGATATAAATAAGTTGAAAATACTTAGTATAATATAGTACAAGTATACACTATAAATTATCTCAGTATTAACTTAATTTACTAATTTATTTTATTTTAAGTTAATAAATTACCTATTTAACTTAATAACCTAATTATTTACTGTATAAGTATAATTAAATTAAGTTACATGCATAATATGGTACATAACACATATATAAATACGTATGTCCAGTATGAAGTAAAAATATGTACATTTAAATAGGTTTGTATAATTACTTAGTTATTTTACATTTAAGTTATATAAATTAATATCTAATAATACAATAAGATTCTATATACAATAAATTATTATAAATACTTAATTTACTATATAGAATACATATATAAGTTATTTATAGATATTTTGTACATATTATACAATATTTACATATAGCTTAGGTTTAAGTTATATATATAAATATATACATGGTATACATAGTATTTTTAGGTATTTTTGGAGTTTTTTTATTATTATGGGTTTTATACATATATTAGAGATAGGGTATGAGAGAGAGAGTGAGATGAGAGAGAAGGAAATGTTTTTGGTATTTTTGATGTCAAGTTCTTTTATTAAGTTTCAAGGCATATTGAACTGTCAATTGTATGCTCTACTAAGTCGGGGGTTCAGAATGCCTTGACACTTGGTACACACATAAAAATATACCTAAGCTTGGCCAAGACAGGTTTATTTTATTTTTTTTTGGAATTTTTTTATGATTTTTATTTATTTACAAAGTTGACACATTTTTGTTCTTTAAAGGGTTTTCAAAAGGGAACCTAAGGCCTTGAATGGAGTTCTAGTGGGTGGAAGTAGGGTAAAAACATCTCAAAATACTCAGCACATTATCTGAAACAAGTATGAGAATTTAAACTTGATTTTTGCTGTGATTTCATTAATAATTCAGTTTTAGACAGATTTACACATTAAAAGTAGCTGACAAAGAAATTTAAAACTAAATTACAAGCAATTCTAATTGAATTTCAATTAATTAAAAGTACAGGAATTCTTGTACAATATGTTCTAACACTACATACAAGTCAACTAAGTTCTATCTCTGAAACACTCATATCAGTGGTTGCAGATAGCTAAAACCAGCTGTTACTGTTGTCAAATCCAGTTGCTGATGCTGCTACTGATACTGCAACAAATTAGCAGCTCAAATACTGCTTAAATTCAGCAAATTCTTCCCAATATCAGCAACTAAGAGCTACTGTATCAAACGTCTTAAAATAGATATGCTACTGTGTTATTGTCTAAAACCCAAGCATGAAATCCAAAAGATCTTCATGTTAAAATCATCATAAAAGCAAGTCATGAAGGTCATCCTCAGATCTAATAAATCAGATCTAAAGATCAATAAGGCTGAGCAAATCATTCCATCTCCAAATCATTTTAAATTAGAGTTGAAATTCTCCAAAGAAACTTGTTCAGTAGACAAAGCAAAGCAGTCATTAGATGCTATTCAGATCTAATAATCCCTACTGGAAATCCATCTTTCAACCACTCAAAAAATTCTGTTGAAAACTTCAAAAATCTCAGTTGACCTTCAAATGTCAAATTTAAAGCTTTTACCAAGAAATAATGTTGCCCAAACTGGGTTGTTTCTATGGCTCTACCAAAATGATTTGATCATCTGAAACATCTGCACACCATTAATTGGTTTGCATGTGTGTTAGGTGATCCTTAAAAACCAATTGGATCATTGCTCAAGCCTCAAATCAGAACATTTGATTCTCATGGGCTTGAGCTACCAAACAAATCCAGAAATCAGGGATTAAATTTAACATTGGGCACAAGCACATATAATGATCAAAATCGCATTAAAACAGCTTAAGCCCATTGCAATCAAGCCAATCAAACATAAGAAAGCTCAATTTGATCATTTAAATCCGATCAGCACATGATTACTTCAGAAAATCCTCATTCAACTCAAGAATTCAGATCAGTTCCAAATGACTAAATAAGCACAAATCAAACTGTATTGAGGGTGCTTGTGATTAATGAAATGAATGAATTCACCCTCAGATGGAATTGAAAGGACTATGGATCTAGAAGCTATTGAGCTTTAGATCCATAGTGATTCTCATGAATGGAGTGAATCATGAAATAAATCGTCAAGGAAAATCAATGAATGTGATAGTGATATGGATAGGGAGATTAATGGACATCTGGATGGTAGTGGGCTCATCTCCTCTGATCTGAGTTGATCAGAGGAGGTGAGGGAGAATTACCCTAATCTACTCCTAACTAACTACTGAATTGATCAATCAGTTCACTAACTAATTCTACTCTACTGAATCTAAATTACATTAACAACTATTCTAAACTACTATAAAAAGCAGGGAAATCCTAATCTAAAGGAGGAATAGGATGCCTGGGTTGTAGCTGGTCATTACAGCGACAAAGGGGGATGAGGAGGACTCCAACGTTGAATGAGGTCCCTAGGTTGCAACTGGTCATTGCAACGACAAATTTAGGGAGGGATAGTCGCCCCTATCACTTGCGGTCCTGATGAAGGAGGAAGGAGAATTGGAGGGTGGATGAAAGGATCGACTCAAGGTGGAGGAAGTCGATGGCGCACGCAGGGAGCTGCGGAGTAACTTAAGTAGTTGAGTCACTGGATCAGAGCACCACAGTGGTGCGATTAGGCACCTAGAGCTTGTGCAGTGGGGATGAGTAGAACTTGTGCGAGGTCCAAATCAAAAGTTGGTTGTTGGATGAGATCTGGGCAAGGTGGTGATTACATGCGTCGAAGCACGAGAAGGTTCAATTGGATCTGGGCCACAGGATCAAGAGAGCAAAGGATGGATGGCTGCGATCTCTTATGTTCATCATGGCTACAGTGGAAGCGGCACAACAACAGCTCCATTGGAGGTTTTGCAAAGAAACCCTTATGGGCGAAGGGGTAGAACAATTATTGCAAAGCCCATAAGTGGCTAACAAGTTCTATAGAGCCATCCTTAAGTGTTACAAAGAGGTCCCTATCAGCTATGAAATCAGTCCCTGGCATATTTTTAATTTGAATAAATGTATGTGAACAAAAGACCTAAATGTAAAACTACTAATGCAAGGTTCTAATGACGTCCAAATGCAACCAAGTTTTTATCGAAGCTTAATTGAATATTAAGGAAGTTAATTATGCTTTTGATTTGAACTTTTGGACTTAAATGTTTATTCAATTTGTAAATAGATCATCATTTTACAATAATGAATAGAATACCTCATTTTATGACCTAATTTCGCATTTTTAACATAGATTTGATGTTTTAGGTCTTTTTCATTATTTTCCACACTTAACCAATTTCATGTGTTAATTCAATAGTGTTTAACCTAGTTTCTAGCTTAATTTTGGTATTTTAGCTATGATGAGCCACACCTCATCATATATGGTCGGGTTGGTTGGTAGGGATAAAATAGTTGATAGGATCTAAAGATAGGATATGGCACGCGCAAAAATACTTAAACAAAAAATCAATAATAACAAGAAAATTTGCACAAATAATCAAACCACAGACAATTGGCACAATATATATAGTGGTTCCCCTCCCTTGGGTACTCTACTACCTAAGCCTCCCAGCTTAGGGTTTTTAACCCGATTCTCTCAATTCCGAGAGAATCAATTTACTAAATCAAGGTAATTAACGGGTTACCTCAACCCAAGTACAAAAACGGGTTTGTTACAACCCAACGAGCAACAAGCTCAAAATAAAAATAAGAACTGGTGTAAGAAAGAGAACTCTTACAACAAGAATTCCTATGCCTCCCAACAATAATTAAAATGGATACCAATTTGAAAGCCTAGGATGGACATGAATCACTTCATAGATGCGTGAGAAAAACACATCGTTGAGCTTACAAGAATGTAGAGAGAGTGAATGGCAAGCTTCTTCTTTCTCTCTTGAAAATATGGTGGAAATTTGAAATATAGCTCTAGGAATTTTTCTTCTCTTTTCTTAGGTGCAAACTAAGGGTCCAAGTTGGGATGTCTACTAGTTGGGATGTCTACTAGACGTTGGGGTTTAAATTCCCAACATTGACATAGCGTATATAAATTTTTTAGCTGTTCAGAATTGAGCCAACGGCTAACTGGTACCGGTACTAAAGTGTGGGTACCGGTACTCGTTGCTTCCAGATTTGGGTTTCAAACTTTAACACAAATCTGTAACCCACTTGTACCGGTAGAGATCATGAGTACCGGTACTCTTTTCCTCCAGTATTGGTACTGATCATGAGTACCAGTACTCACGGGGTACAGGTTTGTTTCTTTGAAAAAACCCAAACCTGTAACTCACATGTACCGGTACTTGTGGGTTAACAAGTACCTTTTTTAAGTGATTTAATCAATTACATTCTTCGAAAATGATTGCAATATTAATCCTAATTTATCTCTAATTATTTTTATGATCTAAGTTATATTCCTTTGTTGAGAGGCATATACAATCTATAAATATAAAATCTAAACTAGAGAAACTAAAGGTCAAAGAAGATCTTCTCCTCCTCGACACTTCCTTGTCATCTTGCCTCCTCCTTGACATGATCTTTTTCTTCTCACCATCATGCCTCCATCATTTCCAATTTGCCTTACTTCTTCACCTAAATTTACAAAACACTTAATGGCAAACATTAATCTATCATAATTTTGTTAACACCAAAACAAGATGTGGAACAAGGTTCCAACAATCTCCCCCTTTTTGGTGTTGACAAAACTATCTTACAAATAGATAAAATAATTTTTAGCAATGTTATATGAAGAAAAAACTTTTAATTAAATCCTCCCCCTAAAAATTTTAATATCTGCTCTTTATTTTTCTCCCCCTTTTTGTCAATAACAAAAAAAATGAAGGGGTAAAGAATATCATACCATAAAATTTACCAATAGTAAAATGATGAATGTGGGTACCAAGTTCCGTTAGGCCATCGTTCTTGGTCTTCATTCAACCTATAAAAAGGTTGAAATGTTCCATTGTGTGCCTTGAACACCCACTGATCTCTTTGATCTATTCCTGCAAAATAATGTAAAATGTATTTTCTAGGTACCCATTTTATTGTGGGTCCTTTCAAGTTAGTACCTTTCAAACCCTAAGATTTATAGACCTTTCTTGTGTGAGATCTATAATTCTTAGGATTTTTGGCCTTGTGGTACATCCATGCATGTCTACGTGCATGTGATATAGTATGTCTATTCTTTTTAAAAAGAAATTTTGATTTTATAGCTTCACAAAATTAAGTATTTAACCTAGTTGTTTTGAAATTATTTAAAGTACCTTCAAAGTTCTCATAAATATCTTCTAATTCTAATATCTTTGCATGCAACTGATTATTAGTCTCTTTTGACATTTCTAATTCTATTTCTAAACATGATTTATCTATTTCTAATGTTTGATAATTATTATTTAAAACCTTATTTTCCTTTTCAAATAACCTAGCTTTATGATATATTTCTTCATAAGGTTCTAATAATTCTTCAAATGAAAAATCAAGGTTTACCTCTTCTTCTGTGTCTTCTGAAGTTGCAACAAGACAAAGGTGTGCGAACTCATCTTCATCTGATTTACTAGAGTCAGTGTCCATGTTAGAGTCGCTATCATCCCATATCTCTTTAATGCTTTCTTCTTCTTCTTCTTCTTAAGCTCCTTTGTTTCTTTCCTATTGTCCTCCATGTTTAAGGGGCAATCCTTTCGCAAGTGACCCTTCTTGCACTCATAATAAATAATATTAGAAGAAATTTTATTTACCTGTTTACCTTGTTTCTTAAGGAATTTCTAGAATTTCCTAGTAAGCATTTCCATCTCCTCATCTTCAGATTCTGATGTTGTTGAGTTTGAGTCCTCCTTGATTTCTCTAAAAGCAATATTCTTCCTTTTGCTAGACATCTTCTCATCCTCGTTCTTCTTCATGTTTTCTAGTTGGACTTCGTAAGCCATAAGGCTACCAACTAGATCATCCAAGGGGAGAGTGGAGAGGTCCTTTGCCTCTTGGATGGTTGTGGTCTTTGGAGACCAATCACTTGTATGAGATCTTAAGATCTTCCTTACAAGTTGCTCTTCCATGAACTTCACTCCAAGGTTCTTTAGGGGGTTAACTATTTCCCCAAACCTTGTGTACATGTCTTTGATCATTTCTCCTTTGGTCATCCTGAAACACTCATAATTTTCAATTAGAATTGAGATACGAGTTTGCTTTACCTTGTTTGTACCTTCGTAGGTGACCTCGAGAGTATTCCAAATTTCGTATGCGGATTCGCATGCTGAAATTTGGTTGAACTCTTCCCTTGACAACACATAATAAAGTGTGTTCATCACCTTTGCATTGCTCACGATGTTTTTCTTCTGATCCATTGTCCATGCTACTCCTTATGGCTCAAGATCTGAGTATTTTTCTTGAATGAGGATCCAAGCCTCCTCATCCATTGCTTTGAGAAAGACTTGCATCCTCCTCTTCCAATACCCATAGTCCGTCCCATTGAAATGGGGAGGACAGGTAGAAGACTGTCCTTCGATGCACCTTGATGTAGATGTCATTGCGAGTTGAGTTGTTACGTCATATCGCAACCTTGCTCTGATACCACTTGATAGAATCTAGAGATAGGATATGCCTACGCGCACAAATACTTAAGCAAAAATCAATAATAACAAGAAAATTTGCACAAATAATCAAACCACAGAAAATTGGCACAATATGTATAGTGGTTCCCCTCCCTTAGGTACTCCACTACCTAAGCCTCCCAGCTTAAGGTTTTTAACCCGATTCTCTCAACCCCAAGAGAATCAATTTACTAAATCGAGGTAATTAACAGATTACCTCAACCCAAGTACAAAAACGGGTTTGTTACAACCCAATGAGCAACAAGCTCAAAATACAAATAAGAACTGGTGTAAGAAAGAGAACTCTTACAATAAGAATTCCTATGCCTCCCAACAATAATTAAAATGAATACCAATTTGAGAGCCTAGGATGGACGTGAATCGCTTCGTAGATGCATGAGAAAAATACATCGTTGAGCTTGCAAGAATGTAGAGAGTGAATGGCAAGCTTCTTCTTTCTCTCTTGAAAATATGGTGGAAATTTGAAATATAGCTCTAGGAATTTTTCTTCTCTTTTCTTATGTGCAAACTAAGGGTCCAAGGGTTTATTTATAGAGTTAGAACCTATTTGGGATGTTTAGTAGATGTTGGGGTTTAAATTCCCAAACGTTCACATAGCCTAAATAAATTTTCTAGTCTTTCAAAATTGAGCCAACAGCTAACTAGTACCGGTACTAAAGTGTGGGCACCGATACTCGTTGCTTCCAGATTTGGGTTTCAAACTCTTAACATAAATCTGTAACCCACTTGTACCGATACTGATCATGAGTACCGGTACTCATGGGGTACAGGTTTATTTCTTTGAAAAAATGCAAACCTGTAACTCACATGTATCGGTACTAAGCTTTAGTGCCGGTACTTGTGGGTTAGCAAGTACCTTTTTTAAATGATTTAATCAATTACGTTCTTTGAAAATGATCACAATAGTAATCCTAATTTATCTCTAATTATTTTTACGATCTAAGTTATATTCCTTTGTTGAGAGGCATATACAATCTATAAATATAAAATCTAAACTAGAGAAACTAAAGGTCGAAGAAGATGTTCTTCTTCTCGACCCTTCCTTGTCATCTTGCCTCTTCCATGACATGTTCTTTTTCTTCTCACCATCATGCCTCCATCATTTCCTGTTTGCCTTGCTTCTTCACCTAAATATGAAAAACACTTAATGGCAAACATTAATCCATAATAATTTTGTTAACACCAAAACAAGATGTGGAACAAGGTTCCAACAATAGTCTCTCAAAGATCGTTGGTTTTCCACAATTCTATTTTCTCCTCCCTCAGCCATCTCTCTTCTCTCTTGGTTGGCTTTCCTAAGGATTCTTTCAGGTTCTAGATTAAACACAAGTTGTCTCCTCAGAGATCACCTACCAAGCATACATTAACAATGCAAACGCAATTCAAAAGGACTTTTTTAGGTCTTTAATCAATTAAGGCCTTTGAAATTTTAGTCCAATTGTAGGTGACAATATAAATTGCCCAATCAATTACTGCCTATTGTCGACCTACAAAATGCCTTAATGAAGACCTAGTTGGAACTTAGGTGCTCTACTCTAAAGTTCAAATGGTAAAGTACTCCAAGGATAGAAGATCGAGGGATACAAGTAAGCCTAAGCCTTCCTTTGAAGTTGTGATTTCGCGGTGCTTCTTAACTACCCTCAAAAATCCATGACAGGGTATCCCCCTCCATGGAGTTACAAAACCTTTAATCTTAAGTTTCAAGCACTTTGGTATCCAACAGTAGGAGGGTTCTTTCCTAGTAGCTTAAAAAAAAGTTAGGAGTGTCTAAATGTGTTCCTTGATGCAAAGATCAAACAAGTGTGCATGCATCGTAAAGTTTGAGTTTGACTTTTGAACTGCAGCGTGATCAAGGCGTGCTTCGCGAATTAAAAATCGGGGTTTGGAGGACACATTGTCGTAGCTCGTAAAATGCGTCTATCAGATGAAATTTATAACCAAAACTCGAAAAGTGAGTCTCGGGTCGAACACGGGGAAGGGAACGTTTAGTTTGAAAATCCGCATTTCTCTTTTATTTGTTTTTGGTCATTTTTATCTTTTCTAATTTTTTTGGTATTCTTAGCAAGCAAGAGATCAAGTCAATGACTTCTAGCTAATCTACTTGCAACAATATAAGAGTGAGGGAGAGAACGAGAGAGAAACAATCATCTATTTATAAATGAATGTTTGTTACACTACGAAAGCGGAAAATCTACACTACGAAAGCGTAAAAAGATAGAATGAGGTGAGAGAAATCCCCCTCAACGGTCGCTCGGAGGACGACTCGCTTTGACATCGCCTAGAGGAAGGTGGTGAGGAACGGGACAAAGGAGGATGGAGCCGGAGGATGGGGCAAGACGGCGTCGTGGCAAGGATCTTCTTCCCGAAGGGCAGTGAGAGGACGGCCACGGGATGCTCCACAAAGGGGGATGAGGGGAGGGAAAACTATTTGATTTTCTACTCTAGAGGAGCATCCCAGGCTTGGGACAAGCTCTCTCTAGAGCCTTGGAGGTGGTGAGAGGAAGAAAGGAAGAGATGAAGAAAAATGGGAGGGGTAAATGTCCTTTTACAATGGAGGAAAGAATCAAATTTGTATACAGGACATTTAATGACGGTCATAAACGTCGCTGAAGATCCGCCGCAAATGTCGCTGAAGACAGCCCATGCTGCCACTGTGCTGTGCGTGCTCTGAGCATCGTGTCGCGTGCCTCCACGTGCTACACGCCTGCATGTGCTGCTGCTGTGCGTGCGTGCACCCACGCTGCTGTGCGCATGCAATGGCGGGTGTGTGCGCATGGGCGGCCTAGGTTGTGCCACATGGCACGAAATGGGCCATCCATCATCTTTTCGTTGTAAGGATTGCTACAGAAGTTGAATTGAGTTGATTTTCACGCCGTTGGGCTGCAATCGTCAACCCGAATCCATCTGCGCAGTCGGATTTGTCATTTGAAGCTCCAAATTTTGTCACCTAGTCCCTTGGCCATTGATCTTCCTAGGACTATGTATGGTGCTACGGGACTCCGATCGAGGTGATTTCAAAGGCATTGGACTCCGATCGTCGTCTTGATCAGATCTGTACAGTCGGATCGTTAATTCGATGCTCTGAAATAGATATCCTTCTCTCCTTACCACAAAAAGGATGCAATTAACCTAAATTATATACAACTACTCTAGATGCATAATGATGCATGCTATGCAATATTTATAACATGAAATGCAAATCTAAGCCTAGGAACATACATGAATAGGCATTTTACCCTCAATAATTGTGTCTACATCACAACACAATGTCTTAAATCAACTTTTTGGGTTTTAATGTTCCTCCTTTAGTTAAAATCCTTTTTTCAAAAATTGAGATGACCACTAGTTAATTCTTTCAAAATAATATAGGTGGTCTTGTCTTTTAGTCCAAAATGCAATGCGTGATCAAAATAGGATGCAAAGAAAGAAGAATGTACCTCATCTCCAGCAATCTTCAATGAAATGCACGCAATGAGAAAAATGAAATCTAGAGGCTGCTCATACAATCGTAAATGGCCATCGTAAATCATGCAGCTTCTAGGCATGTAGCTCGTATTTTGATTTTTTTTTGTTTTTATATCTACCTACTTATGCACAATCAAGGAAAACAACCACAAAATAAAAAACTAAGTCTAAAGAAATGGGAACAGACTCCTGAAAACCAGCCCCAAGAGACAAGGGCGAGAAAACAATGAAATTAAACTAAGCTAACTAATAAGTCCAATTAATCTCTAAGCATCACCACCATCGTCCGAATTCTTTGTCTTCTGTCTCAACTGGTGGAAACAAGGTCCACCTTGGTGTGGATGCGGGTGATGCGACACTCCTCCCAAGTAGATGTACCTCGCACCAAAACATAAATATATATCAGTGATAATAGCCTTAAAAATAAATCAAAGTGAATAGAAAAATGTACATAAATTTGTTATGCATATTTCCACCTCGACAACGGTGCCATTTGACGAGCTGGTTTTCACTTTCAAAGTAATTTCGCACATGAAATGACGTGTCGAAGTAGTATTTAAGGGGTGGAAAATTGCTAATCAAAATAATTAAAATTACCACTCGAAAAGAGCAGGTCATCTCCACAGGGAGGAATAGGACTGTCAAAACTCACACGAGTTAGAAACAAATGTTTACTATAGATTTCCCCCAAAAATCAAGCCAAAATCCCTTTTAGATTAAGAAACCAACAAGAGATAATGTTGAAATAGCGTTTACATGAAAGAGGAGTGGGTTCTCACAAAATCAACCGCATATAATATTATTTAACCAAAACCCAACTTTTGACAATGGCAATGGAATGTAAATACTAATAGCACTTCTCCTATACCAAAACAAGGGAATGGCTTCCCCTTGAACCTGAGCATGAAGGAGAGGAGGGCTGGAGGTGCAAACCTCGCTGGAGGTCCGTTAAGCCGAGGGCTACGCAGCGATGGTGGAGGTGAGGTGCGAGGTGGAGGAAGCTCATCAGACGGCTGAGATGAAGGTGGTGGGTGGTGGGTTGTTCTTCCTACTAGAGCTTACACGAAGAGGAGAAGCAGCAATGGGCAGCCACGCGTGGGCATGCACTTGAGGGAACGACAACGAAGAAGGCATCGGCCTTGCTGGGTGCAAGCACAGGGGGCACTACTGGGGCGGTTCGTCGAGGTCAGGTGACTCACTGGGCTCACGCGTGAAGGAGGAGGAACAGCTGGTGGCTGCTCACTGCTGCATGCAGGAAGGAACCGGTGAGGGGTGGAGGGTGCGGATGAATGCACAAGGCGAGGCTGGTGAGAGGCTTAGTGAGTTAGCTGGTTGGAAAGTTGGCGGTGGATGAGCAGGTGGCTGTTGGAGGGTGGTGATGTTGGGTTCTTTTTGGTTGCAGAGGAAAACAAAGAAGAAACGAAGAGGAAGAAGTGAAGATGGAGGTGGTGCTGTTGGGTCTTCAAACGTCCGGGAACCTTACCGGACAACTTAACCATAGGGGATGGCATGGCAAGTATGGATGTGAGGCACGCATGCGTGGTGGCGTGGTTGTGATCGCACGTGGATGGCACAGCGAGGGTTGCTGGTGCAATGATGGTCGCAATTACGATGGTGTTGCGAGGCTCTGCGTATGGCGGTGAGGGCTGTCACCCCGCACGCCCACGGTAGCAGAACTCTTACCGTGGTCGAGGCCCACAGTGGCGAAGTGGGAAAGAGCTTGACGCTCTGCACAGTGATGGTGTTGGGGTAGTGGCCTGCCAATCTGAGTCGCTAGAGGTCTGTTCTTATGCTGCAGGAAGGTGGAGAGGGAGATGGAGCATTCGCACGTCAACCATCAATGCCATATCTGGCATTCACGGCCGGCCATGATATCAACAATGAAGGTGGTACTGCTGCCGTTGAAAGAAGAGTCAATAATAAAAAGAAATTAAGGGTTATTTACCTATAAGACCTTAGAAGAAATGTTAAATCAAACACTACATGTAATGCAACCTAAAAGATTAACTATTCTAATGCATGCTATTCTAAATGAATTCTAAATGATATTATCAATGCATATAATTAATGAAATGCATGAAATAGGTAATTTTATGTTACCCTATTTACATACTAATGCATGCTATATAAATGTACATGTTAACTTAATGTCTAAGCATTAAAATACATAAATAGCCCACAAATATGGGCTCATCACCAGCCCACAGACCTCACACCTCTTTTATCACTGATAGGGGTCTGTTTCAATATACAGTCATTCCTTTGGCTTGAAAAACACTGGAGCAACTTACCAGCGCCTTGTAGTTATGATTTTCTCCCAAATAATAGGAAAGTCATTTGAAGTGTATATAAATGATATGCTTGTAAAAAGATTTAGCTTCCCTCAGCACTTAGAATTTTGGCAGAGGTGTCCCAAATATTAAGGAACACCCACCTCCAACTGAACCCTAAGAAATGTACCTTTGGGGTCTCAGCCGGTAAATTTCTAGGGTTCCTAGTCTCCAATATAGGAATTGAAGCCAACCACAACAAGATCCAGGCAATCATGGACCTTCAACCACCAACCACACTGAAAAGGATGCAGTCACTGGTCGGCAATATCCCCTCTTTAGGCTAATTCTTGTCTCGATCCTTTGACAACTACCTCCCCTTCTTCGAGTGTATCAAGAAGGGTAAAGGCTATATGTTACGAACAGGGCATCAAGCGTCATTTAAGACGTCTGGGAAGTGGCCCAGACGTCTGGAAGCCTTCCCAGACGTCTGGTATTAAATTTTTTTCGGCATACGGGTTCGCATCTACGCGCATGCGCGCACAGACTGAACCTGCCGCCCTCCTTCTTCTCTTTCCTCTCCCTCCCTGCAGACACCGCCTTTCCTCTTTCTCTCTCCCCGTGGCTGCCTTACAAAAATGCTTGCCCTCTCCCTCACCCTCACTCCACCACCTTCTTCTTCTCCTTCTCCCTGTCAGCGAGAGAGCAGGCGAGCGAGAGCGGCAGCAGCGACTGCTGCGGGCGTGTGGGGAGGAGAAGCTGTTGCGAGAGGAAGAAGGAGCTCGACCGCGAGGGTGCGAGCTTGCCGGGGCAGCTAGAGCCGACCGGCGGCAGAGCAGCGAGCGTGGGGTGCTGCGGAGGAGCTGCTGCAACTCAGGCAGCAAGCGGACACGACACAGCCGTGCGCTACGGGCGGAGAGCAAGAAGGTCCTGATTCTGGGAAAATTTCCCAGAATCAGATGTCTGGACTTACGTCCGGACGACGCAGGAGACGTCTGGAGAAACGTCCAGACGTCTGACAGGTACATTATTTTTATCCTCTCCTACTTTCGCATGTACGACCATGCAGCCGTTCCGCCGAGGTCTTCTGCACCCTTTCGTGATAATAGCGGGTGTGTGTGTGTGCAAGACTTGTTCGGGAAGGCGCAAGGGTTCACCATCACACATAGATCAGACGTCTGGGCACAGCACCAGACGACGAAGAGGGCTTCAAGACATCCACGGTGACAATCAGACGTCTAGAAACCAAGTCCAGATGTTCTAGTAGGCTTCTGGACATCTGAAGGGCTGCGTAGACCAAGGTATGACCTAAGCTACCTTTAAGACATTAGGAAGAAGTTCCAAACGTCTGATTTTGGACAGACTGGTTGTTTTGACTCGTTTAGGGTCCGTTCGGAGTCCATTTTCCGCATTTCAAGTTTCGTTCTTCCCAGATTTAATTCCTCTACCTATTTACAGTAATTGTATACTGTTCTGAGTAACTCCTTGAGTTGATCCTTGTGTTAGGACCCCGTTCCTTTGCGGCTCTGGGGGTTGTGGAGGCGCGCGGGATTGCTGACCATGCCCCCAGTACTCCCGATTTTGCAGGTAGAGTGGCCCTTTAATTTATTTATCAAAAATTATACATTTATGAACAATTAATAGAGTCTAGGGCATTGCATGAACCCTAGGGCTGAAAAATTAGATTGAATGATAGATCCTAGGGCATTACATGAACCCTAGGACAAACTAGATTGAATGATAGATCCTAGGGTATGGCATGAATCCTAGGATTGGAAAACTAGTTGAATATATATACATTGCAGTCTTGGAAAAGTAGAAAGGAAATGATAACTACCTGTAAATTGGTTAACAGCTGCCTGTTTAAGAATGAATAATCACTGTTGAGAACATGGGTTATATGGATATAAAGTTGGAACAGTGAAACCTAAATTGGCTGAGTTAAAAGAGCATGAACCCTACGAAGAATTAGGAGTAGAACTCCTGGAAAGTGAATGGAATAGAATTGGGGAAGTGAGCTGGCCCTTGAGTACGGAGTACCAAGGAGAGCAACTGTCCCCCTGTTTAGTGCAGAGCAGAGCTAGCCGCCCCAGGAACACGGGGTTAGGTCTGGCCACTTTGTACTGACTTTTGGCCCTCGTGTACACAGTACCGAGGAGAGCTACTAGTGTAGGGAGAGCACTAGCTACCCCACGAGCCCCGGGGTTCTGCTAACCCTCCTACACCGACTTGTTAGGCCCACTGGGCAAACCAGGGTAGTCAGGCGAGGGTGCGTAGACTGTGGAGGGGCAAGACCCCTGTTTGGTTACTGTGGAGGGGCTAGGCCCCTGTTACTGAGAGGGCTCTGCCCTATACTGGTCTCGTGCTGTGCTTTGGGTGCACCGTTAATGGAAACGACTGACCGCGTGCCAGTGCGAGGTAGCTACCCGTGCGTTTATCTTGCGTGTCGTAGTCACCGTTACATCTATCAGCAACCTTGGGGTGGTTGACTGAGGGTAGGACCACCACGGGGGACTCTCCCGGCCAGGAGAGCACCATGTGTTACTTCTACTTTTCGGAAAAGACTGCAATCAAGATCGTTCCCACGAGGAACCTTCGAGATCAAGAGAAAGATCTGAGAAATAATTCAATAGTGAATAAATGGGAAGAATATAAAGAAAGAAATTAAGAAAATATAACAACTACTGTCCACCTTACTGCTTCTTAGCTTTTAGTTGCCACTCTACTCAGCGTTTCGCTGACGTGTCACCTTTGTTACCTTTTCAGGACCAGGTATTGAGCAGCCAGAGTCGGCGACTGCAGAGGGCGCTGGGCCTAGTAAAGCCCAGTAGTGTTACTTGTAGTACCCACTGTACTTTTCTTGCTGTTGTTGTGAGTAGTTTCTATTACCCTGTACTCTTTTCATTGTAAGCTTCATGTTTATGTATATGTTTAATTCTTTACTGTTGTGGTAATGTATACTATAGTATTTCTTTCTTTACTATTGTATTTCGTTACTCCTAGTTATATACATGGTGAATGTGGTTTATTTTACTGCTCCTTTGGTTGCTTTCTCGTTGGACGACTGGGTCTTGGGATCAGTCGAGTCGGTCCGATTCTCGTATCTCGTAGGGATTCAGGAACCGGGTCTTTAAAAGATGGTATCAGAGCAAGGTTGTCCCGAGAAGTGAACCAACTGACTGGAAAATAACCAATTCATGTGTCTGTAACTAGAGTAGCCACCACAACGTTTCTTTTGACATAAGCTCTTAGACTTCTTCGTTAGATATCATTCCATATTGACGTGTTTCCATTCTATTTTTGTGTCTCCTTGCAGATGCCTCGACGCGGGACTAGCGAGGTGGGCTGTGGGCACGGTCGAGGATGAAGTCGGAGGGGCGGGCATGTTGAGGTCGACGTCTCAGTGGACCAGCCACTGCTCCCGGGCATTCAGGCCCAGGACCTCGCCCAGCTGATATGGGACATAGTGCGAGAGGAGCTCCACCTGCCACCACGAGCGCCTCTCCCTGGGGCTGCAGAGGGGGAGTCCTCTGTGGGACCACGCGACGGACGTGGCGCTGGACGTAGGGGAGGGGATGGGCTGCCACCACCCCCACCTTCCTCCGACACTTCAGTGCATGAGGCTTCTTTACCTGGAGGTGCACCAGCATCCCCACTACAATGCCACTTCGAGCTTTTCCCGGAAGCTGAAGCCCCCTCCTTCAAGGGGGATGAGGACCCGATCGAGGCGGAGGACTGGCTCGAGCAGATCGAGAAGGTTTTTGACACCCTTCGCCCCCCGGTGGAGTGCCACGTGGCCTTTGCCACGTACCAGCTGGAGAGTGCGGCACACAGGTGGTGGAGGTCGGTCAGGGAACAGGAGAGGGACAAGCTGACCTGGGACCGGTTCGTCACCCTCTTCTGTGAGCAGTACTTTCCCTAGACGTGGTAGGACCAAAGGAGGTGAGAGTTCCACACTCTCCGCCAGGGGACGATGACCATGAGCACGTACCGCACGCATTTTCTTGAGTTGTCCCGCTTCGCAGCGACAGCAGTAGCCATTGAGGAGGAGCACCTTTGGAGGTTCACCGAGGGGCTCCGGCCTGCGATTCGGGGGTATGTCAAACCCCTGAAGCTACCTATGTTCTCGAGGGTGGTGGAGGCAGCTATGACCTACGAGGAGACCAACCCGTTTGCGCGAGATACTGACAGCGGGCGGAAGAGGCCCTATCAGCCAGACTTTTTCCAGGGCCGATGAGACAGGAGACACGTGGCGCCTGCAGGAGAGCCGTCACGTTTTGAAGGGCCATCAAGGGCCTTTGGGGGCCCTCGACAGGGGCCAGTTGCTAGCACCAGACCCCCACCCAGCCAACAACAAGGACCCACTGAGGGCGGGAGTCGGATTCCTCTCTGCTACTAGTGTGGCTAGCCGAGCCACATCAGGAGGGACTGCCCGTCTAGGGTAGGAGGTCAGCAGATGCTTCCTACGCCGAGTACTAGAGGGAGAGCATGAGGCCGCGGTTTCCAGGCACAAGGAGGAGGACCGCAGTCACGAGGAGGGTACCGACCAGCAACTACCCATCCGACGAAAAGTGTGGCTGCTTCGTCCGCACCTAGGGTTGAGGGGCGTATCAACACCCTGACACACAAGGATGCCAAAGCTTCGGGATCAGTGGTGGCAGGTATGGTTTCAGTTTCCGGCAGACTCGTTTACACGCTTTTCTATTCTGATGCTACACACTCGTTTGTCGCAGCTAGTTTCGTAGTTAGTTTGGGTCAGGATTATATGTGTTAGAGGATCCGTTCATGATCATAGGTCCGAGTGGTCAGTTGTTTGTAGCTGAGGAGGTATACACGGGTTGCGAGGTCAGTATTGGGGGACATAGCCTTCCCGCTGACTTGATTATGATACAGATGGAGGACTTTGGCATAATTCTAGGGATGGACTGGCTGTCCGCTTACCACACTTTGGTGGACTGTTTTGAGAGGAAGATCGTCTTCTCCATACCGGAGTTTCCTTATTTCGAGTTCCACGGTCAGCCAGTTGACGGAGGCTTCAGGTGCATTTCTGCACTTCGGGCGGCGAGACTTTTGAGCCAAGGGTGTAAGGGCATCCTAGCTTGTGTGGTGGCAGAGCCCAACCCTGTGGCAGACTTCCAGAGTATCTCGGTGGTCAAAGAGTACCCCGACGTGTTCCCAGACGAGTTGCCAGGACTACCACTCGAGCGTGAGATCGAGTTTGAGATCTCACTAGTACTAGGGACCAGCCCCATCTCCACCGCACCATACAGGATGGCACCACTTGAGCTACGAGAGCTCAAGTCTCAGTTGCAAGATCTTTTGGAGAAGGGCTTTGTGAGGCCCAGCACATCTCCTTGGGGAGCCCCGGTACTGTTTGTAAAGAAGAAGGATGGTACCCTACGTCTTTGTGTGGACTACCGACAGCTGAATAGGGTCACCATCAAGAACAGATATCCACTGCCGAGGATCGATGACTTGTTTGACCAGCTGTGAGGTGCCACAGTATTCTCCAAGATCAACTTGAAGTCTGGATACCACCAGTTGAGGATCAAGGAGGCAGACGTCTCCAAGATAGCTTTCCGCACCCGGTACAGACACTACGAGTTTCTGGTCATGCCGTTTGGGCTGACCAATGCCCCTGCTGCCTTCATGGACCAGATGAACCAGGTGTTTAGACCGTACTTGGACCAGTTTGTGGTGATATTCATTGATGATGTGCTCATCTATTCTCGAGATCAGACGCAGCACGGACAGCACTTGCAGATGGTTCTGGACACACTAAGACGATGTAGGCTATACACCAAATACAGCAAGTGCGAGTTCTGGTTGAGGGAGGTGACCTTCTTAGGTCATGTGATCTCTGGGGATGGCTTGCCTGTGGACCCAGCCAAGGTCGAGGCTGTGCTCAGGTAGGAGAGACCGCGTACGGTTACTGAGATTCACAATTTCCTGGGACTGGCAGGCTACTACAGGCGGTTTATCAGGGGCTTTTCACAGATTGCACGTCCTATGACACAGTTGACCCGGAAGGACGTGCCCTTCACTTGGACAGATGCCTGTGAGGTGTGTTTTCAGGAGCTGAAGGAGAAGCTAACTTCGGCTCCCGTGCTCACCATCCCAGATAGTAGTTGTGGGTTCGTTGTGTACATGGATGCCTCTTTGCAGGGGTTAGGGGGTGTGCTCATGCAGAGGGGTCACGTTGTCGCTTACACTTCGCGGCAACTGAAGCCCCATGAGTATAGCTACCCTACCCACGACCTGGAGCTGCCAACTATTGTCTTCACGCTGAAGACCTGGAGGCACTACTTGTACGGTGAGACCTTCGATATTTTCACAGATCACAAGAGCCTCCGATACCTATTTGATCAGAAGGAGCTGAACATGAGACAAAGATGTTGGTTGGAGCTCCTAAAGGACTATGACTGCAGCATTTCCTACCACCCGAGAAAGGTTAATGTGGTGGCTGACACCTTGAGTCGGAAGGCACCCCCACCTTGGCCAGTTTACAGGTGCAGAGTTGGAGCCTTTTGGAGGAGATGGGCAGTTGGCAACCCTAGAGCTATAGGGGCACTGTGGGGCAGTGACTGTGACGCGACAGACGAGGCTAGAGCTGATAGATCGCATCATCACAAGGCAGATGGCCGACCCGTACTTGCAGTCCGTGTGTGATAGAGTACTATCAGGAGACCTGGAGACTTCTCTTTTATCGACCAGGTGCTGCGCATCAGGGGACGTTTATTCATTCCCAGAGACGAGGAGCTGTTGAGAGAGCTCCTGACTGAGGCACACGGTTCCAGATTCACCATACATCCCGAAAACACGAAGATGTACCATGACTTGAGATGCGAGTTTTGGTGGAGGGGGATGAAGCGGGTTGTGGGTGAATTCATGCAGCAGTGTTTAGTGTGCCAGCAAGTGAAAGCCGAGCATTAGAGGCCTGCAGGGCCACTACAGCCACTTCCAGTGCCAGAGTGGAAGTGGGAGAGCATCACCATGGACTTGGTGGTGGGCTTACCTGTTACCCAGCGAGGACACGACGCAGTCTGGGTAATCGTTGATAGATTGACGAAGACGGCACGTTTCTTGCCGATCTGAGTCACCTTGGGACTAGCACAGTTGGCAGAGAGGTATATTCGCGACGTGGTACGTCTACATGGAGTTCCGCGGGAGATCGTATCCGACCGGGATACCCTCTTTACGTCCCAGCTTTGGGCTGAGTTTCAGCAGGCCTTGGGGACGCGGTTGAGGTTCAGTACAACTTACCACCCCTAGACGGACGGACAGTCTGAGCGCACGATACAGACACTTGAGGACCTTGTGCGTGCCTGTGTACTAGACTGGAGGGGCTCTTGGGAGGAGCACTTGCCCCTGGCTGAGTTTGCATACAATAACAGTTATCACTCGAGCATCGGCATTGCACCCTATGAGGCTCTGCACAGACGAAGGTGTACGGCATTCTTGAGTTGGGTTGAGGTGGGGACCAAGTGAGAGGTTGGCCCCAGACTGATCCGACAGAGCCAGGAGGTAGTCGAGCAGATTCACAGGCGACTCTACACTGTTAGGAGCAGGCAGAAGAGCTACGCAGATCGGAAAAGCAGAGAGGTGCAGTTTGAGGTTGGGGACCACATCTTCCTTCATGTTTCGTCCATGAAGGGCCTGTAGCAGTTTGGGGTAAGAGGGAAGCTTGCGCCGAGGTTCATTGGGCCCTTTGAGGTCCTGGAGCGGGTTGGACTCGTTGCTTATAGGCTTGCCCTCCCTCCTCAGCTTTCTGGTGTGCACGACGTGTTTCACGTGTCCAACCTCAGGAAGTACGTCGCCGATCCCAGTCACGTCCTGAGTCACGAGAGCGTCGAGGTGGGCGACGACCTGACCTACCCCGAGTGGCCAGTGCAGATTCTTGACAGAGCCGTCCGCAGTCTGAGACGAAAGCAAGAACCCCTAGTGAAGGTCTTGTGGAGGAGCCAGCAGTACGAGGAGGCTACCTGGGAGCCTGAGGTGGCGATGCGAGAGCGGTACCCGGAGCTTTTCATGGGTACGTCTTTTCGGACCAGCTTCCGTCCTCTTTGAGTTTGTTATGCATATATTGTTCTTTCCCGCACCCTAGTTAGCGCAAGTTTCGGGGATGAAACTTCCTTTGAGTTTGTTATATTGTTACGAACAGGGCATCAAGTGTCATTTAAGACGTCTGGGAAGTGGCCCAGACGTCTGGCCAGACGTCTGGAAGCCTTCCCAGACGTTTGGTATTAAATTTTTTTTCCTCTCCCTCCCTACAGATGCCGCCTTTCCTCTTTCTCTCTCCCTGCGGCTGCCTTACAAATACGCTTCCCCTCTCCCTCACCCTCACTCCACTGCCTTCTTCTCCTTCTCCCTGTCAGCGAGAGAGCGGGCGAGCGAGAGCGGAAGTAGCGACTACTGCGGGCGTGTGGGGAGGAGAAGTTGTTGCGAGAGGAAGAAGGAGCTCGACCGCGAGGGTGCGAGCTTACCGGGGCAGCTAGAGCCGACCGGCGGGAGAGCAGCGAGCGTGGGGTGCCGTGGAGGAGCTGCTGCAGGTCAGGCAGCAGGCGGACGCAGCGTGGCACGACCGTGCGCTGCGGGTGGAGAGTGAGAAGGTCCTGATTCTGGGAAAATTTCCCAGAATCAGACGTCTGGACTTACGTCCAGACGACGCAGGAGACGTCTGGAGGAACGTCCAGACGTCTGACAGGTACGTTATTTTTATCCTCTCTTACTTTCGCGTGTACAGCCATGCAGCCGCTCCGCCGAGGTCTTTTGCACCCTTTCGTGATAAGAGCGGGCGTGTGTGTGTGCAGGACTTGTTCGAGAAGGTGCAAGGGCTCGCCATCCCACATAGATCAAACGTCTAGGCACAGCACCAGACGACGGAGAGGGCTTCAAGACGTCCGAGGTGACAATCGGACGTCTGGAAAACAAGTCCAGACGTTCCAGTGGACTTCTGGACGTCTGAAGGACTGTGCAGACCAAGGTATGACCTGAGCTACCTTTAAGACGTCTGGAAGTTCCAGATGTCTGATTTTGGACAGACTGGTTGTTTTGACTCGTTTAGGGTCCGTTCGGAGTCCGTTTTCCGCATTTCAAGTTTCATTCTTCCCAGATTTAATTCCTCTACCTATTTACAGTAATTGTATACTATTCTGAGTAACTCCTTGTGTTGATCCTTGTGTTAGGACCCCGTTCCTTTATGGCTCTAGGGGTTACGGAGGCGTGCGGGATTGCCGACCATGCCCCTAGTACTCCCGATTTTGCAGGTAGAGTGGCCCTTTAATTTATTTATCAAAAATTATACATTTATGAACAATTAATAGAGTCTAGGGCATTGCATGAACCCTAGGGCTGAAAAATTAGATTGAATGATAGATCCTAGGGTATGGCATGAATCCTACGACTGAAAAACTAGTTGAATATATATACATTGCAGTCTTGAAAAAGTAGAAAGGAAATGATAACTGCCTGTAAATTGGTTAACAGCTGCCTGTTTAAGAATGAATAATCACTGTTGAGAACATGGGTTATATGGATATAAAGCTGGAATGGTGAAACCTAAATTGGTTGAGTTAAAAGAGCATGAACCCTACGGGGAATTAGGAGTATAACTCCTAGAAAGTGAATGGAATAGAATTGGGGAAGTGAGCTGGCCCTTGAGTACGGAGTACCAAGGAGAGCAACTGTCCCCCTGTTTAGTGCAGAGCGGAGCTAGCCACCCCAGGGACCCGGGGTTAGGTCTGGCCACTTTGTACTGACTTTTGGCCCTCGTGTACACAGTACCGAGGAGAGCTACTAGTGTAGGGAGAGCACTAGCCACCCCACTGGCCTCGGGGTTCTGCTAGCCCTCCTACACCGACTTGTTAGGCCCACTGGGCAAACCAGAGTAGTCAGGCGAGGGTGCACGGAGTGTGGAGGGGCAAGACCCCTATTTGGTTACTGTGGAGGGGCTAGGCCCCTGTCATTGAGAGGGCTCTGCCCTATACTATTTTTGTGCTATGCTTTGGGCTCACCCGTTAACGGAAATGACTGATCGCGTGCCAGTGCGGGGTAGCTACCCGTGCGTTTATCGCGTGTGCCGTAGTCACCGTTACGTCTGTCAGCGACCTTGGGGTGGTTGACTGAGGGTAGGACCACCACGGGGGACTCTCTCAGCCAGGAGAGCACCACGTGTTACTTCTGCTTTTCGGAAAAGACTGCAACCAAGATCATTCCCATGAGGAACATTCGAGATCAAAAGAAAGATCTGAGAAATAATTCAATAGTGAATAAATGGGAAGAATATAAAGAAAGAAATTAAAAAAATATAACAGCTATTGTCCACGTTACTACTTCTTAGCTTTTAGTTGCCACTCTACTCAGCGTTTCGCTAACGTGTCACCTTTGTTACCTTTTCAGGACCAGGTGTTGAGCAGCCGAAGTCGGCGGCTGCAGAGGGTGTTGGGCCTAGTAAAGCCTAGTAGTGTTACTTGTAGTACCCACTGTACTTTTCTTGCTATTGTTGTGAGTAGTTTCTATTACCCCTGTACTCTTTTCATTGTAAGCTTCATGTTTATGTATATGTTTAATTCTCTACTGTTGTTGTAGTGTATACTGTAATATTTCTTTCTTTACTGCTATATTTTGTTACTACTAGTTATATGCATGGTGAATGTGGTTTATTTTACTGCTCCTTTGGTTGCTTTCTCGTTGGACGACTGGGTCTTGGGATCAGTCGAGTCGGTCCGATTCTCGTATCTCGTAGGGATTCGGGAACCAGGTCGTTACACTATACTACCGCCCACTAGACTTCTCACTACCAAAAGGCCCTGTAGGACGTCAAAGAGGCACTCCGAAGCCCTCCTATCCTGATGACCCCTAAGCTAGGAGAAGCCCTTTCTTTGTACCTAGCGACATCTCTAACTGTCATCAGCGTCATCCTAGTCGGTGAGCGAGAAGGGGCACAACAACCAGTATACTTCATTAGAAAAACCTATCAAGATGCGGAAGCTAGGTATACAGTGATTGAGAGGCTCGGGCTGACCCTGGTAACCACCACCAGAAAACTACACTCATATTTTCAAGCCCATACCATAATCGTTTTGTCCGACTACCCCCTGCGATAGATGTTAAATGGGCAATGGAGTTGGCCGAATTTGACATTCAATACCGGCCAAGGAAGGCGATAAAGGGGCAAGTCTTGGCGGACTTTGTGGTTGAATTCATAGACTCGGATGCCTCCCTCACTCTGGTATGGAAACTATATGTAGATGGCTCGTCAATGACAGCCAGGTCCGGGGCCGGCATAGCCTTGACCACCCCAGACGGCGCTACTTATAAGTACGCCATCAAACTGGGTTTTCCAGCATCCAATAATCAAGCGGAGTATAAGGCCATGTTAGCTGGCATCCGGGTAGCCAAATCAAAAGGTGTCTCCTCGCTTGAGGTCTACATGGATTCCCAGTTTGTCGCCAACTAGGTCAACGGTGAATACCAAGCCAGGGTTCCAAACATGATCCTATACACTGATAAGGTCAAGGAGGAGTTGTCCAACTTCAGATCCATCTCAATCAACTAGATACCTCGATTCAACAACCCCCTGACAGATGCCTTGGTCTGCTTGGCTTCAGCAATCCCTCTTGACTAAGAGGAGGATATCTGCCTCCAAACTTTGAAGGAGCCAATGGTACTCACTCCCAGACTGTTCACAGTAGAGCAATCCTCATCATGAGTGGCACCCATTGTCACCTACTTGAACACTGGCGAGCTACCCCCAAGGGAACCACTCCCCAGGGCATTCCACCTAAAGGTCTCTAGGTATACCTTGATAGATGGGAAATTATACAAGCGGGGTTTCTCCACCCCTTGCTACATTGCCTTACAAAGGAAGAAGCATCTCAAGTCCTCTAGGAGGCTCGTGGTGGTATTTGCGGCAACCATGAGGGGCATAATGCCCTTTTGGCCCGACTATTCCAGGCAGGGTATTTTTGGCTCCAAATGCAGCAACAGTGTAAAGACTTTGTCTACAGGCGTGATAAGTGCCAGCACTTTGCTACCTTACACAACTTGCCACCTAGAAAGTTGGTCCCTATAATGTCACCCATCCCCTATGCAAAATGGGGGATGGACTTCATTGAACCTGTTATAACCCTGGCATCAAACGTCGTTTAAGACGTCTGGGAATTGGTCCAAACGTCTGGTCAGACGTCAGGAATTAAATTTTTTTGACGTACGGGTTCGCGTCTGCGCGCATGCGCTCACAGACTGAACCGCCACCCTCCTTCTTCTCTTTCCTTCCTCCTTGCAGGTGCAGACACCTTTTTCTCTCTCTCTCCCCACGGCATTCTTCAAATACCCCCCCTCTCCTCTCCCTCACCCTCACTCCACCACCTTCTTCTCCTCCTTCTTCCTGTCAACGAGAGAGTGAGTGGGAGAGGGCAGCAGCAGCAGTTGCTGTGAGTGCGTGGGGAGGAGGGGCTGCTGCGAGAGCGAGAGAGAGCTTGATCGCGAGGTTGTGAGCTCTTTGGAGTAGCCAGGGCCGGCCGACGGGTGCGCAGCAGGTGCGTGGTGCTGGGGAGGAGCTGCTGCTGCTCATGCAGCAGGTGAGTGCGGCGCAGCATGGCCGTGCGCTGCAGGCGGAGGGCGAGGAGGTGTTGATTCTGGGAAAATTTCCCAGAATCAGATGTCTGGACATACGTCCAGACGATGCAGGAGACGTCTGGAAGGAGGTCCAGACGTCTGAGAGGTACGATATTTTTTGATCCCTTCTATTTTCGTGTGTACGGCCATGCAGCCATCCTGCCAAGGAGTTCTGCCTCATCTTGTGTTGAGGACGATCTTGTGTGCGTGTTGGTCTCATTTGGGAAGGTGCAAGGGCACGCCCTCCCACACAGATCAGACGTCTGGGCACAGCTCCAAATGTCCGGAGTGACAGTCGGACGTCTGAAAACTAAGTCCAGACGGTTCAGCGGGCTTCTGGACGTCTGAAGGACCACGCAGGATCAAGGTATGACCTGAGCCATCATTTAAGACGTCTGGAAGATGTTCCAGATGTTTGATTTTGGGCAGACTTGTCATTTTTGACCCGTTTAGGGTCCGTTCGAAGTCTGTTTTCCATGTTTCAAGTTTCGTTCTTCTCATATTTAGTTCCTCTACCTGTTTACAATAATTGTATACTATTCTGAGTAGCTTCTTGTAATTGATCCTTGTGTTAGGACCCTGTTCCGTTGCGGCTTTGGGGGTTGCAGAGGCGCACAGGCTTGCCGATTACACCCCCAATACTCCCGAATTTGCAGGTAGAGTGGCCCCTTTAATTATTTATCAAAAATTATGCCCTTGTGAAATAATTAATAGATTCTAGGGAATTGCATGAATCCTAGGACTGAAAAACTAGATTGGATGATAGATCCTAGAGTATTGCATGAATCCTAGGACTGGAAAACTAGATTAAATAATAGATCTAGGGTATGGCATGAATCCTAGGACTGGAAAACTAGATTGAATATATATATATATATTGCAGTCTTGGAAAAGTAGAAAGGAAATGATAACTGCCTGTAATTGGTTAACAGCTGCCTGTTTTTGAATGGATAATTACTGTGGAGAACATGGGCTATATGAATATAAAGCTGAAATGATGAAACCTAAATTAGCTGAGTTCAAAGAGCATGAACCCTACGGGGAATTAGGAGTAGAGCTCCTGAGAAGTGAATGGAATAGAATTGGGGAAGTGAGCTGTCCCTTGAGTACGGAGTACCAAGGAGAGCGACTGTCCCCCCGTTTAATGCAGAGCAGAGCTAGCTGCCCCAGGGACCTGGGGTTAGGTCTGGCCACTTTGTACCGACTTTTGGCCCTCGTGTATACAGTACCGAGGAGAGCTACTAGTGTAGGGAGAGCACTAGCCACCCCACGGGCCCCGGGGTTCTGCTAGCCCTCCTACACCGACTTGTTAGGCCCACTGGGCAAACCAGGGTAGTCAGCCGAGGGTGCGCGGACTATGGAGGGGCAAGACCCCTGTTACTGAGAGGGCTCTGCCCTATACTGTTTTTGTGCTGTGCTTTGGGCGCACCCGTTAACGGAAATGACTGACCGCGTGCCAATGTAGGGTAGCTACCCGTGCGTTTATCGCACGTGCCGTAGTCACCATTACGTCTGTCAGCGACCTTGGGGTGGTTGACTGAGGGTAGGACCACCACGGGGGACTCTCCCAGCCAGGGGAGCACCACGTGTTACTTCTACTTTTCAGAAAAGACCACAATCAAGATCGTTCTCACGAGGAACATTCAAGATCAAGAGAAAGATCTGAGAAATAATTCAATAATGAATAAATGGAAAAATAAATGAAGAGATTAAAAATATAACAGCTACTGTCCACCTTACTGTTTTCTTAGCTTTTGGTTGCCACTCTACTTAGCGTTTTGCTGACGTGTCACCTTTGTCACCTTTTTAGGACTAGGTGTTGAGCAGCCAGAGTCGGCGGCTGCAGAGGGGACTGGGCCTAGTATAGCCCAGTAATTTTACTTGTGTAGTATCCACTGTACTTTTCCTTCTATTGTAGAGAGTATTTTCTGTTACCACATACTCTTTTATTGTAAGCACCATGTTTATGTACCTGTTTATTTCTTTACTGTTGTGGTGGTGTATACTGTAGTATTTCTTTTCTTTACTGCTGTATTTTGTTACTGTTAGTTATATACATGGTGAATGTGGTTTAATTTACTTCTCTTTTGGTTACTTTCTCGTTGGACGACTGGGTCTTGAGATCAGTCGAGTCGGTCCGATTCTCGTGTCTCGTAGGGATTCGGGAATCGGGTCATAACAGAACCTTTTCTGCCAACGCCGACTCAAAAGCAATTCATACTGGTGGTAATTGGCTACTTCTCCAAGTGGGTTGAAGCTGAGGCTATTGCTAGCTCAACGACTAACAGGGTTATCTCCTTCATCCACAAAAACATTATAGCTCGATATGGCATACCTCAATACATTTTCACGGACAATGGCACCAAGTTCGCCTATAGAAAATTCGAGGAAGTTTGCGCTAGCTGGGATGTTCACCTATGCTTCACATCCGTCGAACATCCCTAGGCGAATGGATAGGCAAAGGTAACCAACCACACCATCATCTCGACCCTCAAACATCGTCTACATTCAGCCAAAGGGAGATGGGTAGACGAGCTACCAGACGCACCGTGGGGTTACAAGACATGCCAGAGTACTTCCACAAGCTACACACCATTCAGCTTGGTGTACAGCATGGAAGCCTAGCTCACAATTAAGACTATCCTCCCCACCTATTAGACACAACTGTACGACCCTGCTGCCAATGACAATCAGATCTGCCTAGCCCTAGATCTTGTGGATGAACTAAGCAAAGAAGCTTTGGAAGCATCCCTTAAGTACAAGGAAGTGGCCTTGGCTGCTTACAACAGGAGGGTCCACAAAAGGGCATTCTCCAAAGGAGACTTAGTCCTCCGGAAGTGTAAAGTCTCCATGCTAAGTAAATCAGGAGGAAAACTACATGCCCTTAGGAAGGGCCTTACAAAATTTGTAAGAACAATCCAGGCGGCTTCAACAAATTACAGACCCTAGGCAGCAAAGCAATCCCTCGTACTTGGCATGTGAGTAACCTACGTTTGTATCATGTATGAAAAGAAAACGTAATAGAAATAAAAGCTTTTCTTTCATTAAAAGTATTTCCCACTGCATCATTCCCGACAACAACAGAGAAAAAAAGATAAATAGGACCACTTTCAAGATTAAGTGACTTCACTCCCAATCTTCAAAGATGTCCACTTAGGGTGTCTTGGGTGGTGACGAGACAGCACGAGGAGAACCACTCAGCCGGACTGGCGATTCCACAGCCTTTGACGGACCCAGCTTAGGCACCTCCTCCTTAGGGGTTGCGCTTCTTGACTACCTCACGAGCCCTGGCTATTCCTCGAGCTGTTCTATAGGAACCTTGTCCACAATCTAACTGTCAGCCTTTTGACGGTCATACTCAACCAAAAACTGGTCCATAGATTGATGAGAAGCTCATCATGGTCTCTAATTACTCCTAATTAAGTAGTCTTCCTAGTTAATTAGCTAGGAATATGTAAATATATGGGTTAAGTATTGAATAAGAAATAAAATAGTAAATGACCTTAAAATAAGTTTAAAATGCTATATTATTAATAATTTAATTAATAAGTGGACTAGAAATATCATCAGTAATTTATCTAATTAATGTGTTAATTAACTTAAGTATAATTTATACCTAAGTATGTAATAACTTAAGTAACCTTACTTAATTAAATAAATTAAGCTAAAAAGGTCAAAAATGTAAATTCAAGGTTTAAATATAATAATTGTCTTGTTTATAATAATATATAAAAAGTTGGAAAAGATTTAAATTAAAATAAACCTTGAAAACCTTAGTTTACATTTTAGTCCTTATGATTTATTTCAATCGAGTCCTTATTCTTCACCTAGGTCCTCAATTTTCATTACAAGTAAGTCCCTGAAAACTTCTTCTTTCCTTCTTCAGCCTCCTCGACGACTGACGACAGGAGGTGCATATACCCACCGATCACCGCAAATCCGACGTCCTTCCATCCTTTCCAAGCTCCTGGAGTTTGTGCTCACCATCCTCTTTTCAACCATTGGTCTGGATGAAGCTGCAATCCTATTTTAGGGTTGAAGTTAACCACACCAACGTCGGAGAAGATGTCGGTGGTAACTTCACTCCTAGACCTTTCTCTGTCCAGATACATCCTCCTCCTCAACCGCCGCAACCTATAAATACCTCTCGACACCCTTGATTTCAATAGTTAGCTCCCTTCCCTCTTCTACCACTGAGCTAATAGATAGGCTATTCCCTCCAAAATCCGGCAACCTTCCTCCGCTTCCTCCATCTTCCTCTGTTCACCTTTGCTCGCTCTGGATCTCCGCCAACGTCCGCTGAGTCGTTTGACGTAGTGTTGACGCTGAATTTCCTCTGCTTCACTCCGCCTATGCTCGCCGGACTTCTTTCCTCGCCCCTCTGATTTCCTCCTCCGTTAAGGACCTTCGATGGAGATCTTCTGCCCCCTTCATCCAGGTAACAGTAGGATAGGTAAGTAGTTTAATTAGAGTAGTTCGTTAGGTAGATTAAATAAACTTAATGTAAGATTTTCAGTCATCTTCAACACTCCAATAAGCTTGTTGAGCTTGACTGGAGCATTCTTTTGTCTTTTTAAAAAATTTATCACCTTCCTTAATCTCCCATAATCATTTCTAACACCTTAATTCCCTGATTTGAACGCCTATTCGCCTAATCTACCTCCACCTTCACCAGTTGCTTCCGCTGTCCATGCTGGAGATCACCGAGGGTAATTCACCTCCACTGGGGCCCTCCACCACTTAACCATCACTTAATGGCCCCTATCTTCACTTTAATTTGAATAATAATCATTTATTTAATAAATGCCTAAATTCATATACTCTCCTAAGCTCGCTATCAATGGCAGCTCAGGAGGAGTTTCTCCACCTAATTAATCACATAAACACTATCGCCACACTCTACTAATATGATTTCTCCACCCAATTGAGTGGAAGATCATGTTCTGAGTTCCATCAAACTTAGATTTCACTCACTGAGAATTCAAAGCATAACTTTTAGTATGATGAATAATTGAAGAAATTAATGTGTTCCTAAGGTTCCTTGTGACCTCAGGAAACTTTTCAGATCATCCATGGCATGTTTTAATGTTTTTTATACACTTTTAGCTATAATATGAACTCACCAGAGCTCTAGCGAGCTCTGACAAATCAAAATGTACTCTTCAGCCCATAGAACTTTGCGTGAAGCTCCAGATCATTTATTTGAGGTTCACTGATCATTCTGTAACATTTTGTTTGAGGTTTTAAGACTTGGAGCTCCATCTAGACCTCTGTCTTCTCCAACTCTAGCAAAGTTGGAGATGACTGTTGGTTAAGGTTAAGCCTAATTTTAAAGGTCTAGAAGTAACAAAAGGATGCCCTGAGATCAATCCAATAGATCAATCACTTAGATAGGCCTTAGTTTGTTCTGTCAAACAAACTCACTTAGGATCTCAGGCGACAGGCCTGAAACCCTAGAAAGCCTAGTTGAAACTTCCTTCTGAGAATCTGAATCTATTCCTGAGGTGAAATAGAAGTGAATTAAGGCATTAATTTCATCTGAGATAACCTAATGAAGAAAGTCAGATTTCAAGAAGTAATGGTCAAACTCAGTTCAAAATTGATGATTCAGTCATCAATTAAGGGAATTGATGGGTGGAAATGATTTCTAGAATGATTTTAAATGATTTAAATTTGATTTGGATGAGTTTAGGTTAGGATTTCACATGAATTCGATTGTTGTTCAGTTTGGGTTGTTTTTGAACCCAAACTGGCGACAGTGTGTTTTTGGTGAATTTCAAAAGAAAAATTTGGACAGATAGATCCTTAACAACCTTTAGAGGTTGTTTGAGTTGATGAAGTAGATCTTTAGCTGTCTGTTGGACTAAACAGATTGAGAAATGGAGCTCTGAAACTCCTTAGCGAAGATTTTGAGCTGCTTTGCCTTCCTAAAGCTCTTAAGAGTCTTTTCCCTTCTTCAGTAGATGCGGAAAATACCTTCTAAACCTAGTCAGCACCTCATCTGTGGTCAAAGAGTCACCTTGCAGGACCTTAGAGCTGAAGCATTTCTCTACAGGCCAGAATGGCAATGGTAATCAAGACTTTTCACCCTTCAAATCAAAGAGCAAGACCTTCCCTAAGTATCAAATTGATACTGTAATTGTGTAGAGTGTCATTAGAGCTTTCCAGCGAGCCTTTATTTGCTCGATTTGGAGCTCTGATGCAACCGGAGCCTTCGATTGATTCTTGGCCTGGAAGGGAAGAGATAGTCCCACATCGACAAAGGAGAAGCGTGTGCCTGTGAATAAAAGCAAAAAGTGCATAGGGTTGTTCGGTCGTCAGCGCTGAGCACACAAATGAGCATTATGTGTGTGTGTGTGGGTGCGTGCGGTGCATGTGCTCAGGTGTGTGTGCGCCTGTGGGCATGCGAGCGTGGGCCCGTAAGGGCATGTGCATGTGGGCCTGGGAAGCCGTGGGTCGGAAAGGTTGGAGACAATGATGAACCGAAAATAAACCAAACCGAATAAAAACTAGGCTCGGACCCAGTAGGGTCTTGTCCCACCCTGAGAGGGGTGCTGTGTATCCCCGACCGGTCCGAGCCTCCAACCAAAAAACCAAATTTTTAGTTCAAATGGGTTCAAATCAGTTCGGTTCAGCTCAGCTGCAAAGGAAAAGGAGAAGAAGAGGAGAGCTCATTGGGTTGAAAAGCAAAGGAAAGGTAACAAGCAAAATAAATGAAAATGATAAGAAGAAAGAAAAGAAAGAGAAGAAGAGATGTTAAGAGAAGAGCTCGAGATAGAAAGGTTAAGAGAAAGGTAGAAAAGAGAGAGAGAGAGAGAGAGAGAGAGAGAGAGAGAAAGGTAGAAGAAGAAGAGAAGAAGGATTGAGGTTGAAGACAAAGAAGAATAAATAGTGGTCTAATTTCTTGTACTCTACTAATTTCTTTTGATCATAAATGATGTAATAAGGCATATATTCATTTGAATTCCTCTTTTCCTGCCTTAATCTCTTGTAAATAAGAAGAAATTAAAAGAAATAAACATGTTTACTTGTTTGTAATGGCAAATCATATGTGTAAATATGTTTTCCTTATGGAATTTTGCATGTTTTTCAATTGGAAATCCTTAAGTAAGATTCATATTCTTAAAGTAAATTTAATTATAATTCTCATAAGTAGCTTAGGATTTAGTGGTGAATTCAAACTAAGTTATGCCTACCAGCGAACGACCTAGACTCAACCAGTTAAAAAGAACTAAAATCTAAAATGTTAGGTTAACTTGACCCTATACTACTCAATCGACATGAATTCAAGTTGACCTAAGTTACTTTCTTTTGCACATAATTAAGCATAATTAACTTAATTAACTATGTTGAGAAAGTTAACAACCATTTTAGTGGCACCATTGCCAAGGAGGTAACTGTAAATTATATTCGCCATTACTGCTTTTTAGTTGTTTTGTTTTGTACTAATTAGTCTTGTTTTATTTTATTTTCTGTCTTCTTTTCAGGTTTATCTCTACAGGTATTCTCAGAAAAGGAGGTGGGTTTTCTATTTCTGTTTTGTTTTTCATTATACATACCATTGTGAGTATTTCTTTCTTAATCTCTAGTATAGTTTGTATTATTGCATTTAGATAGTTAAAAAATTTTAAAAATACAAGAAAACACATACTACTTGACAAGTAGCAGCATGTTCTAGGCATACACTCTTAGGAGTGCATACATCTGCTAGTAGTTCTGTGATCTGACTCGGGAAAATTCTTCTATTTTTCTCGCATCAGTGGGAAAACATGTGCAAAACCACGTAGATCCCTATCTTGTAGTTAATAACAAGACCATATTTTTGTCTAAAAATACTTAAAAAGCGGTCACTTTACTTCTTTCTATCATTTTTGTGAAAAAGATTAAGTAAAAAAAAGAGGACAATAAAATTTGTGACTTCAATCAGTTTGCAGAATGCATGCGGGTTTTATCGCTGTAACAACCTGGTTCCGAGTCCCTACGAGACACGAGAACCGGACCGACTCGACTAATCCCAAGACCTAGTCATCCAACGAGGAAGTAACCAAAAGAGCAGAAAAAATAAACCACATTCAGCATGAATATAACTAACAGTAAGAAAGTACAGCAGTAAGGAAAGAAACTACTACAGTATATACCACCACAACAGTAGAACAACATTTATCATATAACATGAACTGCAGGTAAAGAAAAGTACAGCGGAAACAAGAACTACTCACTATAACAGAAACAAAGAGGTACAAAAGACAGTGGTAACTCTACTGGACCCTACTCGGCCCAGCGTCCTCTGCAGCTGCTGGCCCTGGCTGCTCAACACCTGGTCCTGAAAAAGGTAACGAGTGTAACACGTCAGCAAAACGCTGAGTAGAGTGGCAACTAAAACTAAAGACAACAGTAGAGTGTACAGTAGATGTTATGTTCTATTACTTTCTTTATTCACATCTTTCAATTGTCTCACTATTTCATTTATTCCCCAGATCTTTTTCTTGATCTCGAATGTTCCTCGTGGGAACGATCTTGATTGCAGTCTTTTCCAAAAAGTAGAAGTAGCACGTGGTGCTCTCCAGTCCGGGAGAGTACCCCGTGGTGATCCTACCCTCAGTCAACCACCCCAAGGTCACTGACAGACGTAACGGTGACTACGGCACGTGCGATAAACGCACAGGTAGCTCACCCGTACTGGCACGCGGTCAGTCATTTCCGTTAACGGGTGCGCCCAAAGCACATCATGGAACCAGTCCAGGGCAGAGCGCTCTCAGTAACAGGGGTCCAACCCCTCCACAGTAACCAAACCGGGGCCTTGCCCCTACACAGTCCGCACACCCTCGCCTGACTACCCTGGTTTGCCCCAGCAGGCCTAACAAGTCGGTGTGGGAGGCTAGCAGAACCCCGGGGCCCGTGGGGTAGCTAGTACCTCCCTACACTAGTAGCTCTCCTCGGTACTACGTACGCGAGGGCCAACAAGTCGGTACAGAGTGGCCAGTCCTAACCCCGGGTCCCTGGGGCGGCTGGCTCCGCTCTGCACTAAACAGGGGGACAGTCGCTCTCCTTGGTACTCCGTACTCAAGGGCCAGCTCACTTCCCCAATACTATTCCATTCACTTTCCAGGAGTTCTACTCCTACTTCCCTGTAGGGTTCCATCCTTTTTACTCAAGCATCCAGGTTTCACTTTCCAGTTTCACATTCTTACAACCCATGTTCTCAACCACGTTATTTATTCACAACAGGCAGCTGTTAATTCAAATTACAGGCAGCTTTATATCTCTTTCCATTTTCCAAGACTGCAGTATTATACATTCCACTAGTTTTCCCATCCTAGGATTCATGCCATATCCTAGGATCTATCATACAATCTAGCTTTCCAGCCCTAGGATTCATGCAACACCTAGGAGCTATCATTCCATCTATTTCTCATTCCTAGGATTCATGCAATGTCCTAGGTTCTATTTATGGTTCCATAATTTAACAGATTTTATTAATAACTTAAAGCCACTCTACCAGGTACAACGGGAGTAATGGGGGTGTGATCGGGAATCCCGCGTGCCTCCGCGACTCCCAAGACTGCAACTAAATGAGGTCCTATCACAAGGATCAAACACAAGGAGAGTCTCAAAACAGTGTATAGCTACTGTAGACGGGTAGAGGAATTAATTCTGAAAAGAACGCAACTCGAATCGCGGAAAACGGAACCCGAACGGGCCCTAAACGGGTCGAAAACGATGACACTGTGTAAAATCAGACGTCTGGAACTTCTTCCAGACGTCTTAAAAAGTGGATCAGAGAATTACCTGTTCAGCGTGGTTTCCCAGACGTCCAGAAGTCTGCGGGGACGTCTGGCCTAGCTCCCAGACGTCCGATGGTCACCCCGGACGTCTGGAGGTCGCTCTCGCCGTCTGGTACAACAGCCAGAAGTCTGATTCACGTTGGATGGCGAATCACCGAGCCTGCGCACACCCATCTCCCTCCCTCAATACGGTCAGTCGACAGGAAGGAAGAAGAAGACGGAAAACTCACCTTTTAGACGTCTGGAAGGTCTTCCAGACGTCGCCCTCGCCGTCAGTCTATCAACCCAGACGTCTGATTCTGGAAATTTTTCCAGAACAGGGCACCACCTGGCTTCCGCTCGCGACGCCGGCCCCGTCGCACCTCGCGCGCCTGCTGCTCAGACCACAGCAGTCCCCCCCTCCGCGTCCCCTCGCGCCCCCTACGCCCTCCGCCGGCCGGCCCTAGTAGCCCCGGCGAGCTCGCCCTCACGGCAGAGCTCCGCTCTCGCACGTAGCACCTCCTCCGCGCTCACTGCGACCGCCGCTGCCGCCCTCGCGCTCGCGCTCACGCTCACTGGCTGAAGGAGAAGAGGGAGGAGACGGTGGAGACGACGGGAGGGAGCGTATGGCCTTTTAAGGCTGCGCGAGGAGGAGAGAGAGGACGCGGCAGGTGTCTGTAGCCGCAGAGAAAGAGGGAATAAGCGAATATCCGGTCTGCGCGCTCAGAAGGAGGGAACCCGCGCGTGTCGAAATTAATGGATTTCCAGACGTCTGGAAACGATCCCAGACGTCTGGTCAGACGTCTGGATGTTATCCCAGACGTCTGGTCCGACGTCTGGGCCTCCTCCCAGACATCTTAAAAGACGTCTGGGGCACGCGTTCGTTACAATATAACAAACTCAAAGGAAGTTTCATCCCCGAAACTTGCGCCAACTAGGGTGCGGGAAAAGACGTCCAAATAACCATAACAAACTCAAAGAGGACCGAAGCCGGTCCAAAAAGACGTACCCGCGAAAAGCTCCGGATACCACTCCCGCATTGCCGCCTCAGGCTCCCAGGTAGCCTCCTCATACTGCTGGCTCTTCCACAAAACCTTTACCAGGGGTACTTGCTTTCATCTCAAACTGCGGATGGCTCGGTCTAGAATCTACACTGGCCGCTCGGGGTAGGTCAGGTCATCGCTCACCTCGACGCTCTCGTGACTCAGTACGTGACTGGAATCGGCTATGTACTTCCTGAGGTTGGACACGTGGAATACGTCGTGCACACCAGAAAGCTGCGGGGGAAGGGCAAGTCTGTAAGCAATGGGTCCAACCCGCTCCAGGACCTCAAAGGGCCCCACGAACCTCGGCGCGAGCTTCCCTCTCACCCCAAACCGTTGTAAGCCCTTCATGGGAAAAACACGAAGGAAGACGTGGTCCCCAACCTCAAACTGCACCTCTCTACGTCTCCGATCCGCGTAGCTCTTCTGTCTGCTCCTGATAGTGCGGAGTCGTCTGTGGATCTGCTCAACTACCTCCTGACTCTGCCGGATCAACCTGGGGCCAACCTCCCACTTGGTCCCCACCTCAACCCAACTCAAGGGTGCCGTACACTTCTGTCCGTACAGAGCCTCGTAGGGAGCCATGCCGATGCTCGAGTGATAACTGTTGTTGTATGCAAACTCTGCCAGGGGCAGGTGCTCCTCCCAAGAGCCCCTCCAGTCCAGTACACAGGCACGCAAAAGGTCCTCAAGTGTCTGTATCATGCACTCAGACTGTCCGTCCGTCTGGGGGTGGTAAGCCATGCTAAACCTCAACCTCATCCCCAAGGCCTGCTGAAACTCAGCCCAAAAGTGGGACGTAAAGCGGGTATCCCGGTCGGATACGATCTCCCGCGGAACTCCGTGTAGTCGTACCACATCACGGATATACCTCTCTGCCAACTGTGCTGGTCCCAAAGTGACTCGGATCGGCAAGAAACGTGCCGTCTTCGTCAGTCTATCCACTATTACCCAGACTGCGTCGTGTCCCCGCTGAGTAACAGGTAAGCCCACCACCAAGTCCATGGTGATGCTCTCCCACTTCCATTCTGGCACTGGAAGCGGCTGAAGCGGCCCTGTAGGCCTCTGATGCTCGGCTTTCACCTGCTGGCACACTAAGCACTGTTGCACGAACTCACCCACATCCCGCTTCATCCCTCTCCACCAAAACTCGCGTCTCAAGTCGTGGTACATTTTCGTGTTCCCGGGATGTATGGTGAATCTGGAACCGTGTGCCTCAGTCAGGAGCTCTCTCAACAGCTCCTCGTCTCTGGGAACGCACAATCGTCCCCTCAAACGTAGCACCTGGTCTGTGAAAGAGAAGTCACCTAGATCTCCTGACAGTACTCTGTCACGCAAAGACAGCAAGTACGGATCGGCCATCTGTCCTATGATGATGCGGTCCATCAACTCTGGCCTAGTCTACCATGTCACCGTCACTGCCCCACAGTACCCTCGTAACTCTAGAGGTCGCCAACTGCCCACCTCCTCCAAAAGGCTCCAACTTTGTAACTGTAGACTGGCCAAGCGTGCAGGCGCCTTATGGCTCAAGGTGTCAGCCACCACATTGGCCTTTCCCGGGTGGTAGGAGATGCTGCAGTCGTAGTCCTTCAGGAGCTCCAACCAACGTCTCTGTCTCATGTTGAGCTCCTTCTGATCAAAAAGGTATTTGAGGCTCTTGTGATCTGTAAAAATCTCGAAGGTCTCACCGTACAAGTAGTGCCTCCAGGTCTTCAGCACGAAGACAACAGCTGCTAACTCTAGGTCATGGGTAGGGTAGGTATGCTCATGGGACTTCAGTTGCCGCGAAGCGTAAGCGACAACGTGACCCCTCTGCATGAGCACACCTCCTAACCCCTGCAAGGAAGCATCCGTGTACACAACAAACCCGCCACTACTGTCAGGAATGGTGAGCACGGGAGCCGAGGTCAACCTCTCCTTCAGCTCCAAAAAACACGCCTCACAGGCATCTGTCCAAGCGAAAGACACGTCCTTCCGGGTCAACTGTGACATAGGACGCGCAATCTGCGAAAATCCTCTGATGAACCGTCTGTAGTAGCCAGCTAGTCCTAGGAAACTGCGGATCTCAGTGACTGAACGCGGTCTCTCCCACCTGAGCACTGCATCGACCTTGGCTGGGTCCACCTCCAGGCCGTCTCCAGAGATCACATGACCCAAGAAGGTCACCTCCCTCAACCAGAACTCGCACTTGCTGTATTTGGCGTACAGCCTGCGTCGCCTCAGAGTGTCCAAAACCATCCACAAGTGCTGTCCGTGCTGCGTCCAATCTCTAGAATAGATGAGTACGTCATCTATGAAAACCACCACGAACTGGTCCAAGTACGGTCTAAAAACCCGGTTCATCAGGTCCATGAAAGCAGCGGGGGCATTGGTCAGCCCAAACGACATGACCAAAAACTCGTAGTGTCCGTACCGGGTGCGGAAAGCTGTCTTGGAGACGTCGGTCTCCCTGATCCTCAATTGGTGGTATCCAGACCTCAAGTCTATCTTGGAAAACACCGTGGCACCCCGCAACTGGTCAAACAAATCGTCGATCCTCGGCAGCGGATATCTGTTCTTGATGGTGATCCTATTCAGCTGTCGGTAGTCCACACAAAGACGTAGGGTCCCATCCTTCTTCTTCACCAACAGTACCGGGGCTCCCCATGGAGACGCACTGGGCCTCACGAAACCTTTCTCCAGAAGGTCCTGCAACTGAGACTTGAGCTCTCGCAGCTCAAGCGGTGCCATCCTGTATGGCGGGGTGGAGATGGGGCTGGTCCCTGGTACTAGTGAGATCTCAAACTCGATCTCACGCTCGGGCGGTAGTCCTGGCAACTCGTCTGGAAACACATCAGGGTACTCTCTGACCACCGGGATGCTCTGGAAGTCTGCCACAGGGCTGGGCTCTGCCACCACACAAGCTAGGAAGCCCTCACACCCCTGGCTCAAAAGTCTCGCCGCCCGAAGTGCCGAAATGCACCTGAAACCTCCGTCCACTGGCTGTCCGTGAAACTCGAAAGAAGGCAACTTCGGAATGGAGAAGACAATCTTCCTCTTAAAACAGTCCACCAAGGCGTGGTAAGCGGACAGCCAATCCATCCCCAGAATCACTCCAAAGTCCTCCATCTGGATCATAATCAGGTCAGCTGGCAGGCTATGTCCTCCGACACTGACCTCGCAATCCGTGTACACCTCCTCAGCTACAAACAGCTGACCACTCGGACCTCTGATTACGAACGGATTCTCTAACAGTGTATAATCCTGGTCCAAACTAACTGCGAAACTGGCTGCGACAAACGAGTGCGTAGCGCCAGAATCGAAAAGCGTGTAAACGAGTCTGCCAGAAACTGAAACCATACCTGCTACCACCGATCCCAAAGCTCTGGCGTCCCTGTGTGTTAGGGAGTTGATACGCCCCTCAGCTCTAGGTGCGGACGAAGCAGCCACACTCTGCGTCGGACGGGTAGGTGCTGGCCGGTACCCTCCTCGCGACTGCTGTCCTCCTCCTCGCGCCTGGGAACCGCGGCCTCCTACGCGCCCTCCAGTGCTCTACGCGGGGAGTATCTGCTGACCTCCTGCCCTAGATGGGCAGTCCCTCCTGACGTGGCCCGGCTGGCCACACTGGTAGCAGAGGGGAACCTGACTCCCGCCCTCAGTGGGTCCCTGCTGTCGACTAAGCAGGGGTCTGGTGCTGGCGAATGGCCCCTGTCGAGGGCCCCCAAAGGCCACTGATGGCCCTGCACAACGTGACGGCTCTCCTGCGGATGCCACGTGTCTTCGTTCTCGCCGTCCCTGTGAGAAGTCTGGCTGAAAGGGCCTCTTCCGCCCGCCGTCGGTGTCTCGCGCGGAGGGTTGGTCTCCTCGTAAGTCATAGCTGCCTCTACCACCCTCGAAAACATAGGCAGCTTCAGGGGTTTGACATACCCCTGGATCGCAGGCCGGAGCCCCTCGGTGAACCTCCAAAGGCGCTCCTCCTCAGTGGCTACCGCTGTCGCTGCAAAGCGAGACAGCTCCAAGAAACGTGTGCGGTACGTGCTCACAGTCATCGTCCCTTGGCGGAGAGTGTGGAACTCCCGCCTCCTCTGGTCCTGCCACGTCTGGGGAAAGTACTGCTCGCAGAAGAGGGTGACGAACTGGTCCCACGTCGGCTCGTCCCTCTCCTGTCCCCGGACCGCCCTCCACCACCGGTGTGCCGCACTCTCCAGCTAGTACGTGGCAAAGGCCACGCGGCACTCCACCGGGGGGCGAAGGGTGTCGAAGATCTTCTTCAGCTGCTCAAGCCAGTCCTCTGCCTCGGTCGGGTCCTCATCCCCCTTGATGGAGGGGGGCTTCAGCTTCCGGAACTGTCCGAAAAGCTCGAAGTGGCGTTGTAGGGGAGGTGCTGGTGCACCTCCAGGCGAAGGTGCCTCGTGTACAGAAGTGTCGGAGGAAGGTGGGGGCGGCAACGACCCATCCCCTCCCTCATGTCCAGCGCCGTGTCCGTCGCGTGGTCCCACAAAGGACTCCCCCTCTGCAACCCCAGGAGGAGGTGCTCGGGGCGGTGGGTGGAGCTCCTCTCGTACAATATCTCCTACCAGTCTGGCGAGGTCCTGGGCCTGGATGCCCGGGAGTGCTGGATGGTCCACCGAGACGTCAAAAACGGCACGTCCACCTCGCCGACCTCGCCCTCGGCCGCGCCCGCGCCAGTCTCGCTAGTCCCGTGATGAGGCATCTCCTACAAGGAGACGCGAAACAAAACGGAAACGTCAAAACAGACGGTACCTAACGAAACTTCTAAGAGCTCATGTCAAGAGATATGTTGTGGTGGCTACTCTAGCTATAAACATGTGAATTGGTTATTTTCCAGTCAGTTGATTCACTTCTCGAGACGACCTTGCTCTGATACCATCTTGTAACGACCCGGTTCCGAGTCCCTACGAGACACGAGAACCGGACCGACTCGACTAATCCCAAGACCTAGTCGTCCAACGAGGAAGTAACCAAAAGAGCAGTAAAAATAAACCACATTCAGCATGAATATAACTAACAGTAAGAAAGTACAGCAGTAAGGAAAGAAACTACTACAGTATATACCACCACAACAGTAGAACAACATTTATCATATAACATGAACTGCAGGTAAAGAAAAGTACAACGGAAACAAGAACTACTCACTATAACGGAAACAAAGAGGTACAAAAGACAGTGGTAACTCTACTGGACCCTACTCGGCCGAGCGTCCTCTACAGCCGCTGGCCCTGGCTGCTCGACACCTGGTCCTGAAAAAGGTAACGAGTGTAACACGTCAGCAAAACGCTGAGTAGAGTGGCAACTAAAACTAAAGACAACAGTAGAGTGTACAGTAGATGTTATGTTCTATTACTTTCTTTATTCACATCTTTCAATTGTCTCACTATTTCATTTATTCCCCAGATCTTTTTCTTGATCTCGAATGTTCCTCGTGGGAACGATCTTGATTGCAGTCTTTTCCAAAAAGTAGAAGTAGCACGTGGTGCTCTCCTGGCCGGGAGAGTCCCCCGTGGTGATCCTACCCTCAGTCAACCACCCCAAGGTCACTGACAGACGTAACGGTGACTACGGCACGCGTGATAAACGCACAGGTAGATAACCCGTACTGGCACGCGGTCAGTCGTTTCCGTTAACGGGTGCGCCCAAAGCGCAGCACGAAACCAGTCCAGGGCAGAGCACTCTCAGTAACAGGGGTCCAACCCCTCCACAGTAACCAAACCGGGGCCTTGGCCGTCCACAGTCAGCGCACCCTCGCCTGACTACCCTGGTTTGCCCCAGCGGGCCTAACAAGTTGGTGTGGGAGGCTAGCAGAACCCCGGGGCCCGTGGGGTAGCTAGTACCTCCCTACACTAGTAGCTCTCCTCGGTACTACGTACGCGAGGGCCAACAAGTCGGTACAGAGTGGCCAGTCCTAACCCCGGGTCCCTGGGGCGACTGGCTCCGCTCTGCACTAAACAGGGGGACAGTCGCTCTCCTTGGTACTCCGTACTCAAGGGCCAGCTCACTTCCCCAATACTATTCCATTCACTTTCCAGGAGTTCTACTCCTACTTCCCCGTAGGGTTCCATCCTTTTTACTCAAACATCCAGGTTTCACTTTCCAGTTTCACATTCTTACAACCCATGTTCTCAACCACGTTATTTATTCACAACAGGCAGCTGTTAATTCAAATTACAGGCAGCTTTATATCTATTTCCATTTTCCAAGACTGTAGTATTATACATTCCACTAGTTTTCCCATCCTAGGATTCATGCCATATCCTAGGATCTATCATACAATCTAGTTTTCCATCCCTAGGATTCATGAAACACCTAGGAGCTATCATTCCATCTATTTCTCATTCCTAGGATTCATGCAATGTCCTAGGTTCTATTTATGGTTCCATAATTTAACAGATTTTATTAATAACTTAAAGCCACTCTACCAGGTACAACGGGAGTAATGGGGGTGTGATCGGGAATCCCGCGTGCCTCCGTGACTCCCAAGACTGCAACTGAACGAGGTCCTATCACAAGGATCAAACACAAGGAGAGTCTCAAAACAGTGTATAGCTACTGTAGACGGGTAGAGGAATTAATTTTGAAAAGAACGCAACTTGAATCGCGGAAAACGGAACCCGAACGGGCCCTAAACGGGTCGAAAACGACGACACTGTGTAAAATCAGACGTCTGGAACTTCTTCCAAACGTCTTAAAAAGTGAATCAGAGAATTACCTGTTCAGCGTGGTTTCCCAGACGTCCAGAAGTCTGCGGGGACGTCTGGCCTAGCTCCCAGACGTCCGATGGTCACCCCGGACGTTTGGAGGTCGCTCCCGCCGTCTGGTACAATAGCCAGACGTCTGATTCACGTTGGATGGCGAATCACCGAGCCTGCGCACACCCATCTCCCTCCCTCAATACGGTCAGTCGACAGGAAGGAAGAAGAAGATGGAAAACTCACCTTTCAGACGTCTGGAAGGTCTTCCAGACGTCGCCCTCGCCGTCTGTCTATCAACCCAGACGTCTCATTCTGGAAATTTTTCCAGAACAGGGCACCACCCGGCTTCCGCTCGCGACGCCGCCCGCGTCGCACCTCGCGCGCCTGCTGCTTAGACCACAGCAGTCCCCCCCTCCGCGTCGCTCCGCGCCCCCTGCGCCCTCCGCCGGCCGGCCCTAGCAACCCCGGCGAGCTCGCCCTCACGGCAGAGCTCCGCTCTCGCACGCAGCACCTCCTCCGCGCTCACTGCGGCCGCCGCTGCCGCCCTCGCGCTCACTCTCACTGGCTGAAGAAGAAGAGGGAGGAGACAGTGGAGACGACGGGAGGGAGTACGTGGCCTTTTAAGGCCGCGCGAGGAGGAGAGAGAGGACGCGGTAGGTGTCTGCAGCCGCAGAGAAAGAGGGAATAAGTGAATATCCAGTCTGCGCGCTCAGAAAGAGGGAACCCGTGCGTGTCGAAATTAACGAATTTCCAGACGTCTGGAAACGATCCCAGACGTCTGGTCAGATGTCTGGATGTTATCCCAGACGTCTGGTCCGACGTCTGGGCCACCTCCCAGACGTCTTAAAAGACGTCTGGGGCACGCGTTCGTTACAATATAACAAACTGAAAGGAAGTTTGTCCCCGAAACTTGCGCCAACTAGGGTGCGGGAAAAGATGTCCAAATAACCATAACAAACTCAAAGAGGACCGAACCCGGTCCGAAAAGACGTACCCACGAAAAGCTCCGGGTACCGCTCCCGCATTGCCGCCTCAGGCTCCCAGGTCCTTCCAGACGTCTGAAAGGCTCGGTGATTCACCATCCAACGCGAATCATACGTCTGGCTGTTGTACCAGACGGCGGGAGCGACCTCCAGACGTCCGGGGTGACCATCGGATGTCTGGGAGCTTGGCCAGACGTCCCCGCAGACTTCTGGACGTCTGGGAAACCACGCTGAACAGGACCTCGTTCAGTTGCAGTCTTGGGAGTCGCAGAGGCACGCGGGATTCCCGATCACGCCCCCATTACTCCCGTTGTACCTGGTAGAGTGGCTTTAAGTTATTAATAAAATCTGTTAAATTGTGGAACCATAAATAAAACCTAGGACATTGCATGAATCCTAGGAATGAGAAATAGATGGAATGATAGCTCCTAGGTGTTGCATGAATCCTAGGGTTGGAAAACTAGATTGTATGATAGATCCTAGGATATGGCATGAATCCTAGGATGGGAAAACTAGTGGAATGTATAATACTGCAGTCTTGGAAAATGGAAAGAGATATAAAGCTGCCTGTAATTTGAATTAACAGCTGCCTGTTGTGAATAAATAACGTGGTTGAGAACATGGGTTGTAAGAATGTGAAACTGGAAAGTGAAACCTGGATGTTTGAGTAAAAAGGATGGAACCCTACGGGGAAGTAGGAGTAGAACTCCTGGAAAGTGAATGGAATAGTATTGGGGAAGTGAGCTGGCCCTTGAGTACGGAGTACCAAGGAGAGCGACTATCCCCCTGTTTAGTGCAGAGCGGAGCCAGCCGCCCCAGGGACCCGGGGTTAGGACTGGCCACTCTGTACCGACTTGTTGGCCCTCGCGTACGTAGTACCGAGGAGAGCTACTAGTGTAGGGAGGTACTAGCTACCCCACGGGCCCCGGGGTTCTTCTAGCCTCCCACACCGACTTGTTAGGCCCGCTGGGGCAAACCAGGGTAGTCAGGCGAGGGTGCGCGGACTGTGGAGGGGCAAGGCCCCGGTTTGGTTACTGTGGAGGGGTTGGACCCCTGTTACTGAGAGGGCTCTGCCCTGAACTGGTTCCGTGCTGTGCTTTAGGCACACCCGTTAATGGAAACGACTGACCGCGTGCCAGTACGGGTTAGCTACCTGTGCGTTTATCGCACGTGCCGTAGTCACCGTTATGTCTATCAGTGACCTTGGGGTGGTTGACTGAGGGTAGGATCACCACGGGGGACTCTCCCGGCCAGGAGAGCACCACGTGCTACTACTTTTTGGAAAAGACTGCAATCAAGATCGTTTAAACGAGGAACATTCGAGATCAAGAAAAAGATCTGGGGAATAAATGAAATAGTGAGACAATTGAAAGATGTGAATAAAGAAAGTAATAGAACATAACAGCTACTGTACACTCTACTGTTGTCTTTAGTTTTAGTTGCCACTCTACTCAGTGTTTTGCTGATGTGTTACTCTCGTTACCTTTTTCAGGACCAGGTGTTGAGCAGCTAGGGCCAGCGGCTGTAGAGGACGCTATGCCGAGTAGGGTCCAGTAGAGTTACCACTGTCTTTTGTACCTCTTTGTTTCCGTTATAGTGAGTAGTTCTTGTTTCCGCTGTACTTTTCTTTACCTACTGAAGTTGGTTGTTTTGATGACCGGGTTTTAGTTATAACATTGTAGTATAGCCGGTTACTACCAACATTTCAAATAAATAATTTTTTACTCGGAAAATAAAAGAGTTCCCGAGGTCGAACTCAGGGAGCAAGTTGTATTCTAGAGATATACATATTTCTTTTACAAAAAGAAAGAGAGAGGGAAAGAATTTGTTGTTTTCTCTTTGTTCTGCAGAGGGGATGCTCTTCTTTCTCTCTTTCTTTGGATCTCCTTCTTTCTCTCTGTTCTGCAGAGGTGATGTTCTTCTTCTGCAATGGTGATGCTCTTCTTCTTCTTCCTGCTGTTCCTGCTTTGGTGATGTTCTTCTTTCTTCAGAGCTCCTTCTTCTTCTTCTTCGTTCTGCAGAGGTGATGCTCCTCTTCAGATCTCTTTCTCTTTTCCCTTTTCTTCTTTATCGCTGCAGAGCTTCTGCCTTCAGCTACTAAGTCTTCCTTTCTTCTTCTTCTGCTTTGGCCGTTGCTCTTCTTTTCTTCTTCAGCCTGCCTTCTTTCCTGCTCTGGCTGCTGACCCTCCGTCGTCTGACCCGGTGCTTAGACGACTTAACTATGCATTTGCTACAGTGCAGCTCCTTCTTCTTCCGCGGGTCTTCTTCTTCGCCTGTGCCTGCACACTTCAGAGTTTTTCGTCAGAGGCAAAACCTACTCTACCCCCCTCCCCCGCGTCTCTCTTTCTCTCTGAAACCACTCTTGGGAAAGCTCTCCCAGAGCTACCGGGTAATCGGGTTCGGGTCACGCCCGGGTCCAGGCCCACCGGCGTGCGTGGTGGGCGAGGAGTGCAGGTCAGTCTAAGTCGGGTCGGGTCAGGTCCGCGGGGCGTGAGCGCGGACGAGACCGGGTAACCGGGCGGGTGTAAGGGGACCTCACCCCGTGTACTGAGGCAATAAGGCTAGTGCACGAAATCAATTTAAACAGTGGAACGTGTGTGAGGCTTACCGATGTGGGACTAAACTCAGACCGTTCCTCGCGTGCGCCTGCTGGGAGACCGCGGCCTGGCTTCTGCAGCTGCGGCTTCGATTTGCATAGGTTGCTGGCTGGCTGCCTTCGCAAGACTCCCCGTACTCCGCAGCAGCTGGAGACCTGGAGTCCTCAAGCCTGGAGCGCGGGAGAAGCTACTTCAATGTGCGTCAATGGCGGTCGAACCTCAAAACCTGTCGGACACGAATATGGCCTCGCGGCCTGATCAAACCACTGGGGAACCTTCGCCGTGGCACGGCGAAGGTGAGGAGCTGCGCGGCAGGCCGCAAGGAGGTGTCTGGCGGCAGCCCTGGGTCGGACTGCAACCGGAGGAATGGGTTTGTTCGGGGGAGTGTTACGGAGGTGTGGAGTGGCAGTGGAGGGGTGGGGGGTGCTCAGTGTGATGAGGCGGAGGTTCGGTGAGGGTCGACGAGCCGTGTGGGTTGCTGAGGTGATGGGAGTGGCTCGCCGGAGGGTGGTCGGAGACGAAGGGGGTGAAGGTGGTCAGGGTCGGTAGAGGGCTTAATTGAATAAATTGAAAGCGGGGAAAGAAAGAGGAGGAGAAGGGGAGTAGCTCTAGCTTACTTGCAGGGACGAAGGGGGAGGAACAGGGTGACAGTCGTATCGACTGTCGCCGGAGAAGACGATGCCCAGTGGGGGGAGGACGGCGGTGACGACGGGGCAGAGGCAGCGCGCGCCGGTATTGCGCGGCGCGGGAAGAGCCGGGGAAGAAGTCTCTGCTGCTGGTATTGCGGCAGAGCGAAGAGGAGGAGGAGGAAGAACCGCCGGAGCTGGTGGGCGTCTGCCGGAGTGAGAAGAGAGGAAAGATGGGGGTTTTCTCCGTCAGATCCAGGCTGCCCTGGTCGGTGGAGCAACGGGGGGTATTTATAGGGATCAAACAGGGAGGAAGGCGGAGGGAGACGACGTGTCTCCCTCGCCGGAGAATGGTCGGAAACAAGAACCCATACCGTCCGTGCGTTCGCACGGCCGGTATGGTGGGCTGCAACGACCAGGGGGGTGTCCCTGCGACGGCTGACGACGCAGGGCACCCCCGGTTTACTTGCCAGGTCCCCCACCTCACCCTGCGCGGCGCCATGCTCCGCGCAAGGTCGCCGGAGCATGGTGCTGGCAGGTTTTGCAGGAGGGACCTGATTGCAAAGAAAGAAGGAGAGTTAGGGGCCAGAATGCGAGGGTTCAGAAGTTGAGGGCCAAAGAGTAAATATATGAGGACCAAAGTGTAAAGTCGGTCAAGGAGGTTTCTTCTTAGGCTCAAGTTTTTATACATGACTAATTAGGACCTAAGGAATCTGATGGTGAATTTCATTTTCATGTTAAACCTTGTTTGACCGGTCAATTTGCGCAAAAACCCAAATTAAGTTATTAATTGGGCATGGTTCTCAATGTAGGTCAAAATGGGTTCTAAAGGCCAAATTGAAGGTTCTAAACCCTAGAGATTATTTTTCTATGAATTTTAGAGGGTTTATTCTATTTTTACTTTGCCTCGAACCTTGTGAATTGAAGTGGGTTGTTTTAGGGTTACAGATTATCATTTGGTTTCTTGGAAGTGCTGTAGCCCTTGCTAGATCATCTCATCCCACTTTTATTCTTATTAAGCCGCTTTGACCTATGTTTGGGCCCTGAGTTACCCTGTATGCAGATTATACTGGTAAAATTTCACTTTTACCCCTTATGACTTGTTTTCTTCTCAAACTCAGAATTCTCTGAGTTAAGCCTTTCCTTGAGATATGTAGGAGCTTTTATCCTTTGTATTAGGTCAAAATGAGCTAGTTATGGCTCATGATGAGGTTCTCATCACCTACAGTTCATGTTATATGATAAATGTTGTTCTACTGTTGTGGTGGTATATACTGTAGTAGTTTATTTCCTTACTGCTGTACTTTCTTACTGTTAGTTATATTCATGCTAAATGTGGTTTATTTTTTCTGCTCTTTTGGTTACTTCCTCGTTGGACGACTAGGTCTTGGGATTAGTCGAGTCGGTCCGGTTCTCGTGTCTCGTAGGGACTCGGAACCGGGTCGTTACAATCGCTATCGTCTGTTGCATGCTATCACACACACAGCGCGATCACTAGAGTCATACGAGTCTAATTTTTCTATCTCTCCTCTTTGCACCTCTTAGGGCTTTGGTCAAAGATCAACAAGTCTGTCTCACTACTAGAGCCCCAGGGAGCCAGTAGTGAGCGGTCTCGATCCTAGACCTTAGGCCTTTGAGCCTTAAGGATACGCACTTGTGTAGACACGGGTTTAGGATGCGTATTTTGATATTGATATTATACTTGTTTGCATCCAAAGTATTTTGCGTATTCTAGGACTCTCTTCTTTCCTTTGAAAGAAGAGAAAAACTCACTTTTTCGCGCTGTTTTGCAAGTCTTGTTGCTGCTGTTTTAGTGGTGTGAGTGTGCCTTTGCACATTTTTTTATTTTATGCATGGGAGGCGATCCTTGAAATTGCCTCTTGTAACTCCGTTGACAGGTATTCCTAAACCAGTTGCAGCTAAGCAACCAATAAATTTCCCATCTAATTCATCAGTTTATTCTACATTTGATTCTATGGATCAATTGCAGAATCAAAATCTCGAGATCCCTTCTTCTGGACAGGGGGAGATGCCGCCTTTTGATATTCATGAGGCGCTCCTGAACCAGAATCTTAGAATGCTCGAGCAGAATCACCAAATTAATCTATTGACAACTGCTCTTAATAATTTGCAAAATCTACAAGCCCATCCTCCACCTTAACCTGAGGCGGGTTTTGATCTCCCTGATTTACCGATCCCCCGTCCTAGGCCTCTACTCTGAGATTATTATAATCCATCTAATGTACAAGTAGAGCCTAATGTTAGGATTCCCATTGGGGAAAATGACCCAGAACTAAAGCCAAACATTATAGGTCTAATCCCACATTTTCATGGATTTGCATCCGAGGATCCATTTCAACATATTGAAGATCTTAAAAATCTATTTCAAACTCTTGGACCTCGAAATCAGAATAGGGAAATCCTACTAATGAAAATGTTCTCTTTTAGCCTTAAAGATAAAGTTGCATATTGGTATAGAACTATTGCAAGACTAATCTCAACTTGGGCTGAACTTGAATCTGCATTTTTGAAGAAATTCTTTCCTATTGGTCGCACCAATGCTTTAAGGCGAGCTATCACGACTTTTACTCAAAATCAAGGAGAACCAATTCATGAGGTGTGGGAACACTTTCATGAATTACAAAGGAAATGCCCACATCATGACATCCCTCGTTGGCAACTAATGCACATCTTTTATTATGGATTGCAAGAGGGCATTCGCAATCTAGTCGATGCCTCTTGTGGAGGGAATTTTCTAAATCGCGATGCAGAATCTGCTTTAGAATTATTTGAAGGGATGGTGGAAAACTTGATCAATAATGCATCTATGTTGCAATTTACGCAAGGCACTAATACAGCACATCAAAATCAGCATAAGGGCATTCATGAGATCGGTAATCCATCCAGTTCCAAGGATTTAGAGATTATTGCAGAAAAACTGGACAAAGTTGACATCATAGCAAAGCATCTTGATGAGGTCCGAAATACAATGAAAACTCTTACACCTCTACTTGCTACACAAAATCCCGCGCATTTACCTGTTTCGCAAATTCCCACGAGGAGGGAATTTGTGAACAATCTGGATTCTAGAGATCCATCTTCCTTAGGTTTTATATCTACTTCTACACCAACCAAAGGAGGGTCCTTTGTCCCACAATCTTTCCCACCTTTTTCCCCACCTCCTGTTTTTGTGGAAAACATGCCTTATCCTTTAGATTTGAACGCCATTTAGAAATATGCACCAAGATCAAACCCATATTCTAACTCCTATAATCCAGGATGGCGTAATCACCCTAATTTCTCTTGGTTTGACCATTCACAAAGACCATCATATCCGACTCAGACCAGGCAAAACCCACCTACGTTGTCGTTTCAGCAACCTAATGCGAGGCCATTTTTCGCAAGTTCGCAGAACCTCGCAGGGCCAAATAGAGATTCACAGCTTGACCAAATTTTGCGAGCTGTGACTGAGAGCCAGTGACAGAATGCTGAAGCTCTTGTTGAAGTCCAACGGCAATGTTCGGCAAAATTGGCTGATCTTAGGGGCCAAATCACACAGTTAGCTGAATCTCGTCAGCTAGGGGCCCTTCCATCCTAACCAGTTCCAAACCCTAGGAATATCCAGCAGAGACAACACCCGGGAGTTCAAAATCCGAATCAGGGACATGTCCATTTCCTTAATCAATTACCCCTGAATCAAAATCTTAATCAAAATGCGAATCCACCCTCTGCTAATCATGATTTTGAGTATCTTAATCAACAGCAATCATTTTCAAATCAACCTTTAATCTCTAATTCATCTTTCCAGAATCAACAAGCATCTTCTTCATCAATTTCCTCTTCACATGCGGGTATTAACTCTGTTACAACACGCCGTGGAACTTCCACTAGGGGTCCAGTTTATCCAAGGAACCTATCCCAAGGACCAAGTACATCTAGAATAACCCCTATTTCTACACCTGTAAGAGGTGTAGAACCCGATCCCGCAATTCCCGCTAATTCACGAGATCTGGGAAATACCTCAGTAGAACAAGAAATCCAAGTCTCATTCCTGAAGCTTTGAAGAAGACTAGGAAACAAAAATAACCTGTTACATTAAATGAGAGTTTAATTAAACTTTTTGAACAGGTATACATTAATATTTCACTCCTCGATGCTATCAAACACATTCCGACTTACGCGAGATTTCTTAAGGACTTGTGTACTCCTAAGCGTAAGCCAAAGAAAGGAAGCACTGTAGTACTTTCAGAGCATGTGAGCTCTATCATTTCAAGTACGCTTCCTTTGAAAAAGAAAGACCCAGGATCTCCATTTATTTCCTGTATAATTGGGGATCAGTGCTTTGATAGAGTCCTCCTAGATTTAGGAGCATCTATTAACCTCATTCCTTCATCTTTGGTAAAACATTTCCAAATAGAAAACCTTAAGTCTACCAATGCGACTTTACAATTAGCCGATAGATCTATCAAGTCACCTAAAGGAATGTTGGAGGATGTAATTGTAAGAGTTCGAGATTTTTATTTTCTAGTGGATTTTATTGTACTTGATATGGAAGTACCTGAACACATTAGAGATGCCCCAATTATTTTAGGGAGACCTTTTTTGGCCACTGCAAAGGCCAACATAGATTGTGAATCTGGAAAGATTGAATTGAAATTTGGGGAGAAGACAATTAAATTAAATATATTTAGAGCTTCTAGAGGATTGGATTGCAATTGGATTGAGGAAATTAGATCTATTGAGGTTTTTGAGGATGACATTAGTTCCTTAGAACTAGAGGGCACATCTTTTGATGCTCACACCCTCAAAACAAAACCCTATTATCAGAATCTATACTCAATCCTGAATCTAAATCTTATGACTCATTTAATTCACTTTTTACAATCGAAAATCCCGCCCCAAATCCTACTGTTGATTCTACTCCTGTATTAGAATTGAAACCATTACCTGATAATCTTAAATATGTTTATCTCGAATTTGATCAAACATATCCTGTAATTATCAACTCTCATCTTTCTGAATCACAAGAATCAAAATTGATCAAGGTTCTACGAGATCACAAGAAGGCAATTGGGTGGACTCTACATGATCTCACCGGGATTAGCCCCAATTTTTGTACTATCACATCTATATTGAAGATGGGGCACGACCTTCAAGAGATGCTCAAAGACGTCTAAATCCAAATTTAAAGGAGGTCGTAAAGAAAGAAATAATCAAGTGGCTAGATGCTGATATTATATATCCCATATCTGATAGCCCTTGGGTGAGTCCAATTCAAGTGGTACCTAAAAACGTAGGACTCACCATAATTAAGACTTAATCTGGAGAAACCATTCCCACACGGATTATGAATTCATGGCGGGTTTGTATTGACTATCACAAGCTTAACACAGTTACAAAGAAGGACCATTTTCCTTTGCCATTCATTGATCAAATCCTTGAGAGATTAGCTAGTAATAGGTTCTTCTGCTTTTTAGATGGTTACTCCAGATATAATCAAGTAGCAATCTATCTCGAAGATCAAGAGAAAACAACTTTCACCTGCTGCTTCAAAACTTTTGCTTTCCGAAGAATGACATTTGGGCTTTGCAACGCACCTGCGACTTTTCAGCGTTGCATGTTAGCCACTTTTACCGAAATGGTGGGTGAATATATGGAGGTTTTTATGGATGATTTTTTAGCCTTCGGGGAAACATTTGATATTTGTCTGGATAATTTGTCGAAGATTCTTAAGAGATGTATAGAAGTGAATCTTGTCCTCAGTTGGGAGAAGAGCCATTTTATGATTCCAGAGGGCATTGTACTTGGCCACCTTGTGTCTGAGAGAGGTATCCAAGTAGATCGAGTTAAGATCAATCAAATTGCAAATCTTCCAATTCCTGACTCGATCAAAGGTATTAGATCTTTTCTCGAGCATGTGGGATTTTATAGAAGATTTATACTTGATTTTTCAAAGATTGCCCGACCAGGTACTACTTTTGAGATGAGTGAGGAGTATATTTCTGCATTTGAAACATTGAGAGACAGAGTTACACAGGCTCCGATCTTGCAACCACCTAATTGGGATTTACCATTTGAGATCATGTGTGATGCATCAAATTATGCAATTGGAGCTGTTTTGGGACAGAAAATTGAGAAGAATCCGGTAGTAATTTACTATGCTAGTAAAACTTTGAATGAGACACAAAGGAATTACACAGTTACAGAAAAGGAATTACTAGCAATAGTATTTGGATTAGAAAAGTTCAAATCTTATAAACTTGGATGTCGAATCATTGTGTACTTTGATCACTCAGCTATCCGACACCTTCTATCCAAAAAGGACACGAAACCTAGGTTGATCAGATGGATCTTGCTTTTGCAAGAATTTGACCTATAAATTTGTGATAAGGCGAGATGACAGAATGTTGTTACCGATCACCTTTCCCACCTTCCTTCTGATACTATTGAATCATCTCCTCCAATTACTGAACACTTTCCTGATGAACACCTTTTGACTATATCCTCAGATCTCCCTTGGTACGCAGATATTGTTAACTATTTGGTTACGCATTAATTCCTACTAGACTGGGACAAGAATCACAAATCACGACTCAAATCAGAAGCCAAATACTATTTCTGGGAGGATCTGTATCTTTTCCGACTCTATAATGATCAAATCATCAAGCGTTGTGTTACTTCTTCTGAGATTGATTCTATCCTCTCTTTTTGTCATGACCAGGCTTGTGGTGGTCATTTTTCTGGTCGAAAGACCACTGCAAAAATTCTGCAATGCAGGTTTTATTGGCCCACTTTATTTGTAGATTCACAGACATATTGTAAGGCATGTAGTTGCTACCAAATTCTTGGTGGCAAGTCACGTAAAGACATGATGCCTCTAAATTCGATTGTTGTCTATGAAATCTTTGATATTTGGGGCATGGACTTAATGGGTCTGTTTCCATCCTCTTTTGGCTTCGAATATATTTTACTTGCTGTTGATTATGTTTCTTGTTGGATTGAAGCCATACCCACACACACAAATGATCATCAAGTTGTCATTCCTTTTATTTAGAGTCATATTATCGCTCGTTTTGGGGTACCTTGCGCCATCATTTCCAATGGCGGTTCCCATTTTAATAATGCCCAGTTTAGAAATTTACTTAGAAAATATGGGGTTACACATCGTATTTCTACACCTTATCATCCCCAGGCTAATGGGCAAACTGAGGTCTCCAATCGGGAGATCAAAAAGATCCTTCAAATGACAATCCGACCCGATAGGAAGGATTGGTCTTCCCATTTAGATGAGGCTTTTCGGGTTTATAGGACTGCCCACAAAACACCAATAGGCATGTCACCATACAAACTTGTTTATGGGAAACCCTATCATCTTCCCGTAGAAATTGAACACAAGGCCTATTGGGCAATTAAAGCTTGTAATTTAGACCTCACGAAGGCTGGTGATCATCGTAGGTTGCAGCTTAGTGAACTTGAGGAATTGTGACATGATTCCTATGAGAGTTCAAAGCTGTATAAGGAAAAACACAAAGCCTTCCATGATAGATACATTTCCCACAAATCTTTTACACCTGGTCAAAAGGTGTTGCTTTTTTATGCCTGTATGAAGCTCATCCCTAGGAAACTTAGGTCTAAATGGCAATGACCATTTATTGTTGTTAGAGTCTTCAACAATGGAGCTGTCGAAATCACCGAACCCAACAAGGATCAACCCTTCAAAGTTAATGGTCAACATTTAAAACCTTTCTTGGAATCACATGCTTTGGGTCTTGTTGGAGACTGTTACACGCTCCATTAGGGTTTGTTAACTTTCCATCCACATTTTGTATATAGCTGTTTCCTATTTTCTACACTTTTCTCTTCCTATACACTTGAATCTGTATCTGATTTTTCACTTCATCCTACACTAATTACCTTCATTTAGTTCGACTGTCGACTCTGACCTTTGGTCAGAATTAAAATCGTCTGCACAGAGATCTTTGATCTCCTCTATCCGACTCCTTCCGTCACCCTACACTATGTGAAGTGTAATATCATTTCACCCTTCTTACAATGAGGACATTTAAAATCTTATCTTGGGGGGTGTGAAGTGAAATTTTCACTTCAAGTGTATTTGCAGAGAAAATATAAAAACACATAAAAATTAAATACCCACGAAATTTTAAAAAATGGAAATACCAAAAAAATTAAAAATTTTTAAATAAAAAATAACATAAAAATTTGAAAAATTTTTAAAAATTCATAAAATTTGGAAAATTTTATAAATATATATATACAAAAATTTGAAAATTACAAAATTATAAAAATAATAAAAGGGGTTTTATATCTAGAATAAAGAAAGGAAGAAAGAAAAAAATATATTTATATCAATAATTAAGAGCTTAATTTTTCTTTTAGGTCAGAAACCAAAATAATAAAAAATATAGAAATATATAGTATAAGAGCATTAAATCCTTATATTCTTACTTATAACATTTTGTAAGAATACACTTTTGTTTGCGAAATCTTAAAACGGGATTTTATTTAAATTAGAATCTTTAAACCTTAAGGCTTTGTTTTTCTATTCTTACCCTGAAATTAAGTAACTAAGGCGAATTAAGTTCAAAACTTAAGTTTGGAATTAAATTGTGACTTTTTAATCAATTAGACTAAGTAATCCTTTTGCTTTTTGAATATTTGATTTTATCATCAAGTTAAGTAAAAAGGTCAGATACTCAGAGTTAATTAAGAGTTAGTAGAATCTTAGTCTTTAAGTCTATCAGGCTATAGTTAGCTTAATCAACTAAAGGAAATTTGGCTAGACTTGGCAAGTTTTTGTCTTGACAAATCCTATAGGAGGAAACTAAAAGTTTAAAGGACCTAAGAGTGAATGGCTTTGTTGTCCAAGCTCTAGTTTGAGAGCTAAGTAACCTAAGAATCCAAAACTCACACACAGAATTGTCTTGATGGCATCTGAGATCGCGAAAACACAGAGGTTAAGAGATCGATTCTAAATCCTCTTTAGTCCAAGGATTTCCGCGGGGTGGTTCTTGAAAGGGTGAAGGATGTGCCACTCACCTAGAAAAAGGATTTAAAGTATAATGATAATAAGAAAAATGAGAAGGGGGAGAAAAATAAAAAAAATGAAACACCCTGCAGTTAAGTACCTCGCTACAAATGGGTACTCATGCAGTTTTTCCACAAAAAAATAAAGCATCTCAGTATAAATAGATGCTACATTTCCTTCCATCAAATAAAAAAATACCTCGCTACATATAGGTGTTCTAACCTATAGAAAAGTTGAAAAAAATATGGAGATAAAAATTAGGAATAAGAGACCCAGTTGTCCACCAGGGAGATATACACAAAAGTGTTGACCTCGGGATAGAAAACTGGTGAGGAGAAAGTAACCAAACCTAAGTAAGGCCAAGACAAAGGCTTGAATTGGAATAATCTGGATTGGAAATTGATGTCTTAAGATTAATTTAGATGTCTTTAGGACAATTCTCTTCACAAGCACGGATGTTTTAAAATCATAGCTACTGAACTTTTATATTGGGCAGTGAAGCCTAAGAAATCGAGATTTGAGGATTTGCAGTTGAGACGTAAAGGAGAAGGATTGACAAAATCCTAGGTCTAGAAGTCTATCCTTTGTGTTGTAGGTTGGTAGATTAAAGTTTTACTACCCTAAGTTTGGTTAATGATGAATATCTGGCTAATTTGCTAAAACTTAGATTGATAGAAATCAAATTTCATAAACAGAGGACTAACTTAAGTTTATTGAGTTTTTGAGTTCAAATTTAATTTCTAACTCTTAGGTTTTATTTTCTTAAAACACTTTGAATTCTGAGCATTTAGGGTTAACAATGATTACAAAGAATAAGTGATTTTTAAGATTCTAATTTCTGATAAAATTCTTGTTAAAAACTCTATTTTTAATAGAGTGTGTTTTGAAGATGTTTGAGTTTTAAGTCTAAGTAAGGAAATTTTCATAAAATGCTCTATATATTGGGTACTTATTTATATATAAAATCTAAAAAATTAATTCTGACCTAAGCATTCCTCTACTTAGTTCTTATTAATATTAATTTAAACCCAAGTGTTTTAAATCATCATATTTCTAGTTAATTTTTCTATGGACTAGCAAAACTTTGGCTTGGGGGTATGATGAGAAGCTCATCATGGTCTCTAAGTACCCCTAATTAACTAGTCTTCCTAGTTAATTAGCTAGGAATATGTAAATATATGGGTTAATTATCAGATAAGGAATAAAATAGTAAAGGACCTTAAAATAAGTTTAAAATGCTATATTATTATCCAATTAATATTATTAATAATTTAATTAATAAGTGGACTCAAAATATCATCAGTAATTTATCTAATTACTGTGCTAACTAACTTAAGTATAATTTATACCTAAGTATGTAATAACTTAAGTAACCTTACTTAATTAAATAAATTAAGCTAAAAAGGTCAAAAATGTAAATTCAAGGTTTAAATATAATAATTGTCTTATTTATAATCATAAATAAAAAGTTGAAAAAGATTTAAATTAAAATAAAGCTTGAAAACCTTAGTTTTCATTTTAGTCCTTATGATTTATTTCAATCGAGTCCTTATACTTCACCTAGGTCCTCAATTTTCATTACAAGTCCCTGAAAACTTCTTCTTCTTTCCTTCTTCAGCCTCCTCGACGACTAACGACAGGAGGTGCATACACCCACCAATCACCATGAATCCAACGTCCTTCCTTCCTTTCCAAGCTCCTGGAGCTTGTGCTCACCATCCTCTTTTCATCCATCGATCTGGATGAAGCTGCAATCCTATTGTAGGGTTGAAGTTAACTTCACCGGCGTCGAAGAAGACGCCGGTGGTTACTTCACTCCTAGACATTTCTCTATCCAGATACATCCTCCTCCTCAGCCACCGCAACCTATAAATACCCCTCCACACCCTCGATTTCAGCAGCTAGCTCCCTTCCCTCTTCTGTCACTGAGCTAATAGATAGGCTATTCCCTCCAAAATCCGACGACCTTCCTCCACTTCCTTCGTCTTCCTCCGATCACCTTTGCTCACTCTGGATCTCCGCCAACTTCCGTTGAGTCTTTTGACGAAGTGCTGACGCTGAATTTCCTCCGCTTCACTCCGCCTACACCCGTCGGACTTCTTTCCTCGCCCCTCTGATTTCCTCCTCTGTTAAGGACCATCGACAAAGATCTTCTGCCCCCTTCATCCAGGTAACAGTAGAATAGATAAGTAGTTTAATTAGAGTAGTTAGTTAGGTAGATTAGATAGACTTAATGTTAGATTTTCAGTCATCATCCTCAGCTCCGGCGAGCTTGTTAAGCTTGATTGGAGCATTCTTTTGTCTTATTAAAACATCGATCACCTTAATCTCCCATAATCATTTCTAACACCTTAATTCCCTGATTTGAACACCTATTCACCTAATCCACCTCCACCTTCACCGGTTGCTTCCGTTGTCCATGGCAGAGGTCACCGATGGTAATTCACCTCCACTGGGGCCCTCCACCACTTAACCATCACTTAAGGGCTCCTATCTTCACTTTAATTTGAATAATAATCATTTATTTAATAAACGGCTAAATTCATATATTCTCCTGAGCTCGCTGTCAATGGCGGCTCAGGAGGAGCTTGTCCACCTAATTAATCACATAAACACTATCGCCACACTCTACTAATATGATTCCTCCACCAAATTGAGTGGAAGATCATGTTCTGAGTTCCATCAAACTCAGATTTCACTCACTGAGAATTCAAAGGATAACTTTCAGTATGATGAATAATTGAAGAAATTAATGTGTTCATGAGGTTCCTTGTGACCTCATGAAAATTTTCAGATCGTCCATGGTATGTTTTAATGTTGTTTATACACTTTTAGCTATAATCTGAATTCACCAGAGCTCCGGCGAGCTCTGGCAAATCAAAATGTACTCTTCAGCCCATAAAACTTTGTGTGAAGCTCCAGATCATTTATTTGAGGTTCACTAATCATTCTGTAACATTTTGTTTGAAGTTTTAAGAACTGGAGCTCCATCTAGACCTCTGTCTTCTCCAACTCCGGTAGAGTTGGAGATGACTGTTGGTTAGGGTTAAGCCTAATTTTAAAGGTCTAGAAGCATCAGAAGGATGCCCTGAGATCAATCCAATAGATCAATCATCTAGATAGGCCTTAGTTTGTTCTGTCGAACAAACTCACTTAGGATCTCAGGCGACAGGCCTGAAACCCTAGAAATCATAGTTGAAACTTCCTTCTGAGAATCTGAATCTATTCCTGAGGTGAAATAGAAGTGAATTAAGGCATTAATTTCATTTGTGATAACCTAATGAAGCCAGATTTCGAGTAATGGTCAAACTCAATTCAAAATTGATGATTCAGTCATCAATTAAGGGAATTGATGGGTGGAAATGATTTCTAGAATGATTTTAAATGATTTAATTTGATTTGGATGAGTTTAGGTTAGGATTTCACATGAATTCGATTACTATTCAATTTGGGTTGTTTTTTAACCCAAACTGACGATAGTGTGTTTTTGGTGATTTTCAAATGAAAAATTTGGATAGATAGATCATCAACAACCTTTAGAGGTGTTTGAGTTGATGAAGTAGATCTTTAGCTGTCTGTTGGACTAAACAGACTGGGAAATGGAGCTCTGAAGCTCCTTAGCGAAGATTTTGAGCTGCTTTGCCTTCCTAAAGCTCTTAAGAGTCTTTTCTCGTCTTCAGTAGATGTAGAAATACCTTCTGAACCTAGTCAGCACCTCATCTGAGGTCAAAGAGTCACCCTGCGGAACCTTAGAGATGAAGCACTGCTCTACAGGCCAGAATGGCCATGGTGATCCAAACTCTTCACCCTTCAAATCGAAGAGCAAGACCTTTTTTTGAGTATCAAATTGATACTGTAATCCTGTAGAGTGTCATTAGAGCTTTCCAGCGAGCCTTTATTTGCTCGATTTGGAGCTCTAATGTAGCCAAAGCCTTCGATTGATTCTTCGCCTGGAAGGGAAGAGATAGTCCCACATCGACAAAGGAGAAGCGCGTGCCTGTGAATAAAAGAAAAACGTGCATAGGGCTATTTGGTGGTCACCGCTAGGTGCACAAATGAGCATTATGTGTGTGTGTGTGGGTGCATGCGGTGTGTGTGCGCCTGTGGGCATGTGCATGTGGGCCTATGAGGGCATGTGCATGTGACCCTGAGAGGCCGTGGGCCGGAAAGGCTAGAGACTATGCTGAACCGGAAATAAATCAAACCGAATAAAAACTAGGGTAGGGTCTGCTCCCACCCTGAGAGGGGTGTTGTGTATCCACGACCGGTCCGAATCGCCAACCATAAAACCAAATTTTTGGTTCAAATGGGGATTCAAATTGGTTCGGTTTAGCTCAACTGCAAAGGAAAAGGAGAAGAGGAGAGCTCGTTGGGTTGAAAAGCAAAGGAAAGGTAACAGGCAAAAGAAATGAAAATGATATGAAGAAAAGAAAGAGAAGAAGAGATGTTAAGAGAAGAGCTCGAGATAGCAAGGTTAAGAGAAAGGTAAAAAGAGAAGAGAGAGAGAGAGAGAGAGAGAGAAAGGTAGAAGAAGAGAAGAAGGATTGAGGCTGAAGACAGAGAAGAATAAATAGTGGTCTAATTACTTGCACTCTACTAATTTCTTTTGATCATAAATGATGTAATAAGGCATATATTCATTTGAATTCCTCTTTCCTTGCCTTAATCTCTTGTAAATAAGAAGAAATTAAAAGAAATAAACATGTTTACTTGTTTGTAATAGCAAATCATATGTGTAAATATGTTTTCCTTATGGAATTTTGCATGCTTTTCAATTGGAAATCCTTAAGCAAGATTCATATTCTTAAAGTAAATTTAATTATAATTCTCATAAGTAGCTTAGGATTTAGTGGTGAATTCAAACTAAGTTATGCCTCCCAGCGAACGACCTAGGCTCAACCAGTTAAAAAGAACTAAAATCTAAAATGTTAGGTTAACTTGACCCTATACTACTCAATCGACATTAATTCAAGTTGACCTAAGTTACTTTCTTTTGCACATAATTAAGCATAGTTAACTTAATTAACTGTGTTGAGAAAGTTAACAACCATAGACCAACCACACAACTCCTCCACCAAGGTGCGTTTGCCCTCAAGTAGGGCTTGTACCGCTACCAAGGTGTGCTTCCCCATCTCCCTCTACAAGGCCTCCCGGTTCTCCTTCATGGACAGGTCAGTAGCAAAGAACCCCATCACCATGTCGAGATCGAGCTCTGGCTGGCTAGCCTTCACCAACTCAAGCACCGCCTTGCCTCAGTCCTCTGCGAGCTATTGAACCTTGCCGAGGTTAGCTTTCAGCACCTCCTCACTTGCCGATAGCTCAATGAGTTTGTTAATGGCTATGCCCAAGCGAAGGCGCTCTTCCTGAAGAGCCACCTCGTAGCCCTTCACAACTAACGAGCGCTCGGCCCTTAGCACCTACACCTCCTCCTACAGGGAAAGGATGCTGATGAAGGAGGTCTGCAAGTGCTCTGATAAGTCTCGCAGAGCCATGACTTCAGTCTTGTGCACTCTGATGAGACTTTCCTCCATCTTCCCTCCAAGGGTGGTAATTTGCCTCAAACCCTTGTAGGCCTTCCTCATCTCCTCCAATCAGGAGACTTGGCAAGCTGCCTACTGCTACGATTATAGCTTGGGAAGGGCATCATCTGCTCTCTTCTCCGCCTTCTCTCGGGCGGCAGTTGCCTCCTCTAAATGGCAAGCAAAGTTGCGCTGCTCCGCCCTAGTCGTCATGGCCCACTTTACAGTCATCTCAGCCACCCCAGAAGACCCTCTAGGCTCAGCGGCATCAGTTGGAGCACCGCCACGTGGGACAAAAGTACTCTTGAGAAGCTTGACTTGATCAAAACCATGGGCGAGTGTAAGGAGAAAATTCCTTCCTAAAGGATAAGTAAAGGGCAAACAAGAGAAGGCTTATCGCTTGAAGGAAATAGTAGAACACATGATTCAGGTGCATGCCTCACGATCGGGAGGCGGCCCAAAATACGGCATCCTCCAAATGCTGGACGACCTGCCTCTCCATGCCAAGCCCCCTGTCTAAACCACCTGACCCTCCCGAACTGCTTATCGGGATTGGAACTACCCAGCTAGATGTGGGTCATACACTAGTAGCCTCCAGAACGAATCCCTTAGTAGATCCGATAGTTTGCCCTATTAGCCAAGGCCCCTTCTGCCGAAAGGGTCCACCAACACCCTTGACCCTATTCCACTAAGGAATCCCTCGATCATGGCCACCTCCTGTGCCAGTCGGAAGAAAGCACCGGTTGTTACAGACGGAGCCTGGATGCACTCGGGTTGAACACTCGGATGTGTTGTCCTCGGCTGTTATGGACGGAGAGTCAAGGACAACACATCCTTCTGACAGTCTAGGCGAGCCTGTGGGGGTAGGTGAGTCCACTAGGGCTTCCTTCGCCTCAGCCCCACTCAAACTTTCACGAGCGAATGGTGCCGGCTGAACACTGCCTGGACCCCTTGACATTCGTTGAATGCATTTGCGTAAAATAGTTCGTTGTAGTGCACTTATGACGTCAATTTTAAATAAAGAATCGGAGGTGAATCTGAGTATCGAACATAGGGAGGCAGTAATTAGATCAAATACTCGCTTTTGTGTCACGTAAATATGTCGTTTGTGCACTTGAAAATCGATTTGAAAAAACTAGAGAGAAAGAGAGATAGAGATAGAGAGAGAGAGAGAGAAGGATTAGAGAACCATATCATAAGATCAATGTGCCAACAATTTCTTATCAAATGTGTAATCAAACATAATGTAGATGAATGCTTTAACAAAATCAAGACATGAACTACACTACAAAATAAAATAACACTGAGACAAGGAAGAAGAACACGTTGAGACAACCACGGCGGTGGAGGGGCTTCCGTCGGTGGCTCGACGGCTTTGGGACCTTGCCTGGAACTTTAGAAGGTGGTGGTATCTCGTGGGTGGAAGCTTGGTGCAAATGGGAGGGGTATGGCCCTTTTTATAGTTGAGGTGGTCTTTAGTGACAACTGCAAGCGTCACTAAAGACCCTTGCAGCTATCGCCGAAGGTACGCCCCCGCCACTTGCACCGTTGTTGGCGCACGCCTCACGCACCCATGCTCCCCACACCTTGCCGCGTGCATGCTAGCGTGCGCTGTGCCGCACCTGCTGCTCCCTACGCGCGCGCGCACGTGCCTTGCTACGCTGTAGCTTCAATTGCTAATTAAGGGGGGTCATGGGGATTCGAACCCGCACCCCTCTCTTGAGATCTCCTCTCAAGACCAATGTGCCACGTCCATGAGATTGTTGAGAGGAGAGGCTAAGGGCGTGCAGTGGAGACAGCTTCTCAGTCGTTGGATCAAGATCCAACGGCTAGGAATGGATGATGCATTGATAAAGGGTGCATTGGTGGATGCTGCCTGGTGTTGGGCAAACTAGATGGCTCCACGTGGAACCATCTAGGTCGTTCATCTTCTTTCTGTTGTAGAGAATGCCATGGTGCTCGGATCAAGATGATTCCTACGTTGCCGGACTACGATAGTTGCTCTGGATCCATCCATACGGTTGGATTTTTCATCTGAAGCCTGCAAGGATGTCGCATTGTCCCCTGGCCATTAATCTTTCTCGGGCATGTTGTGGGAGCTACAAGGGTCAGATCGAAGTGATTTCGAGTCCATTGGATTCCATTCGTCAATCCAGTTCCATCAGTATGGTCCGATCGATCATATGAGACCTGTTTCAAAATGGACTTGTGCACATGGTCATTAAACATTGATTCTAAGCAATTAAAATGTAAAGATCATGCAATATGCATGCAATGCCCCCAAGCCCATTATGATATGTCATTATCGCACAAGTACCCTCGAAATTGACTCTAATTGATGATATTAACATTGACAATTGTAGAGTTATCACCCCTATTTGGGTGCTTGAGAGGGGTCTCCACCTTATTCGAGCTCCCCATCGCCTCCTTCCTCTTGGGTTTCTTGGAGCAGGAGGATTGGCTTCCCTCGCTCCACTCCACGAGCCTCTCCTCCCCGCGGTGTGGCCAATGATAAGAGGAACTGCTACCTCGACACCTGGGAGTGTCCGGTCGAACAAATAGGCCAAAGGCTACAAAGAAATAATATAACTGTCAAGCTATTAAGTAACGAGCAAGGAGGATACGCATTCTAAAGCTATCACCTCCCCCCCTACTTACATGGCATGGAATAAGAATCCACAACCCACGAGAAAGCTGCCTACACGTCTTCCCGCTTAAGCTCCAAGTGGGTGATCCACCCTAAGTCAATAATCTTATTAGCATTTGCCTGAGCAGCCAGATCAAGCTCCTCAGGACTAAGCAGTAGGTCCTTATCAAACGGACCTTGCCAGGTATGAGGGACACCGTAACCCTCGTGGTGAAAGACAAAGAAAAAATGGTGGTCCTGCCCCTTCAAACTATCAAATAGGTCAACTATCTGGTACTTTGTGTGCCAGTTGTACAGCATGTAAGTACCAGATGGGGGCTTCCCCTTCTTAACCTTAAGGGGCATTGACGGGCGCGAAATGTGTTGGTTTAATTATATCATTGTAGCATGCATTCGCGACGTTGATTTTAATTTAAGATGTGGATTTGGTGAGTCCAAGTGTCAAACACGAGGAGATGTGAAATCAGATTAGTTTGTTGCTTTAGTTGTCACAGGAATGTTTGGTTTGCTTGCAAGAAAAATGAGAGAGAGAGAGAGAGATTTGGGTTAGAGCTTGTGTTTAAATTATGACATTCATTCTAAGAAGATGTGAGCTATGATGTAAGAAACAACATTAACATATAGCATGCAATTAGAGTTTGTTTACAACTACATCAATAGATGAAAGCTTAAACAAGCGCGGCATAAAACTAAAGTACAAAGAGTGCGAGAAGGAGGCGAGGCGGCCACGGCGGTGGAGGGGGGCTCCGTCGGCGGCTCAACAACTCCGGGGCAGATATGGGATGCTTGGTGGAGCTAGGAGAGGGCTAGTATTACATGGAGAGTGTGTGTGTGAATTGAATGCCCTTGAATGGGGTGGTTGAGGAGGTTTATATAGGGAAGAAGGGGTTTCCAAACTAAGGGTTTTAGCAACGTCTGGGACATCGCTAAACCCATTCCATAAGTGTCGGTGAAGCCCCTCGCCCGCCGGTCCTTAGGCGCGCGCATGTTTTCTCCCTTCAGTCCATGCCCATGCATCCTTAGCCGTTGGATCCGAGGCGCAGATCGCCATCAGTCGGCTAAGGGCGCGCCACGTCATCCAAGCCGCTCACAAGTGTGTGTGCCTTCGCTTGATGGTTACGTGTCAACCGTTTGATCGTGCTTCAATGACCGTGATCGTGCGAGATCAGGCACTTGGATTGCTCCTCGCACGCATCGATGCTTGGGTGCAGCTGATTGCGCCACGTGGCTCTCATCTCTATCGTCCGCATGCGCATCAACGACTAAATTTTGATCACGTGCACGGATGCGGCTGATGAATCTCGAATGTGCATCCAAGGCGATCATGGAGGGGTGCTAACCACTGCAGTGCACTCCTACTTTGTCATGGTTTTGCACGAATGCTCAGCCATCTGATGGATGATCGAACGACCAAGATGCATCTTGGCGTAATGGAGAGGCAGAGGTGTTTGGGCGTGGCAGAAGTCGACCGTTGGATGGAGATCCAATAGTCAGAATTTGAAGTCCCTTTTCCGCGATGGAGGGCACGGTGCTGGAGAGGCTTATGCGTCCTCAGCCGTCCGATCCTTGGATCGGATGGCTTAGAGCACTCGATGTGATGAGCGTGGCTGCAGCGTGGGTGAGGTTGCGGCATATGGCGCCACGTGGCCACTTGTGAGCTGTTGATCTGATGATCAACGGCCAAAACTTCTTGGGCTGGTCGAGTCCGAATGTCGGATTTAAGTGATTTTGAGTCTGTTGAAATCCATTCATCGATCTAAATCCATTCGTGCGGATCGATTACTCATCTAAGGCATGTTTCAACATGCACTTGTACACATAGCCATTAAACATTGATTATAAGCAATCTTAATTCGTTATGCATGAAATGCTCCTAAGCCCATTATAGTATGTCATTAATGCACAAATATCCTCAAAACTAACCCCAGTTGATGGAATTATCATCATTGGGTGTAGAGTTACAGGCATAAGACCAAAAAGCAGGCGGAATAAACCTAGGTGGGGGACAATCCGCAAATGGAAATAGATAATGGTAAAAACGTTCAACACTAACCAAGAATTGAGGCTAAGTTGAGAGTGGGCCAGGCAGTAGTAAGAAAGGAATGAACACAAAAAGGGGTTCAAAGGTAATCGAAGGCCATATTCGATGGAATATTTACAAATGATGAATGAGTCCTTAGACCCATCCAAGCATAGGTGGGTTTGCAACCCACAAGGGTAGAATGGAACTACATCGAGTCTGTACTCACTCAAAAACGTCCTAATGGCAGAACAACTACAAAAGTTGAAAGCAATGGTGTAAACTATCTCGTCTCAGGCGAGATGCTGGACGAAGACAAGGTGGACTTGCCCGAGAGTCCAAACATCACGGACAGCATCTCTAATACTTGCCGGGGAAAGAAGCTCCAAGAAAACCACCTCCTCGCACCTCGCCTGAGAAGAAAAGGTCTACACTAGCAACAAAGAGCACTCACAAAGGGGTAGGTGGGGCATTAACTATGCCCCACACTTCCTATTTATAACCCCTGAATTGGGTGGTTCCCCCCTTGCGGAGCACAAATTTCAAAAAATAAAATCCCACTGATACGACACGGGTTTCAAAAAATATCCCTTCAAGGTAGGGATACCTTGGTAATCATTACCAACATTAAATGCTCGTGCATGCATACCTTGTAATGACCCATTACCTTTTTAGCCATTTAAGACGTCTAGAGTTTCAGTCAGACGTCTGTCCAGACATCTGGACACGTTCCCGGATGTCTGAAAGTGAGCTTTTCGTACTATGCTTTACACTCTACGAGCAGGCAGTGCGTAGAGGCCGCTCCCCCTCTCTCTCCTTCAGCCCCCAAACCCTAACCCCTCTCCTATATAAACCCCCGCCCTTCCCTTCTCCTCTCCTCCTCACACCACTCAACCACCGCCACCTCCACCTTCTCTTGCCAGCCACGTTCCTTGATGTGGTCTCGTGCGTGTGTGTTAAGAGGTGTCGTTATAGTCGCACTTGATACGTCGATTTTAAAAGAAGTAAACGGAGGTGAGTCCGAGTGTCGGTCTCAGGGAGGCGTGGAAATCGGATTTTGTTTACCACTTGTTGTCACGAAAAAGGCAGAGTTTCGTTTGCGAAAGAGATGGTTTTGAAAAGCGAGAGATAGAGAGAGAGAGTTTAGGGTTAGAAAGCTCTTGGTTTTGATCATGCACTTTGAACAGAAATTAAAATGGCGATTGAACGGAAAATAATTTCATTAAACATGCATTCATAGTTCATAGCTTACAACATTAAATACATGCTTTAACAAGAGTAAATGAAAGCTTAAAAGAGAGAGAGAGAGAGGTAGAGAGAGAGTGGAGAGCGACGAGGCAGCCACAGCGGTGGAGGAGGCTCCGTCGGCCGCTCGTCGTCTCCGGCGATTACAAGAGTGCCTAAAACTAGCTAGGAGAGGAGTGGAGTAGTTGCAAGTGGGAGAGTATGCCTTGAATGGTGGTAGAAGGGGGTTTAAATAGAGTTAAGGGCTTCCTAAAAGAAGAATGTGCTTTAGCGACATCCAGAACGTCGCTAAAACCGCTTCCAGATACGTCGGTGAAGCCCTCCTGCCACCGATCAGTTGCCCGCCCCTCTCTCTCTCCATGTGCGATCCATGGACGTTGAACGAGAGCCGTCCGATCGAAGATCGGACGGCTGAGATCCTCCCGCGCCCGCGCTGAGATCGTGCCTCGGGCGCGTGTGCGCGTGCGCGTTTCCACCTGGCATGCGCGCGCGCGTGGGCGCTCGGGAGCTGTCATCGCGCCGTGAGGCGCGATCCTGGCCGCCCGCTGCTGATCGGGCGGCCCAATTTTGCCACGCCCTTCGCTCACGCTTGATTTCTACTTTTGCGCGATTCGAACGCGCGTCGCTGCGATGCGGGCGTGCGCGCTAGCCGTTGCGCCACGCCCGCGCTTTGTCGCAGCGACCGCGGGCGAGCACGCAGATCTCGGCCGTTCGATCGAAGATCAACGGCCGAGATTCTTCCTTGGCTGGCTTGAGGGCGTGCGAGCGGTGGGGGCGGGGCGACGTGGTGCTTTCTGGGCGTTGATCTCCAGATCAACGGTCAGAATTTCTTGGGCCAATTGTGGGAGCTCCGGATGTCGGATTTGGCCGATCTTGAGTCCGTTGGACTCTGTTCGTCGTTCTGAATCCATCCGTGCGGTCTGATTGCTCATCTAGGGCCTGCTTTGACACATGCTTTACACAAATGGCCATTAATGCAGTTTATAAGCAATCTTGGTACTTGATGCATGCAATGCTCCTATTCTACTTTATGTTGTGCCTTTTATTCTAAAGATGGGCCATATTCAGCCTAATTACTACCCCCTTGCGTGGTGTTATCATACCCCCATGCTTACTCCTTGATAGTCCCTAGCAAGGTTTATTCTAGCCTTTATTTCTTTGGAGAATTCAAGAAGTAATTGCTTAGGCACTTCGTTACTTGTCAATAAGAGGAAATATACGAAGATCTTAATCTACAAAGACTAAGCAGCACCCGGGTGTCTGCCAAAATACGAATCTCCTGAATCCTTGCTTTGTATATATAACTATACATATGTATATGTATATATCTATATATGTCCTTTTAGAATTTTCGGAATTCAGTGTGGGTTGGTAACTTTTTACGGCTACCCAACCCACCCAAAACTCGATCAAAACCCTAAGTGCTAAGCATCTTGGTGTGAATGTTGTGATAGACTCACTTAACGGTAATTGAGACAGACTTCGAGTTTCTATGGCTCTAGGTGATCGGAAAAGAAAATAAATTTTTGCCTGAAGGTGTATTTGTTCGATTGGTAGCTTTCTCCCTACATTCATTTTACTTGGGGTCAACACAATGATTTTCCAGTGTATATCTCCCCGGCTTGTACTACTTCCCCGCTTCGTCCTTAGGTGTTTTGGTCTTTTTTGTGCAATTATTGAGCTGGGCTCTGGACAACCGACCAATGAGCTATTACCCATGATCACTTGCCAACCATACTTGTGCGGTGAAGTGTGGTTTATTTTCTTTTCTTCTCTCTTTTTTCTTCTTTTTTTTTCGTAGGTGGCTTCCCTAATCTCAAATGTACCTAGAGGCAGCGAAAAAGAAATGGCCTGTGGCTGAGTTCTGGACAACCTGCCAATGGGCTGTTACCCACGACAACTTGCTAGCCATACCACCCTAGAGAGTTCATTTGCTACCCAATTTCTGTCAAATCTCCGAGAAGTGAGTCTATGCAAAAATGTGTGTAGATGCTTAGACTCAAAGTTTTCCTGAGTTAGAGGGTGAGTTGATAAGTCGTATACTTATTACCTTATTTATTAGGTGGATTAGAATAGCTTAAAGTTGCAAGGATTCGCCGCTAAATCCATATTTTAACGGACACCAGGGCTGATTAAGCCTAAAGGCCTGAAAAGTCTAAGTGTTTAAGTTCTTTTTGTATTATTTCCCACTATTGATAAGTTTCTAATGCCTAAGTTTTTCTTCCTAAATTCAATTTTTTTTTTTTAATCAATTAATTTATTCATTCAGACTGATTAATTAAGCTCAGGATTATGCAATTTACCATCCCCCCCATGCTTAAGTTGGACAATGTCTGGCAGATGCATGGATGCAGAAGGGTTCAAAAAGATAGTACCTGAGTGACATAAACTACCAGATCAGTCTGAATCCGCTGGGTTGCCTCCCAAGAAGCGCTGAGTTTAACGCCTCCAGCTGGGCGGTGCACAAATAGGAATGGTTTGGGTCAAGGAGATATGTTCAAAATTAATCAGACCCAAAATCAGAAGTCCACAGATGCAAATAAGGTTGTGGTGGAGTCCCGTTCCTAAGGGGCGGGAATTCTGTATCATGCATGCCCGTGTCAGAACCTCTCTTAGTTTGTGGGCATGCAAACAAGTTGTTGCGGATGAACGCACCCCAATTATGACACGCCAGACACTAAAGATGTAGGTTTTATATTCAGCTTGTGTCCCCATAAAATTGTAATCCATCGAAAGTGTATCAATTCCAGTGCATTCGGGTTGCGGGATTCTTATTTTGGTAGGGCAGGTAACAAAGTCCAGAGTTTTATACTGAGCCCTACAACCAAGCATGAGGCCTCTCTCCAAAGACGAATCCATCTCTCCCGCAACTATGTTTTCATTGCTCATTTCCTCCAAGCCCTTGATCTCAAGAATATTTTCTTCAACCTCCTCTGTATCAGATTCACTGTTTGGGATTACATTAGAGGTAGGGTCAATTTCATCCTCTAGATCATATTCTTTCTCTCGGCCCTCCTCCAAATTTGTGATGGGGATTCTAACCGATTCATAATCAATTTCTTTGAAATTGTAACTCCATTCTCCATCTCCAACGTTGGCTGCTACTCCCATCGGATTACTTGTCTTGGCCGATTAGATTCAGATTCCAAGGCCTCTCCCCTCACCTTCTCAGTTTCCTCCTGATGTTTGTTCTCAATGCTCCCCAAATTGTGTTCCAAGGAATCCTTATTGTCCTTATCCACTGAGCTGTCCAACTCCTGAGGGGTATCAATGGTGGACTGAACCAAATCAGGATGACTGGGTGTAGTCCAATTGATCACGGTAGGTCCTTGCTTTATGAATTCCATGAATGGCGTTGTGTGCAACAGCTTTCTTTGGCCTTCTTCCCCCAATTGTTGGAACAACTCCAACATGGCATGTTGCCCTTTAACCAATTCTTGATTCTGTCTGTGTAGTTCTAACTGGAGGTTATCAAGAATTGACATGGTGTCATTTGGTGTCCTTTGGATTTCCTCCTTGAAATCCAGGTTAAGAGAGTATGGTTGAGGTTGTGGATCATAATCCATATTGGTGTTTAGGTTCTTGGGTGGGTCCTCTATTCTATCATGTTCAGGGTCCAGTTCTTTAAGAGGAACCATTCTCTGTTTGGTCCTACTCCAGAATAGTTGAGGTTCTAAGTCCTCCTCCCAGTCAGATTCTTCATCAGGGGACCAAATCAAAGGTTGATGATCCTGGGCTTGCCTAGATTTCTGATCATTTTCTGATTTCCATTTGTCTAGAACTCCTTCTAATCCAAAGGTCAAGTAGGCAAGGTTGTTGAATTCAGATGACCTTTCTTGGTTATTATCCTGAGATGGGTAGGGTTCTTGGTGTTCTCCTAAAGTGTAGGTCCTATCACAGTAGAGCGGGTCGGACCTAAATGAGGAGGCATCGTGAGGACAATCGAGATATGGAGCCCCATGATTTGAATCGTACCCTTGGGTGGCTATGTTGGTTGTATTCCAAAAAGAGGTTGGTGCGGTTTGGTCATAGTTGGGCCAAGAGGGATATTCAAGGTTGTACCCCCAACTTGGTGGTTGGTTAGCCCAAGTAGGCTGTGGGTATGGTCCACTTGGGTTAGCATACAAATCCTGTTGGGGGTAGTTTGGGTAAGATGGATAGGCATTGAAATCCATGGTTTGGAAGAAATGGAGGGATATGGGAAGAACAGATGCGAGAGAGTTGTGTCCTCAACCAAGCAAACAAGCCTAGTCCTTATGGTGTATTCCTTAGAAGACCTAGAAATCTCACAAAGGTTGATTAAGTCCGTAAGCATTGGACTCCCCTTCCCGAGGTTGATCTGGCCAGGTTGATTACGAGGGGATTGTAGGGAAGGTTCTTCCTTTGGCTTGCGCCTCCGGTTCCATAGACCCCACAACCGCGGTCGTTTGACACTGCCCCGCAGCCTAGTCACCAGATTCTACCAAGGGAATGAAAGTCAAGTGCCTAGCAAACAAAACCTCGCCTTTTGAGACTTAACTCAGTCCTGCCTAGGGCACGTCTACTCAGTTTTAAAGGGTTAGGATAGTGCTTGTGCTTAGGGTGATATGATGAGGCGTTGATTAGGGTGGTGCCTCTTAATTTTCCACTTTCAAAGTGTGTGCTTCTAGCAAACCATGGTTTTCAAGCAAGGATTTTTAAGGTGTGGTGTCTTTTAGTATTTCATCCTTACTTTAGTGCTTTTTAGGGTTGACCTGTCTTAATGTTTTCAACCAAGTTTCAGTGGGCACGTCAAGTTCTACATACAACTTGGTGAAAGTAGATTTCCTTTTTATTTTGTAGAGGTTCTAAAACCCTAGTGTGCTCATCCTAAAGATCGTGCAGCTTCTATTAGATGAGTCAGTTTTTAGGGTTGAGTGGTGCGGCCCAGGTCAACTCACGGTGGCTTCGCAAACACCACTCAAGAGAAAAAGAAAAGAACACTCCAAGAATTTATTCAGCATATTAGAGTGTACATTTTTTTGTAGGGTGATGTGTTAAGAATGTGGGTCAAGCAATCATTCACCACGCCAATTTTTTTCAGTTTTTATGATTTTTTTTTAGCTTTTTCACGCAAGCAAACGATGAGAGAGAGGGTACTCACTATCGGTCCTCGAGGTGCCTACTCCCTTGCTACCGTCGTGGAATGCGTCGCTTCGCCGTCCATGCGCTGAATTCCTGCAACCGTCAAGTAAAAAGGAAAATAGGGCATTAGACGATATGAGAATGAAGGTGGAATGGAGGTGATAAAACAAATCCGTTGCCTCCCCGGCAACGGCTCCAAAAACTGACGTGGTCTCGTGCGTGTGTGTTAAGAGGCGTCGTTATAGTCGCACTTGATACGTCGATTTTAAAAGAAGTAAACGGAGGTGAGTCCGAGTGTCGGTCTCAGGGAGGCGTGGAAATCGGATTTTGTTTACCACTTGTTGTCACGAAAAAGGCGGAGTTTTGCTAGCGAAAGAGACGGTTTTGAAAAGCGAGAGATAGAGCGAGAGAGTTTAGGGTTAGAAAGCTCTTGGTTTTGATCATGCACTTTGAACAGAAATTAAAATGGTGATTGAACGGAAAATAATTTCATTAAACATGCATTCATAGTTCATAGCTTACAACATTAAATACATGCTTTAACAAGAGTAAATGAAAGCTTAAAAGAGAGAGAGAGAGAGGTAGAGAGAGAGTGGAGAGCGACGAGGCAGCCACGGCGGTGGAGGAGGCTCCGTCGGCGGCTCGTCGTCTCCGGCGATTACAAGAGAGCCTAAAACTAGCTAGGAGAGGAGTGGAGTAGTTGCAAGTGGGAGAGTATGCCTTGAATGGTGGTAGAAGGGGGTTTAAATAGAGTTAAGGGCTTCTTAAAAGAAGAATGTGCTTTAGAGACATCCAGAACGTTGCTAAAACCGCTTCCAGATACGTCGGTGAAGCCCTCCTGCCGCCGGTCAGCTGCCCACCCCGCTCTCTCTCCATCGCGATCCGTGGACGTTGAACGAGAGCCGTCCGATTGAAGATCGGACGGCTGAGATCCTCCCACGCCCGCGCTGAGATCGTGCCTCGGGCGCGCGTGCGCACGCGCGTTTCCGCCTGGCGTGCGCACGCGCGTGGGCGCTCGAGAGCTATCATCACACCGCGTGGCGCGATCCTGGTCGCCCGCTGCTGATCGGGCGACCCAATTTTGCCTCGCCCTTCGCTCGCGCTTGATTTCTGCTCCGCGCGATTCGAACGCGCGTCGCTGCGATGCGAGCGTACGCGCTAGCCGTTGCGCCACGCCTGCGCTTTGTCGCGGCGACAGCGGGCGAGCGCGCGAATCTCGGCCGTTCGATCAAAGATCAACGACCAAGATTCATCCTTGGCTAGCTTGAGGGCGTGCGAGCGGTGGGGGCGGGGTGACGTGGTGCTTTCTGGGCCGTTGATCTCCAGATCAACGGTCAGAATTTCTTGGGCCCATTGTGGGAGCTCCGGATGTCGGATTTGGTTGATCTTGAGTCCGTTGGACTCCGTTCGTCATTCTGAATCCATCTGTGCGGTCTGATTGCTCATCTGGGGCCTGCTTTGACACATGCTTTACACAAATGGCCATTAATGCAGTTTATAAGCAATCTTGGTACTTGATGCATGCAATGCTCCTATTCTACTTTATGTTGTGCCTTTTATTCTAAAGATGAGCCATATTCAACCTAATTACTACCCCCTTGCGTGGTGTTATCATTCCCCTCCGCCTCTGTTGCAACCGCGGCAAGGAAGGAGATCCACCAGCAAGGGGAGAGTGGGGAGGAGCCAAAGCGAGAGAGTGTGAAGGAGTGAGAGCGGGGGAGGAGGAAGGCAACCGTGAGGGCTCGGTGGAGCTCAATGAGGAGCCGTAGGAGAGAGGAGGGCATCGGCGAGGGGCTGCTCAAGCTCCTGTAGTGGCTGAAGCTGCCACCGCGAGCAGAAGTGCAAGCGGGGCGAGCTGTGAGGAGGTTCTCGTACTAGAAGTTTTCCAGCATCAGACATCTGGAGTGAAGTCCAAACGACTGGCGAGGGACCCAGACGTCTGGAGCTGAGGCCAGATGTCTGAAAGCACGTATATCACCAAGTACGTATCTTCCTACGCCATGCATATCATAGTGCAGGGGATGTCGACTAACCATTGTGCCTACGGGTGATCGTACGCAGGTGCAGGCTTTGGGAAAGCGTGCGGTACGCTTTCCTGAGCACTTTTGGATGTCTGATCACATCATCAGACATCTAGAGGTGCTTCCAGAAGATCGAAGGCCTTATCCAACATCTGGAACTGTCCCCAGACGATTGTAGAGGAGGTCTGGACGTCTGATCAACTGCAAAAAACACAAGGTGAGTTTTTGACCTCTTTTAAGACATCTGGGATTAGTCCCAGATGTCTAATTTTGATTAGTAACCAAGTTTTTGGCCTGTTTAAGGCACAAACGAAATCGGATTTCCGCAAACGAAGTACCGTTGTTTTTTACTTGAGTTCCTCTACGTGTTCGTGTTGAGTATCTACCATTTTGAGCTCGTCTAATGTACATTAGTCACTGGTACAAGTTACCAGCCAGTGACATGTTCGGGGCCTGCGGAGACGACGAGATCTGCAACACAGGCCCCCATTCCTCCCGTGATACCTAGTAGAATGGTTTAACTCAGTTGTTAATATTTAAATAAGAATATACTTGGTTGGAATAGTCAAATTGAACTCTAGGATATGGAATGAACCCTAAGGTAGAAATGAATGAGCCTGTTTGAGCCGTACTGTTTACTTAAATGCATGGTTAAGATAAAGTGCTAGTAAATACCTTTAATATAATTACGAGATGCACATTAAAATACGAGTTGCCTATATATAATTGAGAAATTACTTATGAAACCACCAGTTGCATGTTTTTGAGAATCAAATTATGGAAACACGAGCTGCCTGTATATGGATGAAGAACGAATTACGAAATATGAGATCTGGATTCTGGATAAATGAGGTGAACATGAGCATAAACCCTACGGGAAATTAGGAGTAGAACTCCTATGGATAAACGGATTCTGGAATGTAGACGGGAAGTATGCTAGCCCTTGTGTACGTGGTACCAAGGAGAGCAACTGTCTCCTTTTAGTGTAGAGCGGAGCTAGCCTCCCTTGGGTTGAGACCTGGGGTTAGGATTGGCCACTCTACACCAACTCCTGTTGGCCCTCATGTACGTGGTACCCAGGTGAGCTACTAGTGTAGGGAGGGTGCTAGCCACCCCACGGGGCCTAGGGTTCAACTTGCCACCCTACACCGACTTTGTTAGGCCCTCCGGGCAAACTAGGGTAGTCAGAGGAGGGTGCACAGACTGTGGAGGGGCGAGACCTCTATTTGGTTCTGAGGGGCGAGACCCCTGTTCTGAGAGGGCAAAGCCCTATACTGTTCCATGCTGTACTTTGGGCGTACCTACTAGCAGAAATGACTGACCGCGTGTCAATGCGGGGTAGCTACCTGTGCTCTTATCATGTATGTCGTAGTCACCGCTACGTCTTGACAGTGACCTCGAGGTGGTTGACTGGGTGTAGAACTACCACGGGGGACTCTCCCAGCCAGGAGAGCACCACGTGTACCTTCTACTCTACGGAAAAGACTGCAATCAAGATCGTTCCCACGAGGAACATGCAAGATCAAGAAATACCTGGATACTTTGAGAAATAGATGAAACATAAACATATAAATGAGATAAATAGAAAGGAGAAATAAATCTATTGTTGTTTTTATTGTACTTTTACTTAAATAATATAAACACCACTCTACTCAACGTTCGCTGACTTTGTCTTTTTGTACCCTGTTCAGGACCAAGAGTTGAGCAGCCCGAGTTTCCAGCTGCAGAGGGTGATGGGTCCAGCCGAGCCCAACCTTAGTCGTTCTTTCAGCACTTTTGTTTACCCTACTGTTGTAGTGAGTAATGGACACTTAGTTTACTATTTCTGCTACTTCTATTTCCTTTCCACTTTCTGTTGTTGTTGTGGTGGCATGTACTGAGACAGTTGTTCTACTTTCTTTACCAATTCATACTTTTCTTCTGCTTAGTTATATTTCATATGTTAATGTGGTTTATTTTCCTGCTTTTGGTTATTTCTTGTTGGTTGACTAGGTCTTGGAATTAGTCGAGGTGACCCGTCTCAGGTCCTGCAAGGATCCGAGAACCGGGTCGTAACAAGATGGTATCAAAGCAAGGCCGTCCTAAGAAATGAACCAATTGGCTTGAGAATAACCACTCACATGCATATAACTAGGAGAGCCACCACAATGTATCGCTTTGATATTCGTTTCTAAGTCTTTTTCTCGATGTAATCCGGTGTCATTTACACTCTTGTTCTATCTTTCGCATCTCCTTGCAGGAGATGCCTCATTAAGGAGTTCTCGAGGCAGGTCGTGGTCGTGGCTGTGAACGAGGTCAGAGGGGTGGACGTGCCGGACCTGAAGTACCAGTTGACTCACCTCTTCTCCCGGGCGTTCAGGCCCAGGATCTCGCCCAGCTGATTAGAGACATCATGCGAGAGGAGCTCCACCAGCCTCCACGAGCACCTCTCCCTGAGGACGTGGAGGGGGAGTCCTCGGTGGGACAGAGAAATCGTCACAGCGTCGGACGAGCAGGAAGGGGAGGGGGTGGTCCTCCACCACCCCCACCGTACTCTGACACTTCCAAGCACGAGCCCTCCTTGCCTGGAGGTGTGCCTATTCCCCCACTGTAGCTACACCACGAGCTTTTCGAATAGTTCCGGAAGCTGAAGCCCTCCTCCTTCAAGGGGGATGAGGACCCGTCTGAGGTAGAGGACTGGCTGGAGCAGATAGAGAAGGTGTTCGATACCCTTCGCCCTCCCGTGAAGTACCGCGTGGCCTTTTCCACGTACCAGCTAGAGAGCACAGCACATAGGTGGTGGAGGGCAGTCAGAGGCCAGGAAGGGAGAGAGCCGACGTGGGACCATTTCGTGGCTCTCTTCTACGAGCAATACTTTCCGCAAACCTGGCAGGACCAGAGGAGGTGGGAGTTCCACACTCTCCGCTAGGGGACGATGACGGCTAGTGCATACTGCACGCATTTTCTGGAGCTGTCATGTTTTGCCTCGACAACTATGTCTATAGAGGAGGAGCGCCTGTGGAGGTTTACTGAGGAGCTCCGACCTGCTATTCGAGGGTATGTCAAACCCCTGAAGCTGCCTACTTTCTCTCGTGTGGTTGAGGCAACCATGACTTACGAGGAGACCAACCTAGTCGCGCGAGACACGGACAACAAACGGAAGAGGCCCTACCAGCCAGAGTACTCTTAGGGCCATCAGGGGAGGAGGCACGCGGCACCTGCAGGAGAGCCGTCTCATTTTGCGAGGCCATCAGCGACTTTTGGGGGCCCCAGACAGGGGCAGTTGCCAGCACCGGACCCCCGCCCAGTCGCCAGCAGGGACCCACGGAGGGAGGAGGACGTGTACCCCTCTGCTACCAGTGTGGCCAGCTGGGCCACATCAAAAGGGACTGCCCATCTAGGGCAGGAGCACAACAGATGCTCCCCGCACTGAGCGCTAGAGGCCGAGCTAGTGGTCGTGGTCACCAGGCGCGTGGGGGAGGGCAGCAATCATGAGGAGGGTATCGGCCAGCTGCTGCTCGCCCAACCCAAAGTGTAGCTGCTTTGACTGCACCGAGGACTGAGGGGCATATCAACGCCCTGACACACAGAGACGCCAGGGCTTCAGATTCAATGGTGGCAGGTATGGATACTGTTTCTGGTAGATTAGTGTACATACCTTTTGATTCCGACGCCACACACTCCTTCGTAGCTATGAATTTTGCCATCAGTTTGAGGCAGGGCAGTGTACTGTTAGAGGATCCGTTTGTGATCAGATGCCCAGGTGGCCAGTTGTTTGTAGCCGAGGAGGTCTGCATGGACTGCGAGGTCAGTATCGGGGGACACAGCCTCCCCACTGACCTGATTGTGATACAGATGGAGGATTTTGGCGTGATCCTTTGGATGGATTGGTTGTTCGCCTATCACGCCCTGGTGGACTATTTCAGGAAGAAGATCATCTTCTCCATACTGGGGTTGCCTCCCTTTGAGTTTCACGGATAGCTGGTGGATGGAGGTTTCAGATGCATCTCCGCGCTTCGGGCAGCGAGGCTTTTGAGCTAGGGTGTGAGGGCTTCTTGGCCTATGTAGTGGCAAAGCCTGGCCCCGTAGCTGACTTTCAGAGTATCCTGGTGGTTTGCAAGTAACCCGATGTTTTCCCAGAGGAGCTGCCAGGACTACCACATAAGCATGAGATCGAGTTTGAGATCTCACTAGTACCGGGGACCAGCCCCATTTCTTCTGCTTTTTGGATGGGTACTCCAGTTATAACCAGGTTGCAATCCATCCTGAGGACCAAGAAAAGACCACTTTCACCTGCCCCTTCGAGACGTACGCGTTCCGAAGGATGCCTTTCGGTCTTTGCAATGCACCCACTACTTTTCAACGGTGCATGCTCGCCATATTCTCAGATATGGTAGGTGATTATCTGGAAGTCTTCATGGATGACTTTTTAATATTTGGTGAATCATTTGACGATTGCCTCTTGCACTTGGTCCAGATCCTCAGGCGATGCATTGACGTGAATCTGGTTCTTTCCTAGGAAAAGAGCCATTTCATGGTGCCTAAAGGAATTGTCCTGGGACATCTCATATCAAAAAAAGGCATCCAGGTCGATCGAGCCAAGGTGAATCTGATTTCCAAACTCCCTATGCCCAGCTCGATCAAGGACATCCGATCTTTTCTGGGGCACATTGGTTTTTACCGTCGATTCATTCCTGATTTCTCAATGATCGCGCGCCCTCTGACCACTCTACTATCTAAGGATGTTCCTTTCGAAATCTCCAAGGAATGCACTCAAGCATTTGAAATCCTATGTGATCAAGTCACCCAAGCTCCAATCCTACAGTCCCCTGATTGGTCTCAACCCTTTGAGATCATGTGCAATGCATTTGATTTCATTGTAGGAGTGGTACTTGGGTAGAAAATTGATAGGAAACCCATGGTCATCTACTACGCTAGCAAGACACTTGACGAGGCTCAGCGTAACTACACAGTTACTGAGAAAGAGATGCTAGCCATAGTATTTGCCCTGGAAAAGTTTTGATCATATCTTCTGGGTTCTCTTGTTATCATCTACTCTGATCACATAGCTGTGAGGCATCTCCTTGCAAAGAAGGATGCGAAACCTCGATTAATCCACTGGATCTTACTGTTGCAAGAGTTTGACCTCGAGATTCGCAACAAAGCAGGAAAACAGAATGTGGTAGCTGATCACTTATCCCACCTTCCTTCTGATATTATCGACCCTTCCAAAACCATCACAGAACATTTTCCTAATGAGCAACTCTTGACCATCAATACAGAGCTTCCATGGTTTCCTGATCTAGTAAACTACCTGGCATCACATCAGATCCCGTCCGATTGGTCGAAGGCCAAGAAGGATAAATTGCTTTCCAATGCAAAGTATTACTTTTGGGAAGACCCGTATCTTTTCTACATCAATGCTGATCAAATCATTTGACGATGTGTCTCGAGAGCGAAAATTCAGGACATATTGTCCTTCTGCCATGACCAGGCATGCGGTGACACTTCTCAGGTCATAAAACCGCAGCGAAAGTCCTCTAGTGCGGCTTCTATTGGCCCACGATTTTCAAAGATGCATACAATCACTATAAGGCATGCACTCGTTGCCAGACCTTAGGCAACATGAACCATCGTGATATGATGCCCTTACAGCCGATTCTCTTATGGAAATCTCCGACGTCTGGGGGATTGATTTTTTGGGACTCTTTCCTATTTCGGACGGCTCCGAGTACATTCTACTCGCTGTTGACTACGTGTCCAAATGGATCAAAGCCATTCCGACCAGAACCAATGATCATAAGGTGGTTATCAAATTCATTCATCAGAACATCTTTTCGTGGTTCGAAATTCCACGTGCCATAATCTCTGATGGAGGGACCCATTTCACTAATGCTCAATTCAGGTCACTGATGACCAAATACAGGGTGTCACACCAAATCTTTACTGCTTATCACCCCTAAACTAATGGTCTAGCTGAGCTATCAAATCGGGAGATCAAGAAAATCCTCCAGGTTACTGTTCGACCTAATAGGAAAGACTGGTCATCCCGACTTCCGAAAGCTTTGTGGGCCTATAGGATCACTAATAATACAAAATGGTTATAATGATGTGATAATGAGTGTTGTAGTATGTTGTGATTTGAAACATCATGAGTGTCCTTGTGGTGAGTTGTATGGAGTACCAGTCATTACAACCATTATTATTATTTACTTATCTAATTTTTACTGGTTTTATTCCAGGTCGTTCACTGGGAGGCAATTTATTGAATTACATCCGCTCTTTGATCTCAAAATTATCCTCTAATTCCAAAAAGAAACTTTACATCTTATTAAAGAATGAATGAATGTAGACATGGTTTGCCTACTTACTAAGAATTAATTGTAATACTTGCAAAAACTAACTATAAACAAGCATCAAACAATCTATTGCTATACTATAAACTATGTCTTTACAAGTTATAGTATTTCTACTAACATGGAAGTACACAATAGACTAAGATGTTATAGTATATTAACTTAACTTACTAGTCTGTTATCTACAATAACACATACAGCAGTTTTAGTGACAGACAAAAGCGTTGCCAGATCTCAGAAAACACTATATACAAACCTAAAGAAGGAAACTGGGGTCTGTAGCGACACTTATGGTGACATTTTATTCTGTTAGTAAATATATTGGTTTATTTAAACAAATAATTGGCTATACTACGTATACATATATATATGTTTATGTTTATATTTTAATTGTATATGTATTTATTTACGTATGTACATCATTTCTCTTGTATGTACGTCTTCTCTCTCTTACTTAACACACATCTTCAGACGTTATTCCTTTGTTATACTTTGTTTATGCCATAACAAGTTTCAGATACAGCGGCGTAAAGGTGATTAATCAACCGTCATTAGTTCTCTTTAAGCAGTTAAAAATGTGTTTAATTTGCGGACACGCTTTTCGAGGGATACACAACACCCAGAGGGTGGGACCAAACCTCTACTAAGCGCACCCTAATTCTCATTACGCCGGTTAATTACGTTTTTCTTTCTTAACTCAGCGCAAGGCCTTCAAGCCCCACGCACACACGTTTCTCGGACCCCCGGCCCCACACAACTCATGCTCATATAGTATGCTCATAATGGTTGTTCCGTTGTTTCCGTGACGACTAAAGAGCCTAAACACAAAAATATAATATACCGCTACGTGCGGTTTGTAGCGCACGATGTGGCGCTATTCTAGCGCCACATCTGTGCTGGAAACCTGTGCGTAGCTGCGGCTGGAAGCTATTTTGGCCCTCAATTCAAGGGCCATAACTTATTAAAAAAAATAAAATAAATTATGGAATATAAAGTATTTGCATAATACTATATAATTGTTAAATTAATTTTGAATTTTAAATAGATTTACTATATAAATAAATTTATTAAAGTGGGTTGTTTTTACATGCTGATTTAGGTGCTTTCTTGGTTAATTACTTATAAATTAGTTAGCATATGGTCTAATTGACCTTATACAGAGTTAGATTACATACATAAGTATTTTATACATATTTTTATTATATTTTTTTTCGAATTAATTTCTATTTTATTTATGTTTAAGTAGCAGTTTTTGGTTGTTTAACTTATAAACTAAGTTAAAGTAGTATAAAAAAGGTATAAATATACTTTAACTAGCTTAAATTACTTAAGATATATTAACCTAAGTCTACATATTCAATTAACTTAATTATAACCCTAAATTACTAATTTATCTAATTTAATTTAACAATTTAGCTATTGGCTTAATAAATTCATTATTTATTATATATAAAAGATTTAATTAAGGTATAGGATTTAATATACTTATAATCTACATATATATAGATATATACAATTTTATAAAGTATACAATATGCTACATATATACTTATAGAGTAATATACTATTTCTATACTTACTGCCCATATCCATATATATTTATAGATAATATTTTAAATTAGATTTCAGTATACTTACGTAGTTATTATGTACATTATAGTTATAGTTAGTTGTATATGTATATATACAGTATCAGATTTCAGTATACTTATAGTAGATTTCAGTAGGAGGTGAGAAAGGAAGGATTAATTATGTTCAATTTTCTTTTCTAACAGCAGCCGAAGCTACTGTCCAATTGATGAGAAGGGGAATGGTGTTTAATTTTCTCTTTTCTACAGCAGCTTAAGCCACTGTCAAATGGGCTAACTGCTGCTGCAGTTAGTCCATTTGAGAAGGAAGGTGAATCCAAATGGTGAGAAGGGAAGGGTTTGGAAAGAAGGAAATATGTAGCTGCAAGATGCAGCAATTTACTGTGTTACTGGGATTAAAGTCAATCAAAATCAACTGAAAAGCAAATAAGTAAATCCCAAATCTGACAAGGGTTCAATTTCTCACAAAAATCAATAAATGTCTCAATTCAGATGCCCAAAAACCCTCATCAAAAACTTCATTTCAGATTAAATCCACAAATATCACTGAATTAATTCTTCCTAATGCTATAGACAGCATGAAGGAAGGATTAATTCAGTCAATTAAAACCATAAGATCAAATCCCAGTTTCTTGCAACCTTAAGGAGTATTGAGTACTCCTTAGGTTAGGAAATCATCAGACAAACCAGACATCCATAAAAAAAACTTATGAATGCAAGATCAGATGTCAAATTACCACAGTAATTATCCTTAGATCTTACTTGCATTCAAGACATTATCAAAACAGATTTAAGTATGGCTCTTCTGAGATGATTTCTGTCACCAGAAATCCTCTCAGAATCCTTGCCAATAGGGAATTCAAATCAACTTCAATTGTTAGATCAGGCAGTAAATCCAGAAAGCTAAAAATCCTTAAAATCCACATTGAGGAGAAATCTGACAAACTGAAAAATTTGACCCATAATCAGGGGCTTTTGTGACCAAAGGTGAGGTGAGTGAGAAGCCCCTTAGGTGCTTGTGACGCCAATTTCAGATCTGAGGTTGAAAACCAACCAGATCTGAAATTAGATCAGAGTGTGTGGGTGAAAGATGAGAAAAATCTGTCGTAAAAAAATCAGAACTGGATTGTGAAAAAAAATGGAGAGGGAGATAATTTGAAACATGGTTTGATGAATTCTTCCCCTCTGATTTGGACTGATCAGAGGAGGTGAGGGGAGGGAATTTAAGCCTAATTCTATTACTATAGCTACTTTAACCTACAGCGAAAATTAAACATTAACAATTATGCTAATTCTACTCTAAACTACTTAACTACAGCTAAAACTAATTATGCAGAATTAAAAACCTAATCTAACAGGAAGAATGGGACCTATGGGTCCTTAGCCGGCGGCTAAGGAGGAAGAAGGGAGGAAGATGACTCCAGCGGAGGGAAGAGTCTGCTAGTGAGGCTCCAGGGTCATCCTCAGGTGCCACGAAGTCCTTAGCGACGAGGAGTGTCGAGAGAAGGTGATGATTTCACAGTCGGTGGCTGTGAAATCAGAGGCTTGATGGGGAGGAGAGACTGGAGTGGACGAATTGATCGCTAAGAGGTGTAGGAGGGAGCGATCCCTTGCGCGCGACACCACTGAGGTGCTTAAGTAGCATGCTCAGTGGCTGAGATCACCGCGCAGGTGAGGATAAACAAGATGCAACCGGTGGCGAGGATGTGAGGGGAGGAGCACGTGGTGAGCTGAGCACAAGATCTGACCGTTAGATGAGATCTGGGGAGAGAGGTGAATGCACTCCCCGAATTGCGTGAAAGTTCCATTCGAATCCAACCGCAGATCAAGATCTAAAGAGCGACGGACAACTGAGATTGGCCATGTTCTTCGCGCGCTACATGCGCGTGAAGAGCAGCAGGCTTCTCTCTGAAATGAAGGAAATTTTGTAGACAGACCCTTGAATGAAGGGGTAGAATAATTGCGTGCAGGCCCAAAAGTGAAAAGAACTACAACCGGAAGGGCCCTGCAGCCTTTCAAAAGGGTCCCTGCAGCATACAAGTAGGTCCAAAGAGGAGTTTTTAAGGGTAAGAGTGTAATGCATGAAGGACCTAAGTGTAAACTACCTATTTCATAACCTAAATGATGTCCAATTGACTTCAAATTTTTATATGTGCTTAATTGAACATTTAAGACATTGATTTTACTTCTGATTTGGCCTTTCAAACTTATTTATGTGTTCAATTGATGCATGGATCATCATTTGTGTTTTGCATTCAGAATATCTCATTTTGTGACCTAATTATGAAATTTTAACACAGAGTAAAGGTTTTAGGTCTTTTTCTTTAATTCTCACACTTAACCCTTTTTATCTATTAATTTGATATTATTTTACTTAGTGTCTAGCTTAATTTCAGCTTTTTAGCCATGATGAGTAGCCACTCATCAATCGCCCACAAAACCCAATTAGGTATGTCTCCCTTCAGATTGGTGTACGGGAAGGTATGTCACCTCCCTGTCGAATTAGAGCACAAAGCCTATTGGGCAGTACGGACCTACAACTTGGATCTTTCTAAGGCAAGAACCCACAGAAAGCTTCAACTGAGAGAGATAGATGAATTACGCCACGACGCGTATGAGAACTCACAAATTTACAAAGAGTGGGTTAAGGCCTTTCACGACAAGCACATATCCAGAAAGATCTTTCACCTTGGTCAAAAAGTCCTACTCTTTGATGCTAAGCTAAAACTGTTCCCAGGAAAGCTCAGCTCGAAATGGATCGGACCTTACCTCATTTGACGAATCTTTGGAAATGGAGCTATCGAGATCAGTCCACTCAACCACAATTCAGAACCTTTCGTCGTGAATGGTCAGAAACTCAAACTGTTCATTGACCTTACCGATACAAATTCAGCTGAGGCATCCTTTACCCTCCATTCCCCCTGAGCTCATTACGCCTAGCCGATGGCGTAAAACTCAACGCTTAACAAGAGGCAACCCGTCTTTTTTGAAAAACACGAAACCTTTCTTGACATTCCTATGCTGAATTCATATTACACTTTAGGATTCATCCATTAAAACAGCCGACCCCACCTCAGGTACCCATACCCAAGCTTGAAATCGTCTGCAAACAGTCACCTCGACCCGTTCACCCACCCAGAACCTGTTCTAATGAATGATCTAAGCTGAACTCGAACCCACCTAATTTATAATGGAGACATTGCAAATCATAGGCATGGGGGGGTATGAAAGTGTAAAAATCCATGAAAATCATCTCACGAGAAAAGGTTTCATCAAAAAAAGCACATATCCCAAAGATACCAAAAAAATGAAAACTTGTTGAAAAAGAACAAAAAAATGAGAGGAGAGAAAATTTTGAGGCCATACAAATCTTGAGAATAAAGGGAAGAGTGAAAAATGTCAAGAAGGAGCACAAGTTGAAAAGAAAAAGAAAAGAGATAGTCATTAGTAAGAAATTAAGGAATTAACGGAGTTCTAGACCATATCAAGAAAAAGGAAATGAAAGAAGTGCTAATAAAACACAGAAGATATTAGTAGGAACGCTGATTCTAGGCCTCTTGGGCTATATTCCTAGGCTTAAAAATTCAAGTATCCACTAAGATCTGGATAGTCCTCAAGAGGTTGGGGAAAATGCGAAGCTTAAGTATTAGATCTAAGGCTTAGGGAGTATTCATCCTCATTAACTGACCTCTGGTTTACGGGACTCGGTAACCTAAGCACCCCAATTCACACACAGTCTGGTTCAATGCGCATAAGAATCATAATCATGCAAATGTGTTTAAATTGTTCTGAAAAATTCGCCTAGATTAGGAGCTGCCGATCAACACAAGTTGATTTGGACAAGTTCCCGACGTGGAGAGCTAGGAAATTCCCCTCGAAGATGCGCAATAACATATCATCTCCTCGGTGCTTGTCTCCTAGGATATCTACATATCCTAATGGGGGCATGTAAGCACCTTGTGCTAGTTCAGATGCCATGGGCAGCATTATCACAAAATGTCGATTGCCAAGGTCTGGATTTAGCTACAGAACACCATGGGCAGGATTATCTCAAAATCTCGAAAGCCCGAGTTCTGGGGGTTGCCATGGGCGGTGCTATCCCGAAGAATCGACTGCCAGGGACCCTTCGAGGATTAATGATGGGGACTAGGAATCCGATACAGATCGTGTTGAGAAGTCAATCCGAAGCTAGAAATAAAAAGAAAAGAGAGAGAGAAAACTCTCCAAATAAAGTAAATACCTCTGTCTCTCTCTTACAAAAATGCACTGCAAACTGAACCAAGGCTAAAATATGTTACAAGCACGGGTGCTTTAACCACGGAGTCCAACGAACCTTAGGATAGTTCCTGCAGGCCTTAAAAACCTTCGTGGCAGACTGAGGCTAGAGGTGGTTAGGTCCAGATCTTGGTTAGTACTTGAGTACCTCTAGGCCTACTTTTGGCATTCTAAACTACTCCACAATAGAAAGCACACATCACAATTTTGAGCATCAAAAATATTACATGGTCTAGAATCAAAGTTAAAACCTTAAAATTTTGCTAAGGGACTAGCAAAAGCTAGGCATGGGGGTATGATGGGAACACCATCATGAGCCCTAACTAGCTCATTTTGACCCAATGAAGAGAATAAAAGCTCCTACATAACCAACTGAAGGTCCTAATTCACTACATAACCTTTCTAAAAGAAAAGTAAGAAACAAGGGGTAAAACTGTAATTTTACCATTGCAGTACAACAACGGGTTTCCTCAAGGGCTAAACAAAGGTCAAAGGGTCTTAACAAGATAAAAAGTTGGTTGGATTTGACATAAAAGGGTTTATGTGTATCCTGTGAATTAAATGACTTCTTGAAACCCTAAAATAGACTCACTTGATTAACCAAGGTTATGGTCAAGATAAAATTCACCTAAACCCTCTAAAAATCATAAAAATATATTCTCTAGGGTTTAGAACTTTCAATTTGGCTATTGGAACCCATCGTAACCTAAAATGGGTCTCAGATAGATATTTGCCTTAAATTGGATTTTTGAATAAATTTTCTAGTCAAACATGGTCAAACCCAAAATGCAACTTCACCATTGGATTTCTTAGGTTCAAATTAAGTTTGTACCAAAACTTGAACCTAAGTTGAGTTTGCCTTGACCTAGTTTGCAAAAAGGTCCAACCTGATTACATTTGTACCCCTATCTTTCAAAAACCCTTACAAATGGCCTCCTAGATTCTTCATCATCTTCGTAATTAGGTCCCTCCACCATTATAGCAAAGAAATCCTACTGCAGTAAGCTTTAGAAGGTGGTTTCTCCCTGATTGCTCAGAGAATCCCCTTCAAAATTGGAAGGGAGATTCTCTGAGAAAATCCCTCCAATGTGAATCCAGTTTGATGCCCTAATTTCTTCCCAATCCCTCATGAGAATGCATGAGAGATTTGGATCTCTTTTGAGTTTCCTTCTCCGACGAGCATGCCTTGTTTGGAAGCCTGGCTTCGAAGCACAAATCCCCCTCCAGAGATCTATTTAAGAAGCCACAGATCCAACCGACTCCTCTAAGCTTAAATTCGACCAAAAACCCCCTCAATTTCTTCTCTCCTCCTCTGACCGATTCACTCATCAAGCTCTGGCGACCTTCCCTACTCTCCCCTGTCGCCTGACCACAATACCAGTAGCAGGCTCTTCCTTTTTGCTCTTGTCCACGTCGCACAGCACCCGCCGACGCCCTTATTTCCCCTTCATCCTCGCTGATCGTCTCTCTCTAAGCACCTTCGTCTCCGACGTCGACAATACACGCCCGACGCCTGATAACACTACATATGGGGGTGATAATTCTGTTACATAGGGTCCATCTTAAGAATAAAAGGCACAACATAAGTAGAATGGGAGCATTGCATGCATCATATACCAAGATTGCTTATAAAATTGTATTAATGGCCACTTGTGTAAGCACTTGTCAAAGCAAGCCTCAGATGAGCAATCAGACCGCACAGATGGATTCAGAATGATGAACGGAGTCCAACGAACTCAAGATCGGCCAAATTCGACATCCGGAGCTCCTACAATGGGCCCAAGAAGTTCTGACCGTTGATCTGATGATCAACAGCCCTCGTTCCGCCACGTCACCCCCCGTTCACCGCGCACCGCTGCCTCCCACAGCTGAGATCAAATCTCAGCCGTCGATCTTCGATCGAACGACCGAGAACCGTGCGCCCGCAGCTATCGCCACGACAAAGTAGCGGGCGTGGCACAACGGCGAGCGCGCACGCCCGCACGCAAGCAACGCGGGTTCGAGCCACACATGGTGAAGAATCGAAGACGGAGAGGCGCGCGGCAAAATTGGGCCGCCCGATCAGCAACGAGCGGCCAAGATCGCGCCACGCGGCGCACCCTAAGACAGCGAGTGCCCACGCACGCTCGCACGTCGGGCGACAACGCCCGCGTGCTCGAGGCGCGATCCAAGCGCGCCCAAGGGAGGATCTCAGCCGTCCAATCTTCGATCAGACCGCTCTCACGTAGCTGCCACGGATCAAGCGCAAAGAAGAACGGCGCGGGCGTGTGACCGACGGGCTGGAGGGCTTCACCGACGCTTTTGGAAGGGTTTTAGCGACGTCCCAGACGTCGCTAAAGCCCCTTCTTCTTTTAGAAAGCCCTTCTACCTATTTAAACCCCCTCCAACCACTCATTCAAGGCATTCACTTCCCTTTCAACTACTCTACCCCTCTCTTACCTAGCTTTAGGCCCTCTTGTAATCGTCGGAGACGACGAGCCACCGACAGAGCCTTCTCCACTGCCATGGCAGCCTCGCCGCTCTCCCCCTCTCCCTCTCTTTTCCTCTCTTTTAAGCTTTCCCTTACTTTTGTTTAAGCATGTATTTAATGTTGTAAGCTGTGAACTAAAGTTGGATGATTAATGAAGTTACTTTCCGTTCAGTGTTTACTTGATTTCCAATTTAAGTTGCATGATCAAGTAAAGAAACGACTCTAACCCTAATCTCTCTCTCTATATACTTCTCTCTCGCTTTTCAACCGCACCTTTCGCATGAAAAACCTTGCAATTTCCGTGACAACAAGTGATAAGAAAAATCTAATTTTCACGCCTCCCTGAGACCGATACTCGGACTCACCTCCGTTTCCTTACTTTAAAACCGACGTTGCAAGTGCGACTATAACGACACTTCTTAACACACACGCACGAGCGCACGTCAGTTTTTGGCGTGTTTTGTCACTTCCATTCCACATCCATTCTCACATCGTTTAATGCCCTGTTTTCCTTTTTACTTGATGGCTGCAGGAATTCGGGGCTTGGACGGCGAAGCAACGCATCCCACGATGATAACAAGGGTGTAGGCGCAACAAGGACCGATAGTGAGTAATTCTTCGCTCATGGTTGTTTGCTTGCGTGAAAAACTAAAAAAATTTGTAAAAATTGAAAAAAATTAGCGTGGTGTATGATTGCTTAACCCACATCCTTAACACATCACCCCACAAAAAATGTATACTCTAACATTCTGAATAAATTCTTGGAGTGTTCTTTTCTCTTTTTGAGTGGTGTTTGCAAAGCCACCGTGAGTTGACTTGGGCCGCACCACTCAACCCTAAAATTGACTCATCTAATAGAAGCTGCATGATCATTAGGATGAGTACATTAGGATTTTAGAGCCTCTACAGAATAAAAGGAAATCTACTTTCACCGAATTGTGTGCAGAACTTGACGTGCCCACTGAAACTTGTCTGAAAACATTAAGACACGTCAACCCTAAAAGACACTAAAGTAAGGATGAAACACTAAAAGACACCACATCTTAATCCTTGCTTGAAAATCATGTTTTGATAGAAGCACACACATTGAAAGTGGAAAATTAAGAGGCACCACCCCAATCAACGCCTCATCACATAACCCTAGCACAAGCACTATCCTAGACTTTTAAAACTGAGTAGACGTGCCCTAGGCAGGATTGAGTTAAGTCTCGAAAGGTGAGGTTTTGTTCACTGAGCACTTGGCTTTCATTCTCTTGGTAGAATCTGGTGACTAGGCTGCGGGGCAGTGTCAAACGATCGCGGTTGTGGGGTCTACGGAATCGGAGGCGCAAGCTAAAGGAAGAACCTTCCCTGCAATCCCCTCGTAATCAACCTAGCCAGATTAGCCTTGGGAAGGGGAGTCCAGTGCTTACGAACTTAATCACCCTTTGTGAGATTTCTAGGTCTCCTAAGGAATACCCCATAAGGACTAGGCTTGTTTGCTTGATTGAACATAATTCTCACATCTGTCGCTCTCCCGATCCCCTCCTGTTCTTCTCTAGTGTATGCACGGGAGATGCTCACTGCATCCCGAGTTGTTTGTTTTGGGGTAGGAATCTAGGCGACGTAATTCTGTTAGGAACATGGCTGAACCTAAGGTAGATGAGGCTAAGGATCAACCCCCACCAGACACAATGGCCATCATCCAAGCCCAAATTAATGCAAACCACCGGCTTCAGCAACAACAAATCCACACCATCATGCAAGCCATACAACGGTTACAGAACCCACAAGAACAACCACCACCACCTTTCCAAGGCGCACAAGGGCAACCACCACTCGATGTACCACCATTTCAGGATCAACCGAGGCCCCTCTGCGATTTCTATAACCCCTCCGCTATTAGAGTCGAGCCACACCTTAGGATCCCCGAAGGGGGAGATGATTTTGAGCTGAAACCGAATGTCTTAAGTCTGATCCAGAACCACTTTCATGGAAGCTCAAATGAGGACCCCTTCCGGCATCTAGAGGATCTCAACCGCATAGCACGAACTATGAAACCTAGGAACATTAGCCTTGACATTGTCCTAATCAAGATGTTTCCCTTCTCATTAAGAGACAAGGCTTCTCACTGGCTTAGAACCCTAGGTAGGCCCATCACCACCTGGGAAGAACTGAGGCATGCATTTTTAAAGAAATTCTTCCCCATAGGAAAGACCAATGCCCTCAGAAGAGCTATTACTACCTTTACACTCCAGGGTGGGGAATAGTTTCATGAGGCGTGGGAAAGATTTAATGAACTCTTGAGGAAATGCCCACACCACGAAGTACCAAGGTGGCAATTGGCCCAGATTTTCTACCATGGTCTGGACAGCAACCTACGAAACTTCGTCGATGCCTCATGCAGGGGGAATTTCCTGAACAAGGACGGGGAGAGCGCGTTTGAGCTCTTTGAGTCTATGAGCGAGAATTCGCTCAACAATGCCTCCATGACCCAGTTTAACAGGTCCAGTCAACCCTGTGGTGAAATTTATGAGGTACAAGCAAATTCTGGAATGGTTGACATGGACATCATTGCCAAGAAACTAGATCGAGTGGAATTGGTGGACAAAAAGATTGATGAGCTTCTGAACTAGACCAGGAACCCCTTACAACCCTTCTCCCTAGCAAAGGGAGCACATAATGTTGACCTGGTCCAGCCCTTAACCCAACTGAACCTGGAACAACCCTTGACCACATTCCAGGGAGGGACATTTGCTCCCTCAACCCTTGATTACTCTCTTCCCTCTCCATCGACATCGGCTATCCTTGAAGATGTGCAAGCTGTCCAAGGTTATGGGAAACCTAACCCTTTCTCCAACACGTACAACACTGGCTAGCGTAATCACCCCAACTTTGGTTGGACAAACCAAAAACCACCACAATTCCAAAACCAACCTAGGCCAAACCAGCAACCACACTAGCCCCCCTATCAGCAAGGACCACCAGTTAGACCCCAATATAATTGAATAGGGCGGCCCCTCCCCCACAAAACCAAATGGACACCCTAATAAAAAAGATGGTTGACATGAACCAAAAACATCCTCTTTGGGTATCCACCCTCTTTCCTTCTCCGGCGAGCCGTCGGAGATGATTGCGTGCTCTCCACACACTAGAAAGTTCGGCCAGCACCTATAAAAGAATCCCCAAACCCGACCGATGAATTCCAGACTTGTCTTGGCAGAGATTCCCCCAAATTTTCCTCTCTTCCACCTCCGACCAAGGAACCCGCAAGCTCCGGCGACCTCCTCCCTTCCTTCTCATCGCTCTGCTGCCATACCAGTAGCAGAGTCTACTTCGCCTCTTCCTCCCGCATCGCGCTGTACCAAGCACGCGTTCCCCCGACCTCTTCCTCGTCGCCGCTCCCTCCCTCAGGGTTCTTCTTCTCTGACGACGGCAGCTACGCGCCGTCCACTCCGCTGCCTCCCTCCCTTCCAGAACACTCCAGATACATTCTCCATCTTCCCCCCTCTCTGTTCCCCCTTACATTTCATTTAATTGCCCCTCGACACTGCCTGACCACCCTCATCTTCCACGTCACCGACCGATCTCCGGCGAGCCGCCCCCATCATTCCGCCCTCCACACACCTCGCCAACCGTCTCATAAGCTCCGCCTCACCACAAGGAACAACCTCCGCCCATCCACCAGCCCTCTACGACTCCACCACAGCCCCCCGAACACCCCCACACTTCCAGTCACAGGATGAACTAGGCACGCACGCCTAGGCCGTCTCACGACCTGCTTCACCGTGCACCACCTTCACCGTGCCACGACGAAGGTCCCCAGCTGGTCTTATTAAGCCGAAAGGCTTATTTTGTGTTTGACAGTATTTCAGCCCCTGCCGCCATTGACGGTTGAAGCAGCTTCGGAGTAGCTCCAGGCTTCAGGTGCAGCGGACTCAGGTAAGCAGTGCGAAGTCATCTGGTCCAGCAAGAAGCGTAGCGAAGTCTGCAGCCTTGGCAAGCGAAGAAGAGTCTTCTGCGGGTGCGTGCGAGAGTGGGGCAGGACTAATAGTCCCACATCGGCGAAATACAAAGCACGGGTATGATATAAATTGGATTTGTGTTATCTTCTCTTCGCCTCCTAACTCACAGGGGTGAGGTCCCTCACCTTATGCACGCTCGCCTCGTCCGCGGTTTCATCTCGCGGATCTGGTGGGCTCTGACCCGACCCATTCTGAGCACACCTCGCGCATCACTCACACGCCGGTGCGCCTAATCCTGGGTGCGAAATCTGACCCGATTACACGTGGCTCTGGGAGAGCGTCCTTGAGTGAATTGCAGAGAAAGAGAGAGACGCGCGGGTAGAGGGACAGGGTAGGTTTTCCTTCCTCGTTGTGCAGGCAGGCCGAGCATTGAAGAGAAGAAACTTAGCCACAGAAGAAGAAGAAGAAGCAGAAGAAGAGGCTGAGCGAGGCAGAGAAGAGAAAGAAGAAAGAAGGACTGTAGAGAGAAGGAAGAAGACCAAGGAAGGAGAAGCCTTCACAGGAAAGAGAAAAGAAGAGAAATAAGTTCAAGGAAGAAGAAGAGCCTACGATGAAGAAGAAGAAGAAGGCAGAAGAGAGAAGAGAATGCAAAAATCAGAGAAGGCCAAGATAGAATCAAAACAGGAAGAAGAATAGTTGCATTTAAGACGTCTGATATAGAAATCAGACGTCTAATCCTGTTATGTTTTAGCAATTCTTTTATAACTCTCTCTCTTTGAATCAATTGTTTTTCATTTAAAAGTTGTATTCTTTAATTTTTAAAAGTACTCAGATTGCTCCCTATGTTCGACCTCGGATACTCCGGTTTTCGAGTAATAAAATTCTCTATTTGTTTGAATGCTTTTTCAGCTATATTACGTGTTATCTTTTAAAACCCGATTGAGCGCGATAAACATTTTGGCATCGTTGCCGAGGAGCAACGGACACTTTTAAAGCTTTTGATTACAACTTTTCTATCCAATATTTGACCTAACTCCTCTCTTTTGTTGTGCTCAAACAGGGAAAGCAAAAAGGAAAGAAGAGCAGCTGCACAACAGACACTCCAAGGAACAGGTAATTTCCATAAGCCCTCCCTCTTAACTCTCTCAAAATCTGAAAAGAAAAAAAAGGGAACAATCAACTTAGGGCTACCTCTTTCATATTTAGTAACTCATCAAGTTGCCTGATTTTCATTTCAACACATTTTTATCTGCTCATCCAACTAAGGTAACTAGGGCTAAAACTTTCTTGATTGAGCCCTAGGTGCTAAATTCTGAGGCAACTAAATTGGACCCACTAGAGCCAATTTAAGGATTACAAAGCTAGGGTTTTTAGAGACACATCTTCTCTTAAACAAAGAAATAAATTTTTCCAAAAAGAGGTGTGCCTAAACCTTGTTTGAAAAGATCTATACAAGAGGAACCCTAAGCAAATCAGGCTTTTAATCCATTTGAACCCTAAAAGAAAGGACCTAAAAGCTCTCAAAGGAACAAGAGGTGAAGTTGATCCCTTGGGACAACCAACCTTAAAATTAGGTCACTTTTTCACTCAAAATACCTAAAAGTTCAAGTGGAACATTAAGCACCTTGATCTTAAAATAAAAAAGGTAGACTTAAGAAGTCAAGGTCTCCATTCTGGTCTACCTGGAACCGCAGTGACAAGAGAGGTCGGGTGGGGGAAACCCTGTAACTCGTGGGGACGCTCTACCGTGTAGGGGTCTTTGCGGGACTCTCCCTCTCTGGCTGCCCAGGTATTTCTCAAGTGGAAGACCTTTCTGACTAAGGGGTCCATCCGCCCTGAACCTCTATAGTCACCCAACAATTTTTGGGTGTCTTGATTGGGTCCAGCACCTTCTAATCTCATCACATCCTTCGGTGCATGTTCGGTAGGAGGTCCTTAAGTCCTCCTTTAGAAATTCACTCTCGTCGAGGCCAAGCCTCGACGCCCTTGTTTGTGCAGCAACCCCACCACATAAATCTTTCATCTGATTCAGACCCTGGTTCTCCTTCTTCTTCCATCATGACACAACCCATTGAAGAGGAGAATAACCTTGAACACCAACTTCAACACCTTAATGATCTCTTTCAGAACTTTGTAAACCCACTGCAGTGACCTATGATGCGAGATCACTATAAACCCGCTGCGGTGGCAATCGAACCTCGAGTACGAATCCCGATTGGAGGACCTGATTCTGAACTGAAGCCCAATATGATTCATGCCATACCGAAGTTTCATGGGCTTAACTCTGAGGATCCATTCCAACACATTAAACAACTCAAGCATCTGGCCCAGACCTTCGGGTCAGATCTACAAAATCGGGATATCCTACTCATGAAAATGTTTTCGTTCTCCCTCTTGGACAAGGCCGCACATTGGTATCAAACTCAGACCCGTCCGATCAACACATGGGAGGAACTTCAGTCCGAATTTTTGAAAAAATTCTTCCCCGTTGGCCAGACGAATGCCTTGCGCCACCAGATCACTCATTTCACTCAACAACCGGGAGAACCTCTTCACGAAGCATGGGATCAATTCTTAGATCTCATGCGAAAGTGCCCCCATCACGGAGTTCCTAAGTGGGAACAAGTCCAGTCTTTTTACCAGGGACTCCGTGAAGACATTCGTTTATTCGTCAATGCAACGTGCGGAGGAAACATCATGGGTCAACATGAAGACACGGTGTGGGAGATTCTCGAAATCATGTGCGAGAACTCCATAAATAATGACTCCATGGGCTTATTCGATAGGACGAATGCCCGCACATTAACGAATCTAAGAGGGACACATGAGATGTAGGACCTGTCCACTTCCGTCGACTTGGAACTGATGGCCAGTCTGTTGGACAAGGTTTCTATCATAGAAAAGAAGGTGGACGAGCTAACTCGACATTTGCAGCAAGCCACTTCTGCGCAAAACTCTTTGCACGACCACCTCTGGCAAGGGAAACTGTGCAAAACATCTATCACCAATCTGCCAAGGGGATGGACCCATATCCACCCCCGTTTGCCTCTCAGACCGGAGTGACCTCCGATCCATTCTACTCGAGTTGGGGGAACTCTGAACCCTCGTATTCTGACTTTCCTGAGGTTCCTCAGAACTGCGAGGACCTCAATGCCATCCAGAATGACCCATTCTCCAATACCTACAACCCTGGATGACGAAATCATCCTAACATTCAGTGGGCGGGAAATTCTCAAAGACCACCATATCAACCCCATCCACAAGCCCCTCGTCCATATCAGCCACCTCAGCCTCGGCCCAATCCCACCTACCAATCCGAGAAAAACCAGGATCAACTGACTCTTATCCTTCAAGCACTGGCTGACATTCAAAAGACAAATACGGCAATGCAAAAACAGCACAAGGATGAGATCACAGAGGTTCTCAACCAACTGGCCCAGATGGCAAATTCCCGCCAACCTGGCACCCTTCCTTCGCAACCTCTGCCCAACCCAAATAACGTGCTAACCCAGAAGCGCATTATGAATCCAAATTCAGGCCAAGCACATTTGATTTATCAGGCCCCTGCTGCTCCATCGCCAGACGGGATGGAAGCTTCGACATCTTATGCGGGATTTCAGCAGCAGCCACCCCTCCTACCAAACCCAAACCAGAATCAGGCCGGATTAAACTCTGTAACAACACGTAGTGGTAAAACAACCCAAGACCCACATTATCCGAACCACTCCAAGCCTGATAATAGCCAAGACCCTAGGATAGTCATCCAAGATACTACTGTCCCAGATCAAGAACCTGGACCTATCCTAGAGGAACCAACTAGGATCCCATTTCCTGAGGCCTTGACCAAAGAAAAAAGGATAACCAAACCCGTGGCCCCTGAGGAGGATCTGGTCAAGCTCTTTGAACAGGTCCAGATAAACATCCCATTGATGGATGCAATTCGCCACATACCAGCTTACGTAAGATTCTTGAAAGACATGTGTACACCTAAACGTAAGCCGCGAACCAAGGATGGGAATCCAATCATACTGTCAGAGCAAGCCAGCTCTGTCATCTTGAGCAAACTCCCACCCAAGGCTAAAGACCCAGGAACTCCCTTGATTTCTTGTAAAATTGGTGAAACCCAATTTGATAGAGCCTTACTAGACCTAGGTGCCTCCATAAATTTAATACCTACATCCCTCCTTGACCACCTTGAAGAATCTGAACTTAAACCCACTGAGGTGACATTGCAGTTAGCCAATCGATCCATCAAGTCACCTAGAGGAATACTTGAGGATGTCATTGTTAGGGTACGAGATTTCTATTTCCCAGTGGACTTCATAGTATTGGACATGGATGCACCGAAGAACCCAAGGGACACACCAATCATATTAGGGAGACCCTTTTTGGCCACTGCTAGGGCCAACATAAACTGCGAAGAGGGCCAGATAGAATGAAAATTTGGGAATCAAAACCTGAAGATTGACATTTTTAAGGCCCAACAAGGGATTAATTGCGGGGTTATAGAGGAAATATGTGATATCAGAGCCGTGGTTGATGAATTGCATATAAAGGACAACCTGATTATCCCTAATCAACCACTAGAGAATCAAAACCCGCTAACAGAGGAGTGTGAACATGATCTAGACACACCTATGACTCCTACCATTGCTCCTGATACAAACCTCGAACCACCCACTGCTGCTGACAATCCTATCATGGAACTCAAGCCCCTTCCTGAACATCTGAAGTATGTCTTTTTGGATTCAAATCAGATGTTTCCTGTGATTATCAACTCTCGACTCACACCTGACCAGGAACTCCGTTTGATTTCTGATCTCCAGCAACATCGTAGAGCCATTGGATGGACTCTCGATGATTTGACTGGTATAAGCCCTTCATACTGCACACATCGAATCTACACAGAAGAAGGCGCACGACCTTCAAGAGAAATGCAAAGATGCCTAAACCCTAACCTACAGGAGGTCGTGAAAAAGGAGATCATAAAGTGGTTAGATGTAGGGATCATCTACCCGATCTCCAACAGTCGTTGGGTGAGTCCAATACAGGTGGTGCCTAAAAAGGCAGGACTTACCATTATCACGACTGAAGCCAGAGAAGTCATTCCTACCCAGATAGCTAACTCGTGGAGAGTCTGCATTGATTACAGAAGACTAAATTCCTCCACGAAGAAGGATCATTTCCCACTACCGTTTATTGATCAGATCCTCGAGAAACTAGCGGGAAATAAGTTCTTCTGCTTTCTTGACGGGTACTCCGGTTACAACCAGGTGGCAATCCATCCAGAGGACCAAGAAAAGACCACATTCACCTGCCCCTTCGGGATGTACGCGTTTTGAAGGATGCCTTTCGGTCTCTGCAATGCACCTGCAACTTTTCAGCGGTGCATGCTTGCCATATTCTCAGATATAGTAGGTGACTATCTGGAAGTCTTCATGGATGACTTTTCAATTTTTGGAGCATCATTTGACGATTGCCTCCAACACTTGGTCAAAATACTCAGGCGGTGCATCGATGTGAATTTGGTTCTTTCCTGGGAAAAGAGCCATTTCATGGTGCCTGAGGGAATTGTCCTGGGACATTTAATCTCGGAGAAAGGCATCCAAGTGGATCGAGCTAAGGTTAACCTGATTTCCAAGCTCCCTATGCCTAGCTCGATTAAGGACATCCGATCTCTTTTGGGGCACGTCAGTTTTTACCATCTATTTATCCCTGATTTCTCCAAAATCGCGCGCCCCCTGACCAATCTTCTCTCCAAGGATGTGCCTTTCGAAATTTCCAAGGAATGCACTCAAGCATTTGAGGTCCTACGTGACCGAGTCACCCAAGCCCCAATCCTACAATCCCCTGAGTGGTCTCAACCCTTTGAGATCATGTGCGATGCATCTGACTTCGCTGTAGGAGCGGTTTTGGGGTAGAAAATTGACGGGAAACCTGTGGTCATTTACTACGCCAGCAAAACACTGGATGAGGCTCAGCGTAACTATACGGTTACTGAGAAAGAGCTACTAGCTGTAGTATTTGCCCTAGAAAAATTCAGATCATACCTTCTGGGTTCCCGTGTTATCATATACTCGGATCACACAGCTGTGAGGCATCTCCTTGCAAAGAAGGACGCGAAACCTTGATTAATCCAATGGATCTTGCTGTTGCAAGAATTTGACCTTGAGATTCGCGACAAGGTAGGAAAGAAAAATGTGGTAGCTGATCACTTGTCCCTCCTTCCTTCTGAAATAATTGACCCTTCCGGACCTATCACAGAATATTTTCCTGATGAGCATCTCCTGACTATCAGTACAAGTCTTCCATGGTTCGCTGATATAGTTAATTACCTGGCATCACATAAGATTCCGTCTGATTGGCCGAAGGCCAAAAAGGACAAATTACGTTCCGATGCCAAGTATTACCTATGGGAAGACCCGTATCTATTCCGCATTGGTGCTGATCAGATAATTCGACGGTGCGTCGCAGAAGTGGAAATCAAAGATATACTCTCATTCTGCCATGACCAGGCATGCGGTGGACATTTCTCAGGACATAAAATCTCATCAAAAGTCCTCCAATGTGGCTTTTACTGGCCCACAATTTTCAAGGATGCATACGATCACTGTAAGGCATGTTCCCGTTGCCAGACTCTGGGCAACATGAGCCATCGAGACATGATGCCTCTACAGCCGATCTTGATATGCGAAATTTTTGATATTTGGGGGATTGATTTCATGGGACCCTTCCCGATCTCGGATGGCTTCGAATACATCTTACTCGCAGTTGACTATGTTTCCAAGTGGATAGAAGCCATTCCGACCCGAACCAACAATCATAAAGTTGTTTTAAAATTCATTCATCAAAACATTTTCTCAAGGTTCGGGATCCCACGTGCTATAATTTCTGACGGAGGGACCCATTTTACAAACGCTCAGTTCAGGTCACTGATGACCAAATATGGGGTGTCACACCAAATCTCTACTCCTTACCACCCCCAAACTAATGGTCTAGCTGAGCTATCTAACAGAGAGATCAAGAAGATCCTACCTGATAGAAAAGATTGGTCTTCTCAGCTTCCGGAAGCATTGTGGGCCTATAGGACCGCTCACAAGACCCAATTAGGAATGTCTCCCTTCAGACTAGTGTACGGAAAGGCATGTCACCTCCCCGTCGAGTTGGAGCATAAAGCCTATTGGGCAGTACGGACCTATAATCTAGATCTTTCTAAGGCTGGAACCCACAGAAGACTTCAAATGAGCGAGATCGATGAATTACGCCACGACGCGTATGAGAACTCGCGAATTTATAAAGAATGGGTTAAAGCTTTTCACGACAAACACATTTCTAGAAAGGTCTTTCATCCTGGTCAAAAGGTTTTACTCTTTGATGCCCGACTCAAATTATTCCCAGGAAAGCTAAGATCTAAGTGGGTCGGACCCTACCTAGTCCGACAAATCTTCGAAAATGGAGCCATTGAAATCAGCCCACTCAGCCGACTTCATCTCAGGTATCCCTACCCGAGATTAGAACTCGTTCGCAAGTCACTTCGACCCATTCACTCACCGCACACCTATCCTAATGCATGAACTAAGCTGAAATCGAACCCACCTAATTTACAATGGGGACATTGCAAATCTTAGGCATGGGGGGTATGAAAGTGCAAAATATCACAAAAATTCATATCAAGAAAGGGTTTCGATTAAAAAAAAACAGAGAGACTTGAAGGAGGGGAGGAACAATTCAGGGTCATACAAATGAGAGGAGGAAAAGAGTAAAATGCCAAAAAAGGAGCACAAAATGAAAATGGAAAGAAATAGTCATTAGTAAAATATTAAGGAATTAACTGAAGTTCTAGACCAGATCAAGAAAAAAAAATAAAAGAAAAAGTGCTAAGGAGACATAACAAGAGATTAGCGGGAACGCTGATCTTAGGCCTCTTGGGCTAGATTTGTTAGTTTAAAAATTCACGTATCTGTTAAAATCTAGATAATCCTCAAGAGGTTAAGGAAAATGCGAAGGTTGAGTATTAGGTCTAAGGCTTAGGAAGTATTCAGCCTCGTTAACTGACCTCCGATTTGTGGGATTCGGTAACCTAAACACCCCAAATTCACACACAGTTTGGTTCAGTGCGCATAAATATCCAAATCATGCAAAAGCGTTTAATGTTCTGAAAAAGTCACCTAGATTAGGAGCGGCCAATCAACACAAGTTGATTTGAACGAGTTCCCGGCGTGGAGAGGCGAGAAATTTCCCTTGAAGATGCGTAACAACATATCGTCTCCTTGGTGCTTGTCTCTTAGGATATTTAAATATCCTACTAGGGGCATGTAAGCACTCTGCTGGTTCAGATACCATGGGCGGCATTATCACGAAATGCCGATCGCCAGGGTTTGAATTCGGCCATGGAACGCCATGGGCGGGATTATCTCGAAATCTTGAAAGTCAGGGTTCTGGGGGTTGCCATGGGTGGGATTATCCCGAAATCTCGAAAGCCAGGGACCCTTGAGGATTGATGATGGGGACGAGGAATCCGATACAGACCGTGTTGAGAAGCTAATCCGAATCTAGAAATAAAAAGAAAAGAGAGAGAAAAGCTCTCCAAACAAATAAATCTTCTATCTCTCTTACAAAAAACGCGTTGCAAACTGAACTTAGGCTAAAAATGTCTCAAGCACAGGTGCTTTAACCGTGGAGTCCAACAAACCCTAGGTTAGTTTCTGTGGGCCGTAGAAACCTTTGCGGAGGACTGAGGCTAAAGCGGGTCAGGTCCGGATTTTGGTTGGTACTTGAATACCTCTAGGCCTATTGTCGGCATTCCTACCTAATCACAAAAGATAAGGAGAAGTACTTATCATGATTGTTGACAGACACTCAGGGTCTAGAACAAAAGTTAAAACCTTGAAATTTTGCTAAGGGACTAGCAAAAGGTAGGCATGGGGGTATGATGAGAACCTCATCATGAGCCATAACTAGCTCATTTTAACCCAATAAAGAAGATAAAAGCTCCCACATAACCTATAAGAAGGCCTAAATGAAGGAATAAGTGCTCTGAGAAGAAAACATGAAATAAAGGTTAAAACTACAATTTTACCATTGCAGTACATAAATGGGATTTCTCAGAGGCAAAACATAGGTCAAATGGTCTAAATAAGATAAAAAGTGGGTTGAGTCAATCAGAAATGGGTTCATGTGCAATTTAGGAATTAAATGACATTTGGTAACCCTAAAACAGACCTGCTTAAATCAACAAGGTTCCGGTCAGGATAAAAATCAAGTAAACCCTCTAAAAATCATGTAAAAATATTCCTTAGGGTTTAGAACACTTAATTTGACCTTTGGAACCTAGTTTGACCTAGATTAGGGTCCTAGCTCATCAACTAACCTAAGTTGGGTTTTTACTTAAAATGTCCAGTCAAACGTGGTCAAACCTAAAATCCAACTTCACCATTAGATTCCTTAGGTCAAAATTATGTTTTTACCAAAATTTGGACCTAAGGGGAGGTCATCTTGACCTACTTTGCAATTTAGTACACCCAAATCATAATTTGGCCCCTATCTTTTGAAAATCATTGCAGAGAGCCCCCTAATTTCCTCGCCACCTTTGCAATCAAGTCCTGCCGCCATTGTTAAGGCAGAATCGACCTCCTGCGAGGTTTAGAGAGGGAATACTCTCTGATTCCTCAGAGATCCCCTCCCAGAAATGGAAGGGAGATTCTCTGAGGAATTCCCTTCCATCTAAGGCCAATCATGATCTCTGGTGTGAACCCAATCTCTCGTGCAGACGCACGAGGGATTTGGGTATCCACCCTCTTTCCTTCTCCAGCGAGCCGTCGGAGATGATTGCGTGCTCTCCACGCACTAGAAAGCTCGGCCAGCACCTATAAAAGAATCCCCAAACCCGGCCGATGAATTTCAGACTTGTCTTGGCGGAGATTCCCCCAAATTTTCCTCTCTTCCATCTCCGACCAAGGAACCCGCAAGCTCCGGCGACCTCCTCCCTTCCTTCTCGTCACTCTGCTGCCATACCAACAGCAGAGTCTACTTCACCTCTTCCTCCCACGTCGCGCCGTACCAAGCGCGCATTCCCCCGACCTCTTCCTCGTCGCCGCTCCCTCCCTCAGGGTTCTTCTTCTCCGACGACGGCAGCTACGCGTCGTCCACTCCGCTGCCTCCCTCCCTTCCAGAACACTCCAGATACATTCTCCATCTTCCCCTCTCTCTGTTCCCCCTTACATTTCATTTAATTGCCCCTCGACACTGCCTGACCACCCTCATCTTCCACGTCACCGACCGATCTCCGGCGAGTCACCCCCATCATTCCGCCCCTCCACACGCCTCGCCAACCATCTCATAAGCTCCGCCTCACCACAAGGAACAACCTCCGCCCATCCACCAGCCCTCTACGCCTCCACCACAGCCCCCTGAACACCCCCACACTTCCGATCACAGGATGACCTAGGCATGCATGCCTAGGCTGTCCCACGACCTACTTCACCGTGCACCACCTTCGCCGTGCCACGGCGAAGGTCCCCAGCTAGTCTGATTAAGCCGAAAGGCTTCTTTTGTGTTTGATAGTATTTCAGCCCCTGCCGCCATTGACGGTCGAAGCAGCTTCGGAGCAGCTCCAGGCTTCAGGTGCAGCGGACTCAGGCAAGCAGTGCGAAGTCATCTGGTCTAGCAAGAAGCGCAGCGAAGTCTGCAGCCTTGGCAAGCGAAGAAGAGTCTTCTGCGGGCGCGCGCGAGAGCGGGGCAGGACTAATAGTCCCACTTCGGTGAAATACAAAGCACGGGTATGATATAAATTGGATTTGTGTTATCTTCTCTTCGCCTTCTAACGCACAGGGGTGAGGTCCCTCACCTTACGCACGCTCGCCTCGTCCGCGGTTTCATCTCGCGAATCTGGTGGGCTCCGACCCGACCCATTCTGAGCACACCTCGGGCATCACCCACACGCCGGTGCGCCTGGTCCCGGGTGCGAAATCCGACCCGATAACTTGTGGCTCTGGGAGAGCGTCCTTGAGTGAATTGCAAAGAAAGAGAGAGACGCGCGGGTAGAGGGACAGGGTAGGTTTTGCTTCCTCGTTGTGCAGGCAGGCCGGGCGTTGAAGAGAAGAAACTTAGCCACAGAAGAAAAAGAAGAAGCAGAAGAAGAGGCTGAGCGAGGCAGAGAAGAGAAAGAAGGACTGCAGAGAGAAGGAAGAAGACCAAGGAAGGAGAAGCCTTCATAGGAAAGAGAAAAGAAGAGAAAGAAGTTCAAGGAAGAAGAAGACCTGTAGATCAGAAGAAAAGAAGAAGAAGAGCCTACGAAGAAGAAGAAGAAGGCAGAAGACAGAAGAGAGAAGAGAAAGCAAAAATCAGAGAAGGCCAAGACAGAATCAAAACAGGAAGAAGAATATTTGCATTTAAGACGTCTGATATAGAAACCAAACGTCCAATCCTGTTATCTTTTAGCAATTCTTTTTATAACTCTCTCTCTTTGAATCAATTGTTTTTCATTTAAAAGTTGTATTCTTTAGTTTTTAAAAGTACTCAAATTGCTCCCTGTGTTCGACCTCGGATACTCCAATTTTCGAGTAATAAAATTCTCTATTTGTTTGAACGCTTTTTTGGCTATATTACAACGTATTATCTTTTAAAACCCAATCGAGCGCGATAAACAGTCTTTATGGATGATTTCTCTATATTCGGGAATTCATTCGACCATTGTCTGAGAAACTTGGAGAAGATCCTGAAACGATGTATCGAGGTTAATCTGGTGTTAAGTTGGGAAAAGAGCTATTTTATGGTTCAAGAAGGAATTGTCCTTGGTCACATCGTATCGCATAGGGGCATCGAGGTAGATCGGGCTAAGGTTGATTTGATTTCCAAACTTCCTCCACCTAGCTCGGTCCGACAGATTCGCTCATTCCTAGGACATGTTGGCTTCTACCGAAGGTTCATTAAAGACTTTTCCAAGCTTTCCAAACCCTTGACCGACCTTCTAGCCAACGACGCCATATTCCACATGTCTTCTGATTTCATCCAGGCTTATCACACCCTCCGGGACTTAGTCTCCACAGCACTTGTACTTCAGCCCCCGGACTGGTCCCAGGACTTTGAGATTATGTGTGATGCATCAGATTTTGCCATAGGAGCTGTCCTGAGACAAAGGCAAGACAAGAAGCCCGTGGTGATCTACTACGCGAGCAAAACGTTGGATGAGGCCTAACAAAATTATACGGTCACAGAGAAAGAATTGCTCATTGTAGTCTTTGGACTTGAAAAGTTCCGATCGTACTTGTTGGGATCCCACGTGACTATTTACACTAACCATTCAGCCATCCGACACCTGTTGGCCAAGAAGGACGCAAAGCCCAGGCTCATCAGATGGATCCTCCTTTTGCAGGAATTTGACCTGGAAATCCGTGATAAGGTATGCTGACTACGTCAACTACCTAATTGTAGGATAAACCCCAATGAACACAGTCTGGCTGTGCAAGACAAGAGACTGCCATGGTATGCTGACTACATCAACTACCCAATTGTAGGACAAACCCCGCACAGCTGGTCCAGACAGCAACGGGACAGGTTCTTGGCTGAGGCCAAGCACTATTTCTGGAATGATCCCATGTTGTTTCGCCTCTGTGCTGACCAGATCATCAGGAGGTGTATCCCCAAAGACGAAGTTCAGAGTGTGCTTTCCTTCTGTCATGACCAGGCTTGTGGTGGCCACTTCTCTGGAAAGAAAACATCTGCAAAGGTTCTACAGTCTGGATTTTACTGGTCGTCCCTATTTAAGGATGCACACAACTTTGCCAAGACTTGCTCACGCTGCCAAATGCTGGGGACCATGACCAAGAAAGATATGATGCCCCTCCAACCCATTTTGATTGTCGAAATCTTCGACGTTTGGGGTATCGATTTTATGGGCCCCTTTCCACCATCCAAAGGCTTCGAGTACATCCTAGTCTCAGTAGACTATGTTTCCAAATGGATTGAAGCCGTCGCCACCTGCCGATGCGATCACAGGACTGTCATGGACTTTGTTAAGCAGAACATCTTTTCCCGATTTGGAATACCCAAGGCCATGATCAGTGATGGTGGAAGCCATTTTATCCATTCCCAATTTCGTGCCCTACTTAGAAAATATGGGGTGAACCACCGCATTGCTACCCCGTATCATCCACAAACAAATGGGCAGACCGAGGTCTTAAATAGACAAATCAAGAACATTTTATAGAAGACTGTGAGACCTGACAAGAAAGACTGGTCCACACGACTAGATGATGCCCTGTGGGCATACAGGACCGCTTTCAAGACCCCGATAGGCATGTCGCTTTATCGCCTGGTCTTTGGCAAAGCCTACCATCTTCCTGTCGAATTGGAACACCGGGCTTACTAGGCTGTCAAGCAATGTAACATGGATTCCCAGTAAGCCAGTGCTCAGAGGACGCTCCAATTATCTGAGCTCGAAGAAATTCGTTGAGACGCTTTCGAAAATAGTCGACTATATAAGGAGAAAATGAAAGCCGTCCACGACCGACTCATTCATAGAAAAACCTTTGAGCCTAACCAGCAAGTCTGGCTATTTGACACCTGCCTAAAACTCTTCCCGGGGAAACTCAGGTCCAAATGGATAGGACCATTTCGGGTGGTTAAGCCTTACTCTAATGGGGCGATTGAAATCACTGATCCTAACACTAGACACACTTTTACAGTTAATGGTCAAAGATTGAAACACTTCCTTGCCCAGGTTCCCCCAAAGGAGAGTGTCACCCTCGTTGAGGGATGACACAAAGCACCGCCCAACTGGAGGCGTTAAACTCAACGCTTTCTGGGAGGCAACCCAGAGGATTCAGACTGATCCGATATTTTACGTCACTCAAGTACTATCTTTTTGAACCCTTTTGCATCCATATATTTGCCAATGAGGACATTGTCCAACTTAAGCATGGGGGGGTGGTAAATTGCACAATCCCGAGGTCATTTAATCAATTTGAATAAAATAAAATTAAAAAAAAAAATTTGAATTTAGGAAGAAACTTAGGTATTAGTAACTTGTCAATAGTGGGAAATAATACAAAAAGAACTTAAACACTTAAACTTTTCAGGCCATCTGGCTTAATCAGCCCTAGTGTCCATTAAAATATGGATTTAGCTTCGAATCCTTGCAACCTTAAGCTATTCTAATCCACCTACTAAATAAGGTGATAAGCATACGACTTATCAACTCACCCTCTAACTCAGAAAAACTTTGAGTCTAAGCATCTGCATATATTTTTACACAGACTCACTCCTCGAAGATTTTGACACAAATTGGGTAGCTAATAAACTCTCTAGGGTGGTATGGCAGGCAAGTTATCGTGGGTAACAGCCCATTGGCAGGTTGTCCAAAACCCAGCCACGGGACCATTTCTTCTTCATTGCCTCTAGGTACATTTGAGATCAGGGAAGCCACCTACGAAAAAAAAAAAGGAGAAAAAAAGAAAATAAACCACACTTCACCGCACGAGTATGGCCAGCAAGTGATCGTGGGTAACAGCCCATTGGTCGGTTGTCCAGATCCCAGCTCAATAACTGTACAAAAAGAACCAAAACACTTAAGGAAGAAGCGGGGAAGTAGTACAAGTAGGGGAGATATACACTGGAAAAATCCTTGTGTTGACCCCAATTAAAACAAACGTAGGAAACAAGCTACCAATCAAACAAATACACCTTCAGGCAAATATATTTCCTCTTCCGGTCACCGAGGGGCGTAGAAACCCGAAGTCTGTCTGAATTACTGTTAAGTGAGTCTATCACAATCTTCACACCAAAATGCTTAGCACTTAGGGTTTTGACCGAGTTTTGGGTGGGTGGGTTGGGTAGCTGTAAAAAGTTACCAACCCACGTTGAATTCCGAAAAAATTCTATATATATATATATATATATATATACATTTAAACAAGGATTCGAGCGATTCGTATTTTGGCAGACACCCGGGTGCTGCTTAGTCTTTGTAGATTAAGATCTTGGTATATTTCCTCCTATTGACAAGTGACGAAGTGTCTAAGCAATTACTTCTTAAATTCTGAAAGAAAATAAAGGCTAGAATAAACCTTGTTAGGGACTAACAAGGAGTAAGCATGGGGGTATGATAACACTACATATGGGGATGATAATTATGTTAAATAGGGCCCATCTTAAGAATAAAAGGCACAACATAAGTAGAATGGGAGCATTGCATGCATCATATACCAAGATTTCTTATAAAACTGTATTAATGGCCATTTGTGTAAGCACTTGTCAAAGCAGGCCTCAGATGAGCAATCGGACTGCACGAATGGATTCAGAACGACGAACGGAGTCCAATGGACTTAAGATCGGCCAAATCCGACATCCGGAGCTCCTACAATGGGCCCAAGAAGTTCTGACCGTTGATCTGATGATCAACAACCCTCATTGCACCACGTCACCCCCCGCTCACCACACGCCGCTGCCTCCTTCAGCTGAGATCAAATCTCGGCCGTCGATCTTCGATCGGATAGTCGAGAACCGTGCACCCGCCACTATCGCCGCAACAAAGTAGCGGGCGTGGCGCAATGGTGAGCACGCACGCCCCACGCAGGCGACGTGAGTCCGAGCCGCGCGGGGTGAAGAATCGAAGACGGAGAGGCGCGCGGCAAAATTGGGCTGCCCGATCAGCAGCGGGGGGCCGAGATCGGGCCACGCGGCGCCCCCTAAGACAACGAGCGCCCACGCGTGCATGCACGCCAGGCAACGACGCCCGCACGCACGGGCGCCCGAGGCGCGATCCAAGCGCGCCCAAGGGAGGATCTCAGCCGTCCGATCTTCGATCGGACGGCTCTCACGCAGAGGCCACGGATCAGGCGCGAAGTAGAACGGTGCGAGCATGTGACCGACGAGATGGAGGGCTTCACCAACACTTTTGGAAGGGTTTTAGCGACGTCCCGAACGTCGCTAAAGCCCCTTCTTCTTTTAGAAAGCCCTTCTCCCTATTTAAACCCCCTCCAACCACTCATTCAAGGCATTCACTTCCCTTGCAACTACTCTACCCCTCTCTTAGCTAGCTTTAGGCCCTCTTGTAATCGTCGGAGACGACGAGCCGCCGACGGAGCCTTCTCCACCGCCATGGCTGCCTCGCCGCTCTCCCCCTCTCTTTCTCTTTTCCTATCTTTTAAGCTTTCCCTTACTTTTGTTTAAGCATGTATTTAATGTTGTAAGCTGTGAACTAAAGCTGCATGATTAATGAAGTTACTCTCCATTCAGTGTTTACTTGATTTCCTGTTTAAGTTGCATGATCAAGCAAAGAAACTTCTCTAACCCTAATCTCTCTCTCTATCTCTATCTCTCTCGCTTTTCAACTGCACCTTTCGCAAGCAAAACTCCATAATTTCCGTGACAACAAGTGATAAGAAAAATCCGATTTTCACGCCTCCCTGAGACCGACACTCGGACTCACCTCCATTTCCTTACTTTAAAACTGGCGTTGCAAGTGTGACTATAACGATACTTCTTAACACACACGCACAAGCGCACGTCAACGCCATCTTTGTCTCCCCTTCATCTCCTAACACCCTAGATGAGTCCCCTTCACCCTCTACTTTCTTCTCCACTCTCTATTTCCCTAAATCAACCACTGCCGACCTCCAACACCCTCATCTCCATCTCCGACCACCACCTCCGGCGAGGCTGCTCCACCACCACAAGCCATACCACTCCTCACCGACAAGTCCATAAGCATCCCCTCACTCCACTGAACATTTCCCCCCACTGCACACACCACTCCACTCTCTCACGCACCTCACCGAACACACCCACACCTTCGCACACAGGTGCCCTAGGCACCCTCGTACAGGCATCCTCATGCCACGCCAACCACCGCAGCACATTCGCCGTGCCTCGGCGAAGCTTCCTGAGCAATCTGATGTGGCCACAAGGCTGTTTTGTGATTTCAGGTAGCAGGCATCCTCCGCCATTGGTGACCAAGCTTGAAGCAAGCTTAAGGTCGCTCCAAGCTATGCCAGCTCCAGGCCCCTATCCCAAACTGTGCAGAACGCCCTCGCGCACGACTCCAGGCACTCAATTACAGGTGAAGGCCATAGTAGCTGCTGCAATTGTAAGACCACCTCTGCTGCCGGCGCGCGAGAAGAAGGAAGGCATGTTTAGTCCCACATCAGCGGCTGCAAAGCAAGAGAAGGCGCATAAGTTGAATTTGTGTCTGTAGTTGTTCGCCTCCAAATCACGAGGTGAGGTCCCTCTCACCCGACCGACCTGGTCTTGTCCGCGCTCACGCCACGCGGACCTAGCTGACCCAACCCGACCTGCACTCCTCGTCCACCACTGTACGCCGGTGTGCTTGGTCTCGGGTAAGTACCCAACTCGATTACCCGAATACATGTGGCTCTAGGAGAATGGAACCTAAGAGAGAGAAAGAGAGAGTGCGCGCGGGTAAGGGGTAGGTTTTGCTGCAAGTGAAAGTTGAAGAGAAGGAGAAGCTAAGTTGAAGAAGAAGAAGAAGAAGGAGAAGCTAAGGATGAAGAGAAGCTAAGGGCCATGGTAGAGAGTGGCAGAGAAGGAAGAAGTTGAAGGAAGAAGGAGGAGAAGCTAAGGAAGAAGGAAGACAGAGGCCAAAGAAAAAGAGAAAGAAAGGGAAGAGGTAGCCAACAGAGAAAGGCAAAGGAAGAGAAAAGGCAAAAGGCAGAGAAAGATCATAAAGGAAAAAGATGATAGAAGCCAATGGCAAAGAGAAAGAAGAGGAGTTGAAGCAAAAGAAGGAAGAAATAAGAAGAGCCGCAGGAGAGAAGCAAAGAAATCAAAAGGAGCACTGTAGCATCAGTTTAAGTTGTCTGATTTTCAAATCAGACGTCCAATTTGAGTTTAATTCATGTACATTAAGTTCTTTAATATTTTGTGCTCTACATTTACTCCCATATTTATGCACTTAGATACTGATAATATTGCATATTCTTTTAGATTCTGAATTGTGATCTTGATTTCTAAACACCAATTTGCTCTCTATGTTTGACCTCGAACTTCAAATTCGAGTAATAAAATTATACTTATTTTGAACGCCTTTTCGGCTATATTACAACGCGATACTCTTAAAACCTGATTTAGCGTGACAAACAGCTGTGGATCTAGCCAAGGTTGAGGCCATACTCAGGTGGGAGAGGTCATGCACAGTGACAGAGATACGCAGCTTTTTGGTACTGGCAGGTTACTATCGGTGGTTTATCAGAGGATTCTCTCATATTGTGCGTCCTATAACCCAGCTGACTCGGAAGGACGTGCCCTTTGCCTGGACAGATGAGTGTGAGGCATGTTTTCAAGAGTTGAAGGAGAGACTGACTTCAGCTCCTGTGCTTACCATTCCAAACAGCAATAGCGGTTTTGTGGTTTACACCAACGCTTCGTTGCAGGGGCTAGGGAGTGTGCTCATGCAGCGAGGTCATGTTATCGCTTACGCTTCATGGCAACTGAAGCCCCATGAGCATAGCTACCCTACCCATGACTTAAAGCTAGCAGCAGTTGTCTTCACACTGAAGACATGGAGGCACTACCTTTACGGTGAGACTTTCAAGATTTTCACGGATTATAAGAGCTTCAGGTACTTGTTTGACCAAAAGGAGCTTAACATGAGACAGAGACGTTGGTTAGAGCTCCTGAAGGACAACGACTACAGCATCTCCAATCACCCAGGGAAGGCCAATGTGGTAGCTGACGCCTTGAGCCGAAAGGCACCCACCCACTTGGCCAGTTTACAGGCACAGAGTTGGAGACTCATGGAGGAGTTGGGCAGTTGGCAACCCCGGGAGTCACAAGGGTATTGTGGGGCAGTGACAGTGACGTGGCAGACACGACCTGAGCTAATAGACCGCATCATCGCATGGCAGATGACAAATTCGTACTTACAGACGTTGCGAGACAGGGTGTTGACAGGGGACCTGGGAGACTTTTCCTTTTTAGATGAGATACTGCACATGAGGGAACGCTTATGCATTCTTAGGGATGAGGAGTTGTTGAGAGAGCTCCTGACTGAGGCGCATGGGTCCAGGTTCACCATACATCCCAGGAGCACAAAGATGTACCATGACTTGCGACACAACTTTTGGTGGAGAGGGATGAAGCGGGATGTTGGTGAGTTTGTGCAGCAGTGTTTGATATGCCAGCAGGTGAAGGCTGAGCATCAGAGGCCTATAGGGCCGTTGCAGCCACTTCCTATGCCAGAATGGAAGTGGGAGAACATCACCATGGACTTGGTGGTGGGTCTACCAATTACCCAGTAGGGACACGACACAGTCTGGGTGATAGTAGATAGGTTGACGAAGACGGCGCGCTTCTTGCCGATCCGAGTCACCTTTGAACCAGCATAGTTAGCAGAGAGATGTAATTCCCTACTTGGAGGGGGTAAGATCAGCGTAACGTAAAAAAATGCGAAATTAAAATATTACAATCTCACAAAATAGACAATCACACAATGTACACAATGATTTTTAGGTGGAAACCCAAACCGGGTGAAAACCACCACCTAACCCTCTCAAGTTAGGATTTTCCGATCAACTAAGTTGATCAAATCCACTAAACGAATCACTTAAACGAGGGTGATTCAACCTCAATTGCAACCACACTACAAGTGCGAGGGTAGCGTTCCTCAACCCCTTCTCTTCACGAGAAGGATTTTATCCCTCAATGGAGACGAGAATTCGCAATGTGAATACCCAACCAAATAACAAAGTAAAATACAATAATAATCCTATAGAGCCAACAAAGTAATTCTTAAACTAACCTTCTATAGGAGTTAGGATGCTTCCCTTTGCAAGAAGTGTGTCAACAACGCGGATGCGTGAACTACGCAACAGTGCTCTCGTGAACTATGGTGGGAGAGCGGGTGTGCAACGGATTGATGCTCTCTAGATGTAGAACTTAAGCTTGGAGAGCTAGATCTTTCTTTTAATTGATCTACTTCTTCTTGACACAAAAGAGTGGAAAGTATGTTTGCTTGGTGTGTCTAGGTGTATGTATGAGTGGCAAAGGTTCTCCTCTATTTATAGAGGCCCTAGGAAGGCTTTGGAAGGCCTTGGAAGGCTTCCATAGCCATTGGGTGTAAGCTCCAAGAGAATCAGGCTGAAATCAAGATTAATCATTACACTGACAGGGTTATCAGACGAATCAGGCTGAAATCAAGATTAATCATTACACTGACAGGGTTATCAGACGTCTGATCCTGGCATCGAACGTCTGGAAAACCAGTTTAAGACGTCTAGGAATAAAGTCAAACATCTGATTGTAGGCGGGTCTCCTTCCTGACTTGAATCAGATCAAAGCAGGGTTCTAGTGGAAGTGCATCAGACAACACACAAGACGTCTGGAATGATGTCTGGACGTCTGGAAACCTACTTTTCTGCGGAAATGGATTCCCAAGGGAGTGCAACGACTAGAAAATCTCTGAGAAGTGTTTTGGGTCAGCTGAGGCAAAACAATCATGTATCATACATCTGGGGTCCTCTACGAACGTCTGATACGAGGCTAATGGTCATTTCCTTTATTGTTTATTAACCTAGCCAACGGTCCACTAATTGGACATCTAGCAAAAATCATCAGACGTCTTCTAAGACGTTTGGACTAAGGTCTGGACATCTGATTTCATCAGACAGAACTAAGTCCAGCCTAAACATTATCGGGCGTCTGAGTCAACAGTCAGACATCTTAAAAGTATTTATCAGTCGTCTGAATTTCAGATTAAATGTCTGAAAAGGCTGTTTGAACCCTATTTTGGTTTTCTAAGATCTCTACAAAAAACCTAAGTATCCTAGGGTTGTGCAAGTGTTCCTAGGACTACTGTTAGGGCACTTTGAGGCTCTTTAACATGAATCTAAGTAACAAAATAAAGAGCAACAAAAGAAACAAAATACATAGAGTACAAGGAAAGGAAATCTATCATATTCTTCATCTCCTTCTTTCATCAAGCCATTACTCCTTGCGAAGCTCCTCTATTCTCTGTCAGGCTCCTCCAATCCACCATGGATGCGAACTCGAACTCCGTCTAACCACGTCTTTATTTGCAATTAACCTGAAATCTAAGACTTCAAGTGCAAATTTTAAATGACACGTGTTTTGTTATCATCAAAATAAACGATCGCAGTTCTCTATCACCAACAAGAGATACATCCGAGATGTGGTGTGCCTACATGGAGTTCCATGTGAGATTGTATCTGACAAGGATACTCGTTTTACTTCCTAGTTCTAAGTTGAGTTTCAGCAGGCTTTGGGGACATGTTTGAGGTTCAGTATCGCTTACCACCCCCAGACGGACGGACAGTCAGAGTGCACCATACAGACAATTGAGGACCTTTTGCGCGCCTGTGTACTAGACTAAAGAGGCTTCAGGGAGGAGTATTTGGCCCTAGCAGGGTTTGCATACAATAACAGTTACCACTCAAGCATCGGCATGGCACCTTACGAGGTTCTATACGGACAGAGGTGTACTGCACCCTTGAGTTGGGTCAAGGTAGGGACCAAGTGGGAGGTTGGTCCCAGGCTGATCCGATAGAGGCAGGAGGTGATAGAGCAGATTCACAGTCAACTCTGCACTGTCAGGAGTAGCCAGAAGAGCTACGCTGACCGAAAACACAGAGAGGTGCAGTTCGAGGTTGGGGATCACGTCTTTCTCCGTGTTTCGTCCATGAATGGCCTGCAGTGTTTTGGGGTGAAAGGGAAGCTTGCGTCGAGGTTTGTGGGGCCCTTTGAGGTGTTGGAGCGGGTAGGACCCGTTGCTTACCGGCTTGTCTTTTCTCCCCATCTTTCTGGAGTGCACAACATGCTCCACGTGTCCAACCTCAGGAAGTACATTGCCGATCCCAGTCACGTTCTGAGCCACGAGAGCGTCGAGGTGGGTGACAACCTGACCTATCCCGAGAGACCAGTGCAGATACCAGACAAAGCCATCCGAAGTCTGAGACAGAAGCAGGTACCACTAGTGAAGGTTCTATGGAGAAGCTAGCGGTACAAGGAGGCGACTTAGGAGCCTGAGGCGGCGATGCGAGAGTCGTACCCGGAACTTTTTGAGGGTACGTCTTTTCAGACCTACTTCGGTCCTCTTTAAGTTTGTTATGCGTTTTTACATTCCTTTTCCACACCCTAGCTAGCTCAAGTTTCGAGGATGAAACTTCCTTTAAGTTTGTTATGATGTAATGACCCATTACCTTTTTAGCCATTTAAGACGTCTCGACACGTTCCCGGACATCCAAAAGTGAGTTTTTCGTACTGCGCTTTGCACTCTGCACGCAGGCGACGCGTAGAGCCCGCTCCCCTCTTTCTCCTTCACCCCCCAAACCCTAACCCCTCTCCTATATAAACCCCCTCCCTTCTCCTCTCCTCTCCTCCTCACACCACTTAGCCACCGCCACCTCCACCTTCTCCTGCCAGCCACGTTCCCCTCCGCCTTTGCTGCAGCTGCGGCAAGGAAGGAGATCCACCGGCGAGGGGAGAGCGGGGAGGAGCGAGAGCGAGAGAGTGCGAGGGAGTGAGAGTAGGGGAGGAGGAAGGCAACCGCGAGAGCTCAGTGGAGCTCAATGAGGAGTCGCAGGAGAGAGGAGGGCGTTGACGAGGGGCTGCTCAAGCTCCTGCAGTGGCTGAAGCTGCTGCCGCGGGCGGAAGTGTGAGCGGAGCAAGCTACGAGGAGGTTCTGGTACTGGAAGTTTTCCAGTATCAGACGTTTGGAGTGAAGTCCAGACGATTGGCGAGGGACCCGAACGTCTGGAGCTGAGGCCAGACGTCTGAAAGCACGTATATTGCCAGGTATGTATCTTCCTACGCCATGCATATCATAGCGCAGGGGATTTCGGCTGACCATTGTGCCTGCGGGCGACCGTACGCAGGTGCAGGCTTTGGGAAGGCACGCGGTACACCTTCCCACGCACGTTTGGACGTCTGATCACATCACCAAATGTCCAGAGGTGCTTCCAGATGACCGGAGGCCTTGTCCGACGTCTGGAACTATCCCCAGGCAATAGCAGAGGAGGTCTAGACATCTGATCAGCCACAAGAAACATAAGGTGAGTTTTTGACGTCTTTTAAGACATCTAGGATTAGTCCCAAACGTCTGATTTTGATTAGTAACCAAGTTTTTGGCCTGTTTAAGGCCCAAACGAAATCGGATTTCCGCAAACTAAGTACCTTTGTTTTTTGCTCAAGTTCCTCTATGTGTTCGTGTTGAGTAGCTACTATTTTGAGCTCGTCTAATGTACATTAGTCACTGGTACAAGTTACCAGCCAGTGACATGTTCGGGGCCTACGGAGACGACGAGATCTACGACACAGGCCCCCATTCCTTCCGTGATACCTGGTAGAATGGTTTAACTCAGTTGTTAATATTTAAATAAGAATATACTTGGTTGGAATAGTCGAATTGAACTCTAGGATATGGAATGAACCCTAAGGTAGAAATGAATGAGCTTGTTTGAGCCATACTGTTTACTTGAATGCATGGTTAAGATAAAGTGCTAGTAAATCCCTTTAATATAATTACGAGATGCATATTAAAATACGAGCTGCCTATATATAATTGAGAAATTTCCTATGAAACCACCAGTTACACGTTTTTGAGAATCAAATTATGAGAACACGAGCTACCTGTATATGGGTGAGGAACGAATTATGAAACATGAGATCTGGATTCTGGATAATTGAGGTGAGCATGAGCATGAACCCTACGGGGAATTAGGAGTAGAACTCCTGTGGATAAACGAAATCTGAAATGTAGACGGGAGGTATGCTGGCCCTTGTATACATGGTACCAAGGAGAGCAACTGTCCCCTTTTAGTGTAGAGCAGAGCTAGCCTCCCTTGGATTGAGACCCGAGGTTAGGATTGGCCACTCTACACCGACTCCTGTTGGCCCTCGCATACATGGTACCAAGGCAAGCTACTAGTGTAGAGAGGGAGCTAGCCACCCCACGGGGCCTGGAGTTCAACTAGCCACCCTACACCAACTTTGTTAGGCCCTCCGAGAAAACTGGGGTAGTCAGACGAGGGTGCGCGGACTGTGGAGGGGCGATACCTCTATTTGGTTCTGAGGGGCGAGACCCCTGTTATGAGAAGGCAAGGCCCTATACTATTCCGTGCTGTACTTTGGGCGTACCCGCTAGAGGAAATGACTAACCACGTGTCAGTGCAGGGTAGCTACCCATGCTCTTATCATGTGTGCCATAGTCACCACTACGTCTTAACAGTGACCTCGGGGTAGTTGATTGGGTGTAGAACTACCACGGGAGACTCTCCCAGCCAAAAGAGCACCACATGTACCTTCTACTCTACGGAAAAGACTACAATCAAGATCGTTCCCATGAGGAACATGCAAGATCAAGAAATACCTGGATACTTTGAGATATAGATGAAATAGAAACACATAAATGAAATAAATAGAAAGGAGAAATAAATCTGTTGTTGTTTTTACTGTACTTGTACTTAAATAATATAAACACCACTCTACTCAGCGTTCGCTGACTTTGTCTTTTCGTACCTTGTTCAGGACCAAGAGTTGAGCAACCCGAGTTTCCGGCTGTAGAAGGTGATGGGCCCAACCGAGCCCAACCTTAGTCGTTCTTTCAACACTTTTGTTTACCCTACTATTGTAGTGAGTAATGGACACTTAGTTTACTGTTTCTACTACTTATGTTTCATTTCCGCTTTCTGTTGTTGTTGTGGTGGCATGTACTGAGACAGTTGTTCTACTTTCTTTACCGCTTCGTACTTTTCTTCTGCTTAGTTATATTGCATGTGTGAATGTGATTTATTTTCTTGCTTTTGGTTATTTCTTGTTGGATGACTAAGTCTTGAGATTAGTCGAGGCGACCCGGTCTCGGGTCTTGCAAGGATCCAGGAACCAGGTCGTAACATACCTTGCACAGCATTAATGTCGGTCGTATCCCTGCCAAGCATGGTATTTTAGGTCCTTACGCCTCATCATGATGGCAATTAATGTTGATCTTGTCATACAACGTGACAAAAATTAAATCCCGCAACAGTATAACAGGCAGACTTGCCTCAAGCCGCCTCTTAAGGCCAGTAGTATAACAAGCAGACGTGCCTTAAGCTGCCTCTTACGGCAAGCAGTATAATAGGCCGAAGCGCCTAAAGCCACCTCTTAAAGTCGATAGTATAATAGGCGAACAAGCCTCAAGCCACCTCTTAAGGCCAACAATATAACAGGCAGACAAACCTCAACCCACCTCTCACGGCCAGTAATAAAATAGGCATACGCACCTCAAGTCGCCTCTTAAGGTCAGCAGAGAAAACAGGTGACCGCATTACCCTTACTGGCAAGCCACCTCTTTAATACAGAATCGCTTATCTAAAGGTGGCAACACTAAGATCGCCTTGACCGATTACAATTGTAACTCCCTCTCTATAACAAATGCTGCCCCGCTTAATCAAAAAAGTTGGAGCATCATTTGAGGGCATCACCTACTGCGGAGTTTTAACTACTTTAGTTACTCTCTCAGCATCATCTGCTAGCTAGAGAGTAAGGGGCATATGATGAGGGGCAAAAGGTGCCCTTGGACTTAAAACTCTGCAAAAAGCCCAACAAGAGGTCCGACCACCCAAAAGTGAAAGAGGCAAGTGGATCCGACCAGCCTTCACCTGGGAAGGCCCGAATATAGGCAGGTTAAGGAAACCCAACCCGCCTAAGGAGATGGTGAAAAAAGTTCAACATGGCTATACCATCAATAAATGATGGCATGACCGCCGCAATTAATAACCGACAGCATACTTACCCTAACAACAGGTGTATCTATTCAGAAGATCTTACGAGAGAACTAATCCCATCACTATAAATAGCTAAGAGAGGCCCTCAAGGCCCTCTCTCAGGCAATCCGAGAGAAAGAGAGAGATTGTATTATCGTTTCTAACTAATGAATATTTGGGAGCATCGCCCTTCCCCCAAACGTATACCCTTTCATGGTGGAACTGGGTCACCAACCCTCTTGTTTCATTGTGATTGCTTGTCTTTAAATTGTTGAGTTAGATCCTCTGATCACTTAGGAGGTCCGATCACTCGTGATGCCCTTTGGGTTGTGTAATGCCCCCTCCACCTTTCAGGCGATCATGAATGGGCTTTTCCATGAGCTCCTGAGACATTGTGTCCTTGTTTTCTTTGATGACATTCTTATCTACAGCTCCTCATGGGATGCACACCTACACCACATCTAGGAGGTATGGAGAGGCTATGTTGCGGCCACTTCTATGTCAAGCACAAGTGCATCTTTAGGACCACTTCAGTTGCCTACCTTAGCCATGTCGTCTTAGGCGCCAACATTGCTGTCGACCCGACCAAGATTGTTGCAGTTGAGCAGTGGCAAACTACCTTTGCCTCTTCCCCGATCTCCACGTTAGCAAACCACCCATGACAAGGGTAACAAGGTGGGAGTAGGTGAGGTAGTGAGGGGTAATGGAGGTGGGAGGAGAAAGTCGCAAAATGGGAAGGGGGAGGTTGCTAGAGGAGGAGTAGGGGAGTGGGGAGGTTGGAGGACGAGGAGTGTAAGGGAAGGTGGCAATAGGGAACGAGGGGGAGGAGAGTCACCGTTGATGGAATAGAGAAGAGGGGGAAAGGAGGTGGAAGAGGGGGTTATTGATGAGAGAGAAAAAAAATATGATATAAAGATAAAAGGCTTTATGATTTATATAAGATTATGTATATTTTTTCAACAATTTTCAAAGGCATATATATAATTTTTCAAAAAAATCTTTCTCAGAGGTATAACAAATAAACATCTTGTGGGATTTAGTGGGTGGTTTTCATGGCCATGGAAATATTTCACGAGGATATTAATTGTAAGAGTTGCTATTTTGGGAGGGAAGACTGATCAGCGTGTGAAGGGGTCGGCCTTCCCCAGAAAAAGCTCATCGACACCAGAAACTGTTCCCGCGAAAGCACTTACTGGCTCCTATACAAACGGCTCAAGAGATCAGTTCCCCTCCTCTCCTCTTCCTCTCAGCTTCCCTCTCCATCGCCGTGACCCTCTTCTCGCCGCGAGGAAATCATCACAATGGGTATGATCGGATCCTCCTTCCTTGTTACCTTTTCCTTTCACCATTATTTTTCTTTTGCGTCGTTATATCTCAGCTGGCTGTCAGCATGTTCCAGAAGCAGCAGAGTGATTTTTCAAATTACGTAAACAACTGCTTTGGATCCCATTTTGTTTTATTAGAAATTGCCCATCACGAAAAATCTAATGGAGCAGCACTGTTTTGATGCCTCTCCTCATCCATCAAGGATACTGCTTATCGTGGTAAAAGTTCTAAGTTTGGGCAAGTGTTAGTCCCAATTCTCAGGTTGGATGCTGGTTTAATCCTCAACAATATAGATGCAGATCCAAGTGTGCTACACACCTCTAGGAACTTAATCATTCATGTTTGATTGACCTTGAGATAAGCCATGATCATCTTACTACTCTCCTTGACTTGAATTTCGTAAATATGGCCAATTGTACGTCAAGAACTGACTATTTGATTAATGGTAAGGAGTGACTTGACCATGTTTAACATAAGTACTTTGTGCATGACATTTGTTAAACTAGATAATTTATTTAAAAGTTGCCATCAGTTATGAATATTTTAGGTAAATTTGGTTTTTGGTTTGAAAGTCGACTTTGTGAGATCTTTCTCCAAAGAAAGTCTACTTAGTGGGATCCAGTCAAAGTTGTTGCCTCTGATGACTTACCAGCAACTTGAAGAGAGTACAATTAAAGATATTCCCTTTCATGTGAAAAATATTACCAGAAAGCTGCTGGATTCATTTTGGAGCTAAATAAATTAAGAACCTACTTCCAGATTTGGCAATTCAAAAATGGGGTAGTCCCTTTGTTTACTGACATGACTGAGAAAATTAACTGTAACTGGGAATTTTTTTTCAAAACTTGTGATCTACAATTGATAGAGGGTCTAGCTCACTGAGTCAAACAGTTTTGATGTTGAAACAAAAGATATAATACCTTGGATTCATTTGCAGTTGAAGGAGAAGTTCAGAGTCCAAAGCCAGAAAAAAGGCAAGCTCCACATCTCAATGAACGCATACTCTCATCCTTGTCAAGGCGTTCAGTGGCTGCACATCCTTGGCATGATCTTGAAATCGGTAATTGCAGCTCTAGTTGCTTGTCAATGTCTCATATCCCAGTTTAGCATACTAACCCAAATTTGTTTTCAGGCCCTGGAGCTCCATCTGTGGTCAATGTGGTACATGATAAATATGTCTCCTCATTAAGCATTTCCTCATTTATTTTTCATGTTCAAAAAACTAGCCAAGCTGATTGGCCAAAGTGCTAGTGGCCCATTTGCTGATCTTAGTTCTTTACACAATCCTATTTACAGAAACCACATATCTTCCAAAAAGATGAGGATAAAAACCTGCAGAGGCTTTCCCTCATTTGTTTTCTTTCTGCATGCATCCTGTAGGTTGTGGAGATACCAAGAGGAACTAAAGTTAAATATGAGCTTGACAAGAAAACTGGATTGATCAAGGTTGGTTACAACAGTCACAGAAACCTTTTAAGAAGATCAACTTATACATTAGGAATCTTTGGTTTGTATTTTTCAATAAAAAATATTTGGTTTGTTGAAAGGATGATTAGCACCTACTTTTCATGATAGGTTGACCGTGTGCTCTATTCCTCAGTTGTTTATCCTCATAATTATGGTTTTATTCCACGAACTCTCTGTGAAGACAATGACCCTATGGATGTACTAGTCCTGATGCAGGTAATCTCAGATCCATTTCCCCCTTCTCATACATCTGTATTTATAGAATTAGATTTCATGGATGACCTTCTTTAAAACATATTCCAATAGGAGCCAGTTGTTCCTGGTTGTTTTCTCAGGGTCAAAGCAATAGGCCTTATGCCAATGATTGATCAGGTACCCACTTCACCTTATTGCTTGCTTGGAATCACCTGATTAAACTTCTAGTTATGAGTTAGTATCACGCTAACTTCATGAAGCACTATTGTTTAGGATGCTAAAAGAAAACATATGAAGGATGTTGTTGAGCATTCCAATGAATTATTCTTGTTTGTCAGCAGCCAATTTTCTATTCTTTCTGACGCCTGTATCATCCAAGATTAATTTTTTCGAAAGAGTGAGTTGTACTAATTTTTAAGATGCATCCATAATAAAGAAACATTCCTCGCTTGTAAACAGTAAATCAAATAGTAACAGAGCCGAAGTGTCCTGAGGTTTGATTCCATATTGAACATTACCAACGGATGTCTTCAAAGAAGCTTATATTTATAGGCTTTGTGATATTGGCAATGATCAACAGGGAGAGAAGGATGATAAGATCATTGCAGTGTGCGCTGATGATCCCGAGTATAGGCACTACACTGACATCAAAGAACTCCCTCCTCACCGCCTTGCTGAAATACGCCGTTTCTTTGAAGACTGTAAGTCCTTTGTTCTTGAGACATTCAGGGTTGTGTGGGTAGGTTGTATGGATACTCCAGACACAGTGTTTAGCAGCCTTGAAAGCCATGAATTGCACTCTTTTGAGAACTTAATGTGAACTAAAAACCTTTTGACAAATTAGACCTTTTCCGAGCAGCATCAGTGCAATCTCTTTCCTCCTCTAGAGATCGAAAAATGCTCTGAAAGTTATGTACACTGCTGGTTGGTCCAAATGCTAAATTTATGAAGTGGTATAGTAAACAAAGCATGGAAATAATGAAATACCCTTTCATAATTGAACAGATAAGAAGAATGAGAACAAGGAGGTTGCCGTCAATGAGTTCTTGCCTTCTGCAATGGCACATGACGTGATCCAGCACTCGATGTAAGGGAAATCTATATTGCTTTTAACTCACATATCAGCACTTCATAGGTATCACCTTTACAGTCATTTCAGGAAGGTTCTTAATGGTGTTATTAACAAGAATAATCATCAAGGAGACCAATTTGTATATCAGATTTTGAAAATGAGGCAACTAGAAGTGATTGCAAGACAAAAATATGAAACTTCTAGCAACAAACAATAACATGATGCAAAAGTAAAACGCAATCTTGATTGATCTATCTCCTCAGTAGGCACATATGGGTTACATATTGATTTTGTGGGGATACTTATGCATAAATAGGATACTCCACAAGTGTTTGGTGAAGATAGGTAATGAATAAAGACCGTCCCTTATCCATCTCAAACTCAGAATTTTTATTTTTGGAATTAATATTCTTTTGACATATTGTCCAATTTTGTGAAGATATCTCACAGACCAAGATATCCAAAAAATCAAACAAGAATGTTCCACCCTTAAACAAGATGATGTACAAGAGTGCTCTCCCACTCTACCCACAAGAAACATTTTCATCACAGAATAGCCCCATCTATAATCAAGGCAACTGAATCCAAAATCATTCTAAATCTGTTTATTCCTTTGTACAGGGACCTGTATGCCCAATACATCATGCAGAGCTTGAGGCAGTAGCTCGATCAGCTCATCAAATCAGGGCTGTCATTCTACACGGCTACAACTATAACTTTTGCATTTTTGATATCAGAGATGAACACTGTTTTACATGGCATATGATAGCTTCCTTTTTGCTGTACACATTGGCTAAACTGTAGAAGCCATATTTCCATGTGTACCTCACTCAAGCCATTTATGCTCTATTGCTAATAATCCATTTTATCTTAACAAATTTCTATACTGCATTGTTGTGACACGTTGTCCCCTCTGCTTCCTAAAAATCATCACAGTTTGACATCAAACATTGTGTAATAATCCCAAAGATAATCCTACATTGTAAATTTATGAAAGTAAGTAGTGGATGTGAGAAATGAAAATTAATACTTGATAACTTATGCTTAAACATTTTTTGTGGTTGGCTTAAATCCATTAAACTTATATACCCAATAAGTTATCAAATTCAATTTTTCTCGATTAAACTCAAATCATTGCAAATGATATCTGACCCATAAATTAATCAAAAATATGGGAATTAAATGTTGTGCAAGACTAAATATTACACCATAAAAGTGATAGTGGAAGCCACCTCTCAAATCTCACATTACCTAATACACTGCTTGATTGAACTCTATGAAAATAGAAGAAACTATAACACATTTATACACTGCTTGATTAAACTTTGATGATGTCAAGATTTCAAATAGAAGAAATTATAACACCTTTAAAGATAATCTCACTTCATAAACTCATAAAAAAGAATAGTAAAATATAAAAATTGAAAAATATTAATTAACAATTTGGACTTAAACATTTCAAATAATTGGCTTAGGTCTATTAAACTTACACCAATAAACTATCAAGGTTACTTCTTCTCAATTAAACTTAAGTTTAAACCTAAATTGTTACAGATTGAGCATCAAAATGAAGAATAATAGTGTTTTTCTTGATGTTACATAAGATTTCCATTATTCTTCCCTCTATACGAACAAAAGCAAAGAACAAACATTGATTTCATTTCTACATAAACAAAAATAGGTTGCAACTAAGTGAGCTTTGGGACAGCAACGGCTAAACCTAAATTCATACATATTTGCAAACACTAAACCCATACCCTATCTATTTATCTATATAATCAAAAAGCTCAACCTCACACCCCTACCCATCTATCATCAAATGCCCATTTACCCATCAAATACTCATTTATAATGAACCCTAAAATCAAATCAAGCTCACAATATAATCAAGCAAGAAAAAAATATCATAACATAATTAATTGGTAATTTGCCAATGAAATGTCATAAGATAATAATTATATACTATGTATAATATATATAAAACATATAAGATTTTAACTAATAAAAATTAACATATCATTTGTAGCATAATGAAATTTTACAAACAATAAAGAACTACAGGTCAAAATTTATCCCTAAAACACACTTGCATTTACTTAAAATATTACCTTAGTAATTGGATCAGATTCATTGATATGTGCCCATACCAAATTAGAACGCAATCAAGTTTTTACATTACAACAGAAAACCAAGTACAAACTCAAGCAAATTAGATTTCACACGCTCTTTTCAATTCTGATAGACCCAAACTCACATCGCTAGGCAAAAACAAATAAAATTCAATCAACCACTTTGCCTCGTTGAAATCACTTATCGCATTCAAGGCACATTTCCTAGTCGAAGTGTAGTATAACAGGCTTTCAACTGGAATGAAAGCGTTCAACATGATTATGAACCAACAGATGTGCTATAGCACATAGTCAATTTCATGGATACAGAAGAGAGACAAGCTCGCATGCATCACCAACAGGTTCTATTGCTAATCGGCATATTGTGATTTTAGAGGAAGAAAAAGAAACAGAATCCCATAGATAACATTACTAGCAGGCTTCATCTTGGCAGGAAATTTTCTTTCTTACAATGATGCTTAAATTACGTCCGAGTACAAGCATATATTCTGCATCCACCCACAGTAGAAGGAAAAGGAAACAACTCTAGAAGGCGGGACTTAAGGTCAGAGGAGAGAGAACATGTGAAGCGCATCAAGCCCTCTCTCCGCGGATACGGCGGGCGAGCTGGATGTCCTTGGGCATGATGGTGACCCTCTTGGCATGGATGGCGCAGAGGTTGGTGTCCTCGAAGAGACCCACGAGGTAGGCCTCCGCAGCCTCCTGGAGGGCGGCAACAGCGGAGCTCTGGAACCTCAGGTCAGTCTTGAAGTCCTGCGCGATCTCACGCACGAGCCTCTGGAAGGGGAGCTTCCGGATGAGAAGCTCCGTGCTCTTCTGGTACTTGCGTATCTCGCGGAGAGCCACGGTCCCCGGGCGGAACCGGTGGGGCTTCTTCACGCCGCCCGTCGCTGGCGCCGACTTCCGCGCGGCCTTCGTGGCGAGCTGCTTGCGCGGGGCCTTCCCGCCAGTCGACTTGCGCGCCGTCTGCTTCGTGCGGGCCATTGGAACCCGATCGAGGAAGTGTTGGAGAACAGGGGGAGGCGACGAAGAGGAGAACGATGGGACTTCGGAGTTGGGTGCGAAGCACGTAGTTGGGTAGAAGGATTTGTGAATATATATATACATACAGATATGTTGTGGGGAAGGGCGACGGGGTTGTGTGGTTTGGGATGGGGGATTAACGCGGGACGTTGGATGGGGTTGGAACGTGCGGTGGATGTTGCGGGATAGGCGGAGGATTGGATAGGGATCCGGCGGAGGGCGGTGTTGGGGACGCGGGAAGGTGGTTTGAATTTCACGTGGAGATTTTGAGGAGGGAATGCGTGAGCGGCAAATGGGAAAGGAGCGCCTCTCTCCATCAAAAGGGCGCGCGCTCTTTGTTTGGAGTCGTAGGTTGTTTTGATGATCAATGTGGTTGCCTTGGATGTCATCTTTTCGCGAGGGGCTTTTACTAGATGCAATCTATTCTTCGCAAGCCAGAGTCCAGCCATGATTAGGAAACCTTATAAGAAAAAAATCAAATAAGAAAAGCATACGAGTAAAGAAACTATTATATCTAATAGTGAGTTAAAATTTAATTTAAGAAAAAGAAGTAATAGTTAGTAAAAAAACTCAGCTCCCTTGGATGTAGACATGACCAATGGTCAGACCACCATCTAGTGTTTGGCTCGAACATGGCACCAGCCAATCAAGTTGAGCGACGAAGGGAAAGAGCTGTACGGGAGGCTTGTTGCCATCCCACGATGGTGGGTGGTTAACCGACGACCACCGTGGTGGATAAATGAAGAGTGAGTATAACAAATCAATTCAAGTCATATCTCATTCATTGCCAACAGCCACCTTTAAAGGGGTGGAAAGCTTGACCATACTAAAACTAAGAACTTGCCCCCAAAATAATAATAATAGAGAAAATGGAAAAAATGGACCGAGGTCTCTTAGGCCCTGTGCACGTCTTTGGTTCTCAACAAAACGACGCATGACTGCACGGCTCTGTGCGCATATCTTCACAGTAATTGAGGCGTATCAACTGCCACACCCTCAGAAATGGGCATTATCTGTGATGGCCCAATCGAGAAGCATTCTCAAAGAACCCGGTGGCCATCCCATGTTGTTGTGGCTTCATTGATGTTGGACCAGAGCACAAGCACCTTAGCCACCAGGGCACCATCATGGTGGACTAGGCATCAACCAATGATGCGATCTGGGTAACTGTCTTGATTGTCGCAAGGTGGCCATTCAGTGGGGGGTTGAGGCTGAGGTGGACTGTGGCCGTGATGAAGCTTGAGTTGAGAGAAATGGAATACATGGTGGATATGGCAGTCGTTGGGAAGGTGGAGCTCATATGCAATCGGGCCAATTTGGTGAAGCACGAGAAAGGGGTCGTAATACCTGGGAGAGAGCTTATTATGAGGGTGGCAAGTGAGCACGGCTGAACGGAATGGCGACAAACTCAAGTACACCATCTAGCCTTCGAAGAGTTGAATGTCCCTTTGATGACAATTAGCTTGAGTGCGCATGCGATCTTGCTTGCATCGCAGCCTCTCCTGGATTTCCCGAAGAATGGCATTACGTGCCATGAATGAGTGAGTGACCTCTCTGGAGCCAGCTTCTCCACGCACATAGTCACACAGGGTGGGCTGGGCTCGACCATAAATGACCTCAAATGTGGTGGTCCCAGTGGTCGAGTTCCACTGTGTGTTAAACGAGTACTCGACCCAAGCGAGCCACCGAAGCCACAAGTGTGGGTGCTCCCCACAAAAACATCTCAAGTACGTGCCAATGCTACGATTGACCACTTTGGTCTACCCGTCATTGTCACACCCCAAAACTCAGGCTCCTAATCGAAGGTTAGGATTCCGAGGGTGGCAACAGGAAAAGGAGCTAGTTTATTTAATTCAAGTTGCATTAACAATGTCAAGCTACCAAAGCATTCCATTAATCAACAAAATCAAAGAAAGTATGGGAGGTATGGCACAAATTAAACAGAAAATAATCACAACTAAAGTTTAAATGTTACCTGTCTGGTAGCACGCATCGAATCCCACACTACGTCGAAATCCCACGTGTCAACGACACACAACAATACCTAAAATTAGGTCACAAAGCAGAGATAAGCCAATCGACTTAGTAGGGACCAAATAACTACTGGAATCCAATAAAAATGAAGTAATGTACAGTTTCGCTAACCGGCTCAATCCCTAGCCTAACACAAAACCCTAGGTTTCAACCCTAATCCGAATCAACCTGACCAACACTGTGGTCCTAGCCCACTAATCAAATCCGCTTGATTAAAGTCACATGTTCTAATGCAACTATCCTAACGATCCAAGATCCTGTTACCTGCCACTCCAATCCCTGAAGTGACTAAATCAACCCTTTATAACGAAAGAGATCTCGATGCACCTTCTCCAATGGTACACTCGTACCATAACCCCTCCTTGGCTTTCAAAGAAATTAAAGAACTCACGTCCATTGACAGAGAGATTTTCACTTGAGTAGGACAGTAATAGAAATAATATGTCGTTGTTGTATTTTTTTGTGGTGAAAAATCTCTCAATCAAAAATCAATTACTTCTATCTAACCACAATGTATTAGGTCGTATCCACAGAGAGAAATAGGGTTGATTAAACTCATGAATATATTTTTTTTAATTCTTGTTCACAAATAGTAGAGCTAATCCAAAAATATTTTGTAAAGTCTCGTTTAAAAGATTGAAAGTAAAGAAAGGGAATGCATGAGATAAAGAGCAAGAGAAATAGAGAGAAACTGAGGACTGTGAAAGCAAAATACACCAAATAAATATATTTAACACAATGTTCGAGCAACATTCTAGCTAGCCATTGCAAAGAACAGGGGAATCGCTTCTCCCACTTGCTGCGCGTGTGAAGCCGTTCTTCAATGGCATTAGATCCAACGAAGGTTGGAGAGTCTGATGGTGGTGGCGGCACGGCAAGAGACGGTTGAGAGTGGCCAGATGTCGAGGAGAATGGTGGCGGTGGGTGTCCTCATCACAGGAGGAGTCGCTGAGAGGCGGCACGTGTGGTCATGGATGGATGCCAGTGGTGGAGATTTGGGTCGAAGGTGACGGCGCGGCAAATGGTGGCCGCTGGCAGTGAGGTGGGTCGTAATGGTGATGTGTTCTTCTTGGCGTGTTATTGCAAAGAACGAAGAAGAAGAAGGAGATGACGAAGAAGGAAGGGATGCTGGTGGGCGTGTGCACTCTATCACCGTGCACACATGATTAGCGAGGTTGCGTTGATGATAGAGTACGTGAGGTCCACGGTGCACGCGAGATCCATAGTGTTTGCCCTCTCCACCGCGTCGATGGGGAAGATGGACGAAGACCCCGAAGGATAAGATATGGATCCCCGTGGGAAGATCCCTCGAGGGGTTTTTAACGTTTCAGCCAGAGAGAGGAGGTTGGGGAGAGGATAAAAATAGGAGAAAGAGAGAGAGAAAGGGGGGAATCTGAGAGGGTGGGGATGTTTGTTTACGGAGAGAGAACGAGTCATGAAGCGGAGAGAACAAGTGCATGCGTGGGATAAACTTAGACATCCAGACTAAGCTCTGGACGTCTTAAAAGTAAAATTTGGCTAACCTCTAATTCCTGTAATCAAATAAATGCATATAATTATTTACAATACAAGATAAACTATGCAAATCTAAATTGTAATGCACACGTTTATTTTATAAACAAATGCAAATATTAGTACACTTTAAAATGTAGGAACTAACCAACTTAGGCTAAAAATTAGTCCACTAATGTGAACTCATCATCCACCAGACAAAGGATACCTATTTCTAGCACCGGAATGTTGACTATACTTAGAGTCCCTAGAAACTATTCCACACAAGACATCCATGAGTACCCGGTCTAAAAGATTCAACGGGAGCGACTTCCCGCTACTTATGATCCCTAGAAGCTATTCCACTCAAGTTTACACATTTTTCTGATGCCGGAATTCATGGAAACTATTCCACACAACATCCTCCTCATCATTCCATGAGATCCCTAGAAAGCTATTCCACTCAATATCCCATGCTTTCTTACCTGTTCAGATCTCTGGAAACTATTCCACTCAATATATGCACGATCCCTATCACCCGAGAATCCCTGGAAACTATTCCACTCACGATCCCTTGAGTCGCTGACCTGAGATCCTTAGAATCTATTCCACTCAAGATCTCAGAGCACCTCTCATCGACTCAGACTCAAGACACCTCCCCGTGCCTCATTTGCATGACAACACCTGGAAATACCCCAACCAGGAACTATTCCCATCCTTAGGCTTAACTAAAGTAGCCTCAAGCTACCTGACTTCTAGGTTTCGAACCCACAATAGTGAATTAACCATCCACAAAGTCCCAATGTCTTACCCAACGAGCTCACCTATTTGACCTAATGTTGCATCGAAAATCATCGTAAAAATATCACATTGTAGTATAGCGACAAAAATCAATGCGACATTTAAATTTATATGCTCGAAAAACTATATGTTTTGAGGTCGTTCGCAGGGAGTAAATGTAACAAATCAATCCACTAATCACAATAATCAAGAATAATAATGCAAGTGAATCAAATAATCAAAATGATATTCAATAGAAAGCAAAAATGTATCTCAAATGTTAGGGACAAAAATATACAAAGAGGATTAAAAAAATGGTGGTTAAAACCACCAATTAAGCCCTAGAATTAAGCACTAATCCTAGCAATACTCAATGTCTTAAATAACTCAATGTCTCAAATAACTCAACAGTAATCACTTAGCCATGTTAGACCAATGATTCAATGTATTTCCATAGTGCCCAGAACCAAGCCATAGTTAGACGTCAAACCCTAAGGTCAGACACTTAAATGCCAAGTGCAGCAACTCCTTCAGATCTCAGAATTTGCCTTAAGTGTTGGCACGCACCCTAAGGTGCACAGTGCAAAAACCTGCCCCCTCCTTCCTCAGAATCCTTCTCTCTCCCCTCAAATTAGGGTTTAGGATAGTGGAGTAATTAGGTCTAGAGCAAGGGACCAAACCCGTCGATGTGGTGTAGCAGGTGAGGAGTGCGTGAATGAGGTGAGTGGGAACCTCACCCACTATGTACAAGGCAACAAGGCTAATGCACAAATGCGTTAAATATGCATTTCCAAATCAAACGAGAACGATGTGGGATTATTATCTCCCACTTTCTCCTTCGCGCTGCAACAGGGGATTGGAGCTCAAATCGAAATAGCTACAGTTATGTTCTTCCCAAATTGGAAGCCTGGAATCCTTTGCGGAGGTGTTCTACTCTTGCTGGAGGTGGTATTGGTCGTGATGACAGTAGAAGCACGGTGGATGGAGGTGCGGATGGTTGTAGAGATGGTAATCCTCCTGTGAAGACCTAAAATTCACAATATGGGCTCATGACCCAATCAGAGTAGTTCAAATGCTTTGCCGAAGTGTGGCGACTGTGCTGATGGTCGTGATTTGGTGTGCATGGGTGTAAGGATGTCGGACAGTGTCAGAGAAGGTGGAGGTGAAGTGTGGTGCTCGATGGGGTTATGGAGAGGTTAAAGTCCTAAATAAGTTTAGGGCTTTTGACTAGGGGCATGAGGAGATGGTTGTGGGTGTGATAGCGAGGCGATTGGTGAGGTGTAGCGACGTGGCAGCCTCGCTGGAGGCACAACCGTTGTTGGAGAGGAAGATGGGGGAAAGTGGCGAACGGCAGTAGAATTGAGATTTAAAGGGCCTAAAGCTAATCTATAGAGGGAGAGGGAGAGTTTGGTCCTAGCTACAGGACGAAAGGGATATGGAGCCCACGGTGGCTTGACTCACTGGCACTGTGGACAAAGAGACCTTAGGTGGAGAGATGGCGATGAGGAGAGGGGAAGAGGGCCTCTACTGTGGTCGGCGAGAAGTGGACGACGGTGAGGAAAAAGGGAACACTCCCAATTTGGTTGTTGGGAGGCCATAGAAAGATGGAGGAAGAAGGTCGCCGGAGTTGTGGCGAAGGTGGCTGCAGAAGGGAAGTGTAGATTTGGCCTGAAACCGGGCTCAAATTGTCGTGGGAGGTTCGGGGAGCTTTTATAAAGCTCGAATATGAGCTCAAATTGGGAAGAATTGCTCAATTGGTTGAAGATTAGAAAGCTAAATTTCCATAAATTTTTCGAGCTCGCCTGAGCTTGAGGATCAATCTCAACCTCTGAAATGAGGTTGGATTGATTCTCTATCTTGTGAACATCAATCCCACCACATTTGGTGGGATTTGGTGTTGATTTGATGAAGTTTTGAGTTGGTCAAAGTCGGTTGTTCTTGGGTTTGACTCTGTTCACACCTTCAATGGTGGTAGGGATGCATTTGCAAAGACAATGAGAAAGTTAGGGGCCATTTGTAATAAACTTGAAACCTAGGGGCTTGAGTGTAAGAAATAGATATTTTAAGGACTAAATTGCAAACTATGTCAAAATGGATTCTGATTGGGCCCAAATTTTGGTTTCAACTTAATTTGAACCCAAGGAATCTAATGGTGAACCTAGATTTCAGTTTTGATATCGTTTGATTAGGTAAATTGCATAGAAGCCCAAATCAATGCAAATTCTCATCTGAATCTCTGTTCTAAGTCAAAATGGGTTCAAATGGTTAAACCAAAGGTACAAAACCTCTTAGAATATTTTTCTATGAATTTTAAGAGGTTTATATTGATTTTATTGTGACAGAACCTTTCCAATTTAAGTGGGGTTGATAATTAAGATTTTCAGTCCTGTTTTGGTTCTCGTAATGTATGAACTTTGTTTCTGTTAGTGTAAGCCCACTTCTTGGACTTTAATGCTCAATTGGCCTCTAATTAATCCTTGAGTAACCCCGTGGTTAATCTACATTTGTGATGTGTTGTTAAAATAATAGAATTAATCATGTTTTCTTGTCTTCTTCTCAAATTAGATTAGAGTGGAATTATGGTCCTCAGGTGATCATTTCGGAGCATTTATCTCTTGATTCTGACTAAACTAAGTTAGTTATGATTTATGATGGCATTACCATCACCTAATTTCTCTTAAGTCCTTTTTTCTCCTGATCGATACCAGATCAAGCAATCCTAATGACCTACTGGATCAACTGGGGTCTTATCCAAGACCTTATGATCCAAGCATCTCCTTTATTAGGCTTAAATTGAGTCATTGAAGTCATCATGTGAGGTTAAATTCATTACTTAGCCTATTCAAATCACTTGTCATCTAATTTGAAAGTTTCAAGCTCAATTAGAAACATCCCTTACCCATCTAGGGTTTAACTTCAATTAACCACTTCCCCGCCTATTAGGGCACCTACTAGACCCCTAATTAGGTTATAGACTAGGCTTGATCACTCCTTAGGTTCCATAAGTTCAGAAACCCTAATTTCAAGCTAATAAGTAGACTCAACAGCCTAACGTTAGGTACCTGTTACCTAATGTTAGAAGGCCACCCAGCAACCACCTAACATTAGGTAACACTTTCTTAACATTATGGTAGGCTTCTACAGTTGGGAAAACCTGCAAACACCACCATTCATGGCTCAAAACACCCCCAATTCACAACCAAAGCTCATGAGACCTTGAGTACCATCTCCCACACATATAAGGATAAATTTGAATCAAATAAATCCCCTACTAATCATCTAGGTGACCCTTAACTATAAAAATCTCACTACCACATTTATATTCCACCCAAGGGTGAAAACACACATACAACACAAAAGATCTCATGCATAAACTCAACTCAACATCCAAAACCACCCCAATATTCTATCCTATAGGTAGGAATTCAAAAGGAAAGAAGACAAGTGGAAACCCTACCTTGTTCTTCGATCTCTTCTTCCCTTCCTTTCTCCATGCATAAGCAGCAGCAATAGCAACCACAGTAGTAATGGTAGCAATAGTAGTTGCACAACTCCTTTCTAGCGAGGCGACGGTGGTGGCAGCACTGGTGGTCGACAGGGAGGAGCAACGGCAGTGGGAGCAAGGTGGAGGTGGTAGTGGAGCTCTCCACCAATGGAGAAGAAGAGAAGAGTTGGCTTGAGAGGGAAGCAAATGAATTTTTGTTTTTATTTTTTCATCTCTTCTCCCTTAAATAAGGGGTACGAAATTTATGCAAAGGTCCTCCCACCTCAACCCAACATTTTTAAAGAGTCTTCAAACTCAAAGTTGCATTACCAATGGCCCCACATCATTTATTAGATAAACACTAGCTTAATGATTAAAGGAAATTCTCATCCTTTAAGATTACCATTACCAAATTAAGGTTCCCAAAGCCCTTAATCCAACATTAAGAAACTAATTAGGATTTTAATTAGATAATTAAACACAAATAAAATCCAAGCCCTCACACCCTACCCTCCTTAAAAGGATTTCGTCCCCGAAATCAACTAAGGTAGTCAAGTGTAAGCATAGACAATTACAAATAATCCCAAAGTGACAAACCAACTTCGCTCCAAAGCCAACACACAACAAGAGAATCGACACTAGGGTCAAGGCAATAAAGCATTCATTACATACACACAGCCATAGCATTTCAACATATCAAAGGCCCTCCCTCAAGATACATGACAAGTCGATTTTTCGCTTTCGAAAATGATGATTAAGAAGATCTATCATTGTATTTCTAAGTGGTGGAAAATCGATTAATCAAAATAATTAGAATTAAAATTAAACCACTCACAGGAGAGCGGGTCATGTCCACAGGGAGGCAATGACCTATTTAAACTCACAATTAGGTAGAGATCGAGTTCGCTGAAATATTTGTCAAATCAAACAATGCATATGTCGTTCTGAATGTAAACCTTAAATTAATGAAGAAGTCAAGGGTTGTTGACGTAATTTTCACATAAGAAAATTATCCATGTGCAAGGGTATGCCATGTACTTTTCACTTGCATGCATACTAACATGTAATTCAAAATTAAATGTAATGCATATAGAGATGAATCAATAAGGCTTAACAATTATTTAGAAGAATAATCATAAAGCTGTAAATTCACCACAATTTAATTAATCTAAGAAATCAAAAAGATGATTCTTGACAATGGAAATTTCTGTAAATAGAAATACACACTAAAACAGGGGATTCTACCTCTCTCCCCCTCGCACACGAGAGAGAGGCTCGTTGGTGGAGCTACTCTGGGAAAAGGTCGGCCGGAGCAAGGCCTTGGCGGTGGTGGTGGCGGCACGTCGCGAGGTGGCCTGGGCCGGCTGGACGGAGGAGAGAAGCAGCGATGGTGGCTATCGCTGTTGCTCTATGTGCGGAAGTGGAGCTGTTGAAGGGTGAGCACACATGCGTGGTTGCTGTGCGACCGAGCACACTACTGAAGGTTGGCGGAGAGAAGAAGCGCAGGGGGATGCACGCGCACAGTGCAGGAGGCCGCTAGAGGTGTTGCTCATTGGAGGCGTACGAACGGACGTCCCTACGGGCGGAGGTGCAGCTATAGCGTGCACGGGCGAAGGGTGCTGCTGCTGCAAGCATTAATGGCCACTGCAGGGAGTGCGAGCGCGTGCAGGAGGTGAGTGGGGGCACTGAGGGGATGCACTGGTGGACGCTCACCTGCTGCGGTGGAGCTAGAGGGTGGTGCAAGCAGCAAGGGAATGCGATTGTTGCTGCGATGGAGCTGGAGGGCAGTCGCGCGAGGATGGCGAGGGAGCACACGTAGGAGGTTACGCGCTGCTGCAGGTGTGGTGCAGAGGTGAAGAAAGGGGTGTGGGGATGGTTTTGTTCTGAAATAGAGGCAGAAAAAGAAGAAGAAGAAAAAGAAGAAGATGGTGTTGGTGGTGCATGGACAGGGAGGGTGATCTGGTAGTTGCACGGTGATGGCCAAGCTCACCGGATTTGCACGGCGAGCTGTCACCTCGCTATCCCTCGGTGTGGTGGAGCTCAGCCTTGGAGACCACGGTGGTGGAGTGGAGTGCACAGTGGTGGAGTGGGGTGGTGTCTCCCTCCACACAGCTACCTCCTCCTCTCCCTTTATAGCTGCAGGTGATGAATTTGAAATCCAAAGAGGCGGGATCAAATGCTCTTCATGGCCAATGAATGACTACAGCTGTGCGTGAATGGTTGCACGAGGAGAAGAAGCAGCCGTTACCTGTGGAGGAAATGAATTAGAAAATAATAAAATATTATGGTTATTTATGCACAAACCCTTAACTTCTATATTAAATTAAAACAATGCAAGTAATTTACCTAATTGATTAACTAATCAAAAACATGCAATTATAAGTTAATTCTAAATGCATGCAATGAATGAATTATGCAATTAAGCTAAAAATATGAAGTAATTTATTTACATCCTAATATATGCTAGCTAAATGTTAAGGATATCTTAATATCTAGGCATTTACATATTTAAATAGCCCACAAATACGGGCTAATCAATACAAAAGAACACAAAAGAAAAAGTTCACATCAAAATTCGTACATTAAAAACTAGAACTATCCTGAACCTATCGACCAGGCTCAAACATCAAAATCGGCATCCATCGTAGGGGTACCCATCACCTTCATCCCTTTATCCGCAATAGGTCCTGCATCCTAGTTCACGAAAGGTGTAGCTTGCATCTCTCGTGCGTTCATTGTATCAGCTCTTAGCCCAACATCATCTCTGCCCTAGAGTCCTATAATCAAGGTTGCCACTTGTCCCTTCATGGGACAATCCCGCTTCAAATGCCCAGGTCCCCTGCACTTGGAACACAGTTTTGGAGCATTTCATGGTCCGAAATGATCATTTCCACAGTTGACGCAACCCCTCCTCTTAGAAATATGGCTTGTAGTATACAGGGTGTTATCCACGCCAAGGCTCTACACCTATCCCACAGGCTTCTGCTCCATTATCGGAAAGTTCATTATCATTAGGTTGTATCGCTGAGATTGACGGTTGCTCCTGTGCATAGGTTTTCCTGACCCCAGGAGCAATTGTTAGGTCTATTCTCGTTGTTGGATTGTTGTCATTGTTCTCTCGATTGCCATAGCTCGCTCAGTTGTTTTGGTCAAACCAGTCATCGACATCCCAGCTAATTGCATCCTCAGGTCAATCCCTTAGCCCCCATATGAATCTCCAGACTTGTTCCTCTTCATTCATAAATGCCTTCCGAGCAAAACAGAGTAATTCCATGAACTTAACCCTGTACTCTGTTACCGTCAACTCACCCTGTTAGAGATTCATAAACTTCTCTCATTTCTGAGCCTTCCACCCTTGTAGATAGAACTGATCATTAAACAACTTTAGAAACCTATCTCAAGTCACTGGCGACGGCTTAGAAACTTACACTGTAGACCACCAACGCTTTGCAATACCCTCAAGCTGGAATGTAGCTAACCGCACCTTGTGTTCTCCTCCCATCTAGAGAGCACCAAAAATCATCTCAATCTTCATGATCCAATCCTCTGCCACAAATGGATCACCAGATCCCGAAAAAGTAGGTGGCTTTAGCTTTCAAAACTATTCTAACTCCACACTCTTCGTTACTGTCGAGGAATTTGGTTGGTCCTGATCGCTTCCACCCTCAAGTAGGGGATTGTCCTATCCTCTACCACTTCCGCTAGCTCCATTTCTTCCCACAGTCACTCCTATTCTGTTCATGGCCTCCAGCAAGGCCTATATTGTCCCCTGCATCTGTCTCATTGTACCCTGCAACTGACTTATAGCTACAATAGGATCTGCAGGAACCTGATTACTAACCTAAGTGCATTTCCTTCTCGGAGGCATCCTATAACACATCCAAGAAATCAAATGTGTCATCATAGCTCAATCACAAATAGGATCCGATCGCAACCCTATACCAACCACAACGTACACACTTACTATGAAGTGCAAGCTCTAATACCACTGAAGGTTGTCACGCCTCAAAACACAAGCCCCTAATCGAAGGTCAAAATTCCAAGGGTGGCAACAGGAAAGGAGTTGGTTTATTTAATTCAGGTTGCATTAACAACGTCGAGCTACCAAAGCATTCCATTAATCAATAAAATGGAAGAAAGTACGAGAGGTATTGTACAAATTAAATAGAAAATAAAAATAATTAAAGCTTAAATGTTACCTGTCTAGTAGCGCGCATCGAATCTCGCACTACGTCGAAATCCCACACGTCGACGACACACGACAACACCTGAAATTAGGTCATAAAGTAGGGATGAGCCAATAGGTTCAGTAGGGCATAAATAATTACTGTAATCCAATAAAAATGAGGTAGTGTACAGTTTCGCTAACCGACTAATTCCCTAGCCTAACACAAAAACCCAAGTTTCAACCCTAACCCGGATCAATCCAACCAACCATTGTGGTCCTATCCTACTAATAAAATCTGCTTGCTTAAAGCCACATGTTCTAGCGCAACTATCCTAACAATCCAAGATCCTGTTACCTGCCACTCCGATCCCTGGAGTGACTAAACCAACCCTTCATACCGAAGGAGATCTTGATGCACCTTCTCCAATGGTACACCCATACCATAACCCCTCGGTCTTCAGAGAGATTAAAGCACTCATGTCCACTAGACAAAGGATACCCGTTTCGGGCGCTGGAACGTTGACTATACTCAAAGTCCTTGGAAACTATTCCACTCAAGACATCCTTGAGTACCCGATCCAAAATATTCGGCGGGAGCGACTTTCCACTGTCCGTGATCCCTGGAGGCTATTCCACTCAAGATTACACATTTTCCCGATGCCAGGATCCCTCAAAACTATTCCACACAAGATCCCCCGCATTGTTGCATGAGATCCTTGGAAAGCTATTCCACTAAAGATCCTACGCTCTCTCACCTGTTCAGATCCCTGGAAACTATTCCACTCAAGATCCATACAATCCCCATCACTCAAGAATCTCTACAAACTATTCCACTCAGGATCCCTCGAGTCACAAATCTAAGACCTCTAGAAACTATTCCACCCAAGATCTTAGAGCGCCTCTCGTCGACTCAGACTCAAGACACCTCCCACTACCTCATTTTCATGACGACACCTAGAAACACCCCAGCTAGGAACTATTCTTGTCCCTAAGTTGAACTGTAGTAGCCTCAAGCTACCAGACTCTCGGGTTTTGAACTCGCAACAGGGAACTAACTGTCCACAAAATCTCATTGTCTCACTCAACGAGCTCACCTATTTGACCTAATCGCTCTTAAGTCCTTTTTTCCCTTGATCAGTACTGGATTAGGCAATCCTAAAGACCTACTGGATCACCTGTGGTCTTATCCAAGACCTTAGGATCCAAGCATCTCCTTTATTAGGCTCAAACCGAGTCATTGATGTCATCATGTGATGTTAAATTTGTTACTTAGCCTATTCAAATCACTTATAGTCCAATTTGAGAGCTTCAAGCTCAATTAAAAACATCCCTTACCCATCTAGAGTTTAACTACAATTAACCACTTCCCCGCCTATTAGGGCACCTACTAGACCCCCAATTAGGTTATAGACTATGCTCGATCACTCCTTAGGTTCCATATGTTCAGAAATGCTAATTTCAAGCTAATAAGTAGACTCAATAGGCTACCTAACGTTAGGTACCTGTTACCTAATGTTAGGAGGCCACCCAGCAACCACCTATCGTTAGGTAACACTTTCCTAACATTAGGGTAGGCTTTTACAGTCGGATAGACCTGCAAACACCATCATTCATGGCTCAAAACACCCCCAATTCACAACCAAACCTCATGAGGCCTTGAGCACCAGCTCCCACACATACAAGGATCAATTTGAACCAAACAAATTCCTTATTGATCATCTAGGTGACCCTTAACTAGAAAAATCTCACTACCACATTTACATCCCACCCAAGGGTGAAAACACACATACAACACCAAGGATCTCATGCAAAAACTCAACTCGACATCCAAAACCACCCCAATATCCTATCCTACATGTAGGAATTCAAAAGGAAAGAAGACAAGTGGAAACTCTACCTTGTTCTTCTCTTCTTTCCTTCCTTTCTCCAGGCACAAGCAGCAACAACAATAGCCACAGTAGTAATGGTAGCAATAGCAGTTACACAACTCCTCTCTGGCGAGGTGACAGCGGTGGTAGCAGCCGGTGGTCAACAGGGAGGAGCAACGGCAATGGGAGCAAGGTGGAGGTGGTAGTGGAGCTCTCCACCAATGGAGAAGAAGAGAAGAGTTGGCTTGAGAGGGAAGCAAATGAATTTTTATTTTTATTTTTTCATCTCTTCTCCCTTAAAATAAGGGGTAGGAAATTTATGCAAAGGTCCTCCCACCTCAACCCAACATTTTTAAAGAGTCTTTAAACTCAAAGTTGCATTACCAACGACCCCTCATCATTTATTAGATAAACACTAGCTTAATGATTAAAGGAAATTCTCATCCTTTAAGATTACCATTTCCAAATTAAGGTTCCCAAAGCCCTTAATCCAACATTATGCAACCAATTAGGATTTTAATTAGATAATTAAACACAAATAAAATCCAAGCCCTTGTAGTCAATTGGAGGGTGGTAGGCAGAGAACTGAAGCTTGGTTCCCTATAGATGAAAGAGTTCTTGCCATAATGCATTGGTGAAGACAACATCATGGTCGTTGACAATAGTGCGAGGGATGTCGTGAAGCTTAATGATATCGTCAGAGAAGGCTCGTGCAACGTTGGAGGCGGTGTAGAGGTGGCAGAGTGGAAAGAGGTGGATGTATTTGGATAGACGATCGACGACCACCATGATGACGGTGTAGCCATGATCGGAGGGTAATGCTTCTATGAAGTCCATTAATAGCTCTTCCTAAATGAGATTCGGGATGAGAAGTGGTTGGAGGAGGTCAACCAGAGAGGCTGTGTCCATCTTGTTTCGCTGACAAGTGAGGCAAGAGCGGACCCGTGCATGGACAGCTCGACGCATCCCCGGCCAATAGAAGTCTCGTTGGGTCCGGTGTAGCATCTTAGCATTGCCCATATGATCGGTGACTGGGGCATCATCGTACTCCTGCAATAGCTCCCGAATGAGCTTAGAAGCAGGGGCAACAAAGAGGTACTTCTTGTAGTAAATAAGGCTGTCCTACATGGACCATACCGCGCCATGTGGCTGATTGTCAAGAGCACATTCCTGGGCCTACTAGTAATTAATGTTGCGGTCGTAGTCCCGAGGCAATCTATCGATCCATGTGGTTTGCATGGAAGAGATGGCCTGGAGGTAGGGGGTTACCTCTTCTTGCCGAGAAAGGGTGTCAGCCTCATGGTTGAGCGACCGCTTCTGATAGGAAATCTTGAAGTCATATGGGGAGAGTTTAGCCTCCCAATGGTGCTATTGGGGGGAGGATAAATATTGCTGGAAAAAATGGCAGAGGCTTTGGTGATTAGTGCGGACCACGAAATGCTTGAAGGTGAGGTATCAATGCCATTTCTCGATCGCAAGTACCAACACATATGGCTCTTTTTCATAAGTGGAGTAGGCACGTTGGTATTTGGAGAGTGTGTGATTGAGGAAGGCAAGGGGATGGCCTTCCTGTGTGAGGATGTTGCTTGCCCCAATGTCAGAGTGAAATGACCCTTCCTAAGGGTTGTTCGAGAATTTCTCGAAAGGGTAGGGGCGTGAGTGCAATTTTAAGCCCCCTGGGTTTAAGTTTGTGGGCTCTGTAGGGAAGAGGAAACCTTGCGGGGGCAACCTCACAAATTTTCCCTCTCTCTCTTCCACCATAACTCACACACACATGCACACTAACCTTAACCCTTCCTTTTATAACCCCCTACACCCTCTACATCTCCACACCACCACCACCTTCACTCCACCACCTTGCTGCCGGCGACCATCTCCTCCCCCGTCCCCTTGCAGCTGCGAGTGGGGAAGAAGGAGAGGGGTGGAGCACGGAGGAGAGGGAGAAAGAGAGAGCGTGGGCGAGGGAGAGGGAGGGAGAGTGGGTGACGGGTGTAGGAGATGAGAGGGAAGGAGCTCGGAGGAGCTCAGGAGAGGGGCGATGCGTGCGAGGAGAGGAGCTCAAGAGGGAGGAAAAGCCACGTAGGGGGGAGACCGGCGCGAAGAGGATGCCACTGCTGCGATTGCAACAGCTGGAGCTCGCAAGGAGGAGCTTCGCGAGGCATTCTACAGAGTCATTTTTTTGTAGCATCAGATGTCTATGAGCTCTCCAGACGTCTAGAGGAGCCGTAGGACGTTCGGAGCTGACACCGGATGTCTAACAGCACACAGAGTGCGAGGTATGTACCCTGCACGAGCTTGCATGCATGTATGGTTATATATATGTGTCACATTTTTAATCTGAGCGTGCATGCACAGGTACGAGGCTTTGGAAAGGCGCGTGGTGCACCCTTTGAGGCACTTTAGGACATTTGGAGACCATGTCAAACGTCTGACTACTCTTCCAGACAATCGAGAGCAGTGTCAGACGTCTGGAGACCCCCTCAAACGACTGTGCGGGGTAGTAGATGACGAATACAGGTGCAGGAGAGCAAGGTGATCTACTACGTTCGTGTAAGATGTCTGGGACTCTCCTCAGACGTTTGATTTTGGTTAGTACGCGTGTTTTTGGCCGGTTCAGGGCCCAAACGGAGTCAGTTTTACGTAAACGAAGTATCGATGGTTTCCCTTCGGATTTCTCTATGTGTTAGTGTCGCACCTATGTTATTTTGAACTCATTTGACATGATTGGTCAATGGTATAGGTCTCTAGTCCGTCGTGTATACGGGACGCACGGAGACGACAGGATTTACCGTTTGAGACTCCATTCCACCCGAATCCCTGGTAGAGTGGTCTTCTTTAATAATGTAGTTTAAATGATGAAAGTGCATGCTATATTAGAATGATCTGATTGAACCCTAGGATATGAAATGAACCCTAGGGCTGAAAAGAATGAATGTACATTACTTGAGCTACGCTGTTATACTCTGAAATGCATGTTAAAGTCTTTACTGCTAGCAACTATATAGTTAAGTGATGTGGTGATTGCTTAATTTATTAAATCACGAGCTACCTGTTATACGATTGAGAATCGGAATGTGAATGGAAACATATGACGTATCATGAAATAAGATGAATACTGGATGTTGAAGGATGCTCGTGATTTAATCTAGGATGCCCCATGATGTTGAAGGAGATGTAAATGTTAGGTGTAGATCACCACCTTCGAGGGTAACACCAAAACCATCGGAGTACAGATCAGGGAGTAGCGGGAAATGTCATCGTAGCGGGGGCTCATCTTCGGAAGGCGTGGACAAGGTGACGGCTAGGATGGATGAGTTCCTTGCATTTAGCAAGAGCAAGCGACTGTGGGATTTGAAGCGGGAAGAGATTGATAATTGTGTTCTTGGATTGAACACGATGCTACCAGATTTGGCAGTGGCTTCTAGATCAAGGATGACTGCTCACCTATTAGACCCAGCTTTTAGAGATATAATGAGGTTCTTTCTTTGCGGTACTGCAGATGATATGGGTGAGTTAGTCAAGACGGTTATGAACGGTGATATTTGACATTGTTCCATCATTCCATCTTATGTTCCATTGATCCTCCAATTGTACTACTATTAGGTTGTCTTCATTATGTTAGTTTCGATTTTTGTTGTTTTGGATTGATCTAATGTAGGTCATTGTCCGCATTATTGGAACACTATCTTATTATATTTACACTATCTTTTTTTCCTTAGCATTGAATGTGCAAAACATGATTCCCATGAAAAAACTTTGCCTCATTTCCCTCATTTCGTCACTTCCCAATAGATGGAACCTCGACGATGGTCTGTTGATTGTGATGAGTTGGGGAATTCCATTGTGGAAGTCATGTTTCAAGAAATTGTGCAATACGTTGCCGACAAAATCCAATGAACCACCCATGTTCCGCGGGTACTGAAGCACACTGGAGATTTCAAGGGATTGGTATGGGTAATGGAGTGTTGGAAGGGCATTACGAGCAGTCAATGGATGTGTTTCGAATGGATAGTTATCAATTTATCAAGTTACGGGATATGTTAGTCCAGAGGGAATATCTAAAACCCATGAAGGAGATGCAGCCAAACAGAGCCTTTTTTATAAGTTGTTGGCCAAGGTGCTACAAATTGTAACATGCAAGGTCGATTTGAGAGATCAGCACGAACCACAAGTAATTACTACAAGGATGTTGCCCGAGTAATAAAGAAGCTTCAATTTGAGTTTATTATCTTTCCAAAGGATTCGACACCAGTTCCTATCAAGATAAAGAGGAACAAGGATCTATATCCATAGTTCAAGGTAGGGTGCTTTCCATAAACTTCAGTAGGGTTTTCCATTCTGAACGAACTTTATTTCTCACCACTAATTTTTGCAGGATGTGATTGGGGCTATAGATGGAACACACATTGAGTTGTGCATGAACCCTACCGAAGTTGGAGGTATCACAGCAGACATGGCTGGTGTTCACTAAACGTAATGTGTGTTGCATTGATGGATCTCTCAATTCAATATGTTGCAAGTGGCTGGGAAGGATCCGCTGCTGATGTGACGGTACTTCGGTGGGCAATGCAAGATGACAACATTCCAATACCGCTAGGTCGAATTTATCTTATGGATTGAGTATGCTAATACCCATCAATTTCTTGCCCCTTACCGAAATGTAAGTTATCAAATAACAGAGTACAACTCTAGGGCAGCACGCAACAAATATCACAATAAGAAGGAGCTTTTCAACCATCGTCACACAAAGATTCAAAATTGCATTGAAAGGTGTTTTGGTGTTTTAAAGAAGAGATTCCTTGCCTTAAACTACCCCTCCTACTCCGTTGAAGTCCATCGAGATGTAGTTGTTGCTTGTTACGTGATTCACAACTTCCTATTGAGAGATGGGGGACGTGATGAATTTTACAACAAAAACTATCAACCTTCCAGGTGACTACTCTACAGAGGAATGACCGCCTCCTAGGACCGATAACCCCGGTGACACAATGGCAGAAGCATATGTGTCATTGAGTCAGGCAGATATTCACAAGGACGACCAAATTAGGGAGTCCATAGTTGATGTAATATGGGGGGATTTCCAAATGAGACATGCATGAGGATAATCGTGTTTTCGCAGTCCTTCTATTGTGTTGTAGTGCTTTAATTGCTAATGTAATAGGTTGTCTATTGTATGCAAAGCTACATAGTTTCTTGAACTTGCATGCAATATGTCAACTTCCAATATTGGATGTGTTAGGACACGATTTTAGGTATGGAGACTGCTCCTTACTACGCTAAAGGAGACTGATATCATGGACATTAGTGCCTATGTTATGAACCATGCAAGCTACTTTTTGAATTGGAAAACGTTCGAAGTCAAGATCCCTTGGACCGTTTGTTTTATATGTGTCCTTGGGGGAACAGAGTAAGTAAATCAAATTATCCTATCATCCTTATAATACAGGTTGAAATAAGCTTATGGATTGTTATTTATTTCAATCCAGGGTTGCAGCTACTGACAACCTGCGCGAGCGAACTTTCCCAACTTCCATCACTGAAGGCCGAGCGTAACTTCATGTCTCGCTTGTATGTGAAGCTGGAGGCAAGAACTAGCTTAAGGTAGCATGCAGAACTCCAGAGGGCACAAGCGGAGGTGGAATGTTTGAAGTCTGAGTTGTGGGAATTGAGAGCGAAGACAGACACCGTGGTCGACGATCTCGTGTCTTCCCTAAAATGCATTAATTGTGATTAGTTAATCCATCATCCTATTCCATAATGTAGTATTGTATCAAACTTATTAACCATTTCGGATGTCTCACTTTTCATCATGACCAACATCTTCTTGAGGACTTCTTCTCATGATCTATTAAGGGAAATACCTCTCTACAATTTTGTTTCTTTCTCAAATTTCAAATTACTTATCTTAACTTGTTAGCTCACAAGAATGTTTACATCACAAGAATTAAGAACAATTGAAAGGAGATGAAATTGTAGACATTTGGCAGAACTTGTCTTTGAGGAAGAAACAAGTATAAATAATTTTTTAGATGGGCTGAATTACAAGTGCCCTTACGAGAATAACGTACGATGCAGCTTACAAATTACTATCATTCAATTGAAGTTGTTCGTAAAAGCCCACATTGACTTTTTCATTTTAGGGATGCGGATTTCGAAAATCCCCTCTCAACTTATAGCCAATGTTGAAATCCCAAAAGGTCGAGTTAACGTTCATGGCCTCCATGTATTATGAACTTTGCTGCAAGCACCAAGAGGAGAAAATGAAAAGGCTTCAATTAGAGCAGCAATTACATATCTTAAGAGAAAAAATTAGAAAGCCTTAATTACGAAGGTTAATTGTACCATCAAGTACTTATTTCTTACTTCATTATACATTAGCAGATGCATCTCTCAAAGCACTCGAAAATATGACGTACTGCATGATCAAGATGTTTCTGTAAAAGACCCAACCGCTATTTCAGACAATGATTACTTTTTATAAATATTTCCTTCATGAGCATTTGTCGACTATTATCTAAGTTAAATGACATTTTCAAAACTTTTTGCCATAGGAATGGCATCTTTTAGGGGTTGGAACATTTGAAAGAATACATGCCTTGTCACTGTATTACAAAATTTAAAAGATGATGGAGAGTATGTTAACAGTACTTTCACAAGAAGTGCTTGGCACATTTTGAGGGACCACATGGTATATCATTTCAATGAGGAGATCCCATTAATTAAAATTATGAACCACTGGAAGTTCCTTAAGAAGAGTTATCAGTTGATCATGGAATTATTAACTGAGGAGACATGGACATGGGATATCCAACAATATGTCATCATCCCAGATGATCCAACCCAGTGGGAAAATGTAAGAAACCTTCCGTTAAGTATTGGTCTCTTTATTTACCTTCTTGCAAAGATAAGTTTCAATTTCTTCTCATTTTGTAGGTTAATGTCAAGTACAGAAGGTTACAAGGTCTTCAATTTCCTTTCCTGCAAATCCTGGATGAGCTGGTCGATTAATTCCCATGTCCGTTCGTTCATTGGTGGGATCTATTCATCACTCTAGAGTTCAATGACATAAATAAATCTTCACTTACTAGTTATTATGTAATAAGCATGGTCACCGATAATTTCTTATTACCAACTTTGGATAGTGTTTTCTTTTATGTGTATTTTGCTTATTGGATGGTTCTAAATATTATGTTCTTTCTTTGACATTGTTTTCTTTGGCTTTTGTTATCTTCTCGCAAGTTATGTAATTTTTTTTATATATTTCTTTTAATTTATGTTTTCATGTGGATTAATAATATGTTACTTTCCAAAGATTTCTAAAACGCCTACTAGATGCTTTGCAAAATACTTTACGAGGGTTATATAGGCAATGATGAAAGCTTCTAACGCTTAAGGGAAAACCTATTAACGAATTGGATGGTGTTAGTTTGGCTGGCTGGTGAAAATTAAACCAGGCAACCCCATTGAATGTGTTTGCATACGTTGGACGGCTGCAATGCAGCAACCCTATGCAACACAGAAGGTGACAGTTAATTGTGTTTGCATGGCATGGATGGCTGCAATGCAGCAATCCCATGCAACACAAATTTTGAGGGTTAAATTCTTTAAACCATCCATAGTTGATAGAATTTGCCTAACGACAAGCGTTAAAAATTCTACAATAAAGCAATTTGAGCCTACTACAAATTTAACAATCCATTTTTATTCCCTACCAGATGTACGATTGGAGGTTAGCAATTTCACACCAACAATTACTCTTATATATCCATGAATTAAGCTCTCCATTGATTTACACATAAAGCATTCAACTTTATTGTACAAGTTTGACTTTGTTATTAATTACAAGCAAACATCACTTCTTTAAGGCAATATCAAAAGTTCTCATAGTTTCTTAGATAAGTTAACAAAAGTATCCACTGTAATTACTCTGCTTTCAATTTATTCAAATTTCTCTCATAATATATTTATTTTTGTTAAAGGTCCTACATTACAACACATGTCGAATTAAAAGAATTTGCCATTTCTGATATGCCAAAGATGAAGACCTCAATTGTAGATCAGTGCTTCTCATAACTTACATTTTTGAAGGGAAATTAAATACATTTTTTGTAAATGAATAATATTTTTTTATTATTTGTCTTTTTATTTCTCAATGTAATATGTAATGTATCAATGTTAGTTGTAACAAAGTTGATTCACATGAAAATTGAATGATATTTATTTCTAATACAACTTCATTCTCTTTTCTATTTATCATTATTAAATTAATTTTATTTAAACGAAAACAACCCTAACTAACTTACTTGATGGGTTTAAATTCTCAACATAGTTAATTAAGTTATTTAGGCTTAATTAAGTGCAAGAAAAAGTAACTTAGGTTAACTCAAATTAATGTCATTTATGTAGTATAGGGTCAAGTTAACCTAACATTTTAGATTTTTAATTCTTTTTTAACTGGTTGAGTCTAGGTCGTTCACTGGGAGGCATAACTTATCTTAATTCACCATTAAATCCTAAACATGAATTACTAATTACTTAATCAATTAGAATTATAATTATATTACTTTAAGAATATGAATCTTGCATAAAGGATATTCAATTAAAAGACATGCAACATTCCATAAGGAAAATTATATTTACACATGTGATTTGTCATTAAAAAGCAAGTAAACATGTTTATTACATTAATTTCAACTTATTTACAAAAGATTAAGGCAAGAAAAAGAGATTCAAATGAATACAAGTGCCTTATTACATCAATTAAGCTCAAAAATAAATGTTATTGAAGTAAAAATACAAAATCAGACATCTAAATTTCTTTTAATTCCATTTTTTTCTTCTTCTTTCTTCAGCCTCAATTCTTCTTCTCTTCTTCTTCTATCTGTTCTACCATCTCTCTCTCTCTATCTCTTACTCTTTTCGTTTACTCTTCTTTACTTCTCTGTCATCTCTTCTTCAAGCTCTTCTCTGTTAACTCTCTTAACCCACCTCTCCTCTTTTTTTTCTTTCAATTCATTAACTGTGCAGGTTGAACCACACTTAAACCAAAAATTTGGTTTTCTGATTGGTGGCTCGAACTGGTCGGGGATACACAGCACCTCTCTCATGGTGGGACCAGACCCTACTGGTTTCGAGCTTAGTTAATATTAGGTGGTTTATTTCCGGTTCAGATTTCATCATGCACAGTCTTCAGCCTCCCAGGCCCACACACACGCCCACTCAAGGGCCCATGCTCGCGCCCACAGGTGCACACACACTCGGGCACGTGCACCGCATGCACCCACACACACACATATGCTCATTGTGCGCCTAGCGCTGACGACCAGTAAGCCCCATGCACTTTTACATATTATACTAAGGCGTACGCTCTAATTCTACCGATGTAGGACTATGTAAGTCCCCTCCATACCAAACTTCAGTTGGTGATTTTGGCCAACTCAGAGCTCCAAATCGAGCAATCAAGGGCTCGTTGGAAAGCTCTAAAGGTGCTCTACAAGGATTTAGCATCAATTTGATGCTAAGAACATATCTTACCCTTCAATTTGAAGGGTGAAAGTGAACTGTTTATATGGCCTTTCTGGCCTATAGAGATGTATCTCATGTCTTTTGACTTGCAATGAGGGATTTTGACCTCAAATGAGGTACTGACAAAGTTTAGGAGTGCTAAGAGTCTTTAGGAATAGAAAGAAGCTCAAAAGCTTCTAGCAGGAGCTTCAGAGCTCCAATTTGAGCTCTGATCAGCTCGACAGACAGCTAAAGATCAGTAGCATCAAATTAAACAACCTCTGAAGGTTGTTAAGATTCTAGCTAGGCAACATTTTCATCTAATTCTCGCCAGAAATGCACTGAAGTCAGTATTAGGTTCAAATGAACCTAAACTGACATAAATTAAATTCTCATGAAATCCTTAATTAAACTTATCTAAATCAAATCTAAATCACTTAAAATCATCCCAGGAATCATTTTTAATTATCAATTCACCTAATTGATGACTCAATCATCAAATCAGACCTGAGGTTGACCATAAAGCCTCAGAATTTGACTTTCTAAGTTATGTGCATTCAAATGAAATTAATGCCTCAGATCAACTCTATTTTGCCTCAAGAACTGTTTCAAAGTCTCCTAAAATGATTTCAACCAAAAATCCTAGGGTTTCAAGTCTGTCGCCTGAGATCCTAAATGAGTTTGTTTGACAGAACAAACTACAACATTTTTAAGTAATTGATCCACAAGACTAACCTTAGAGCACCTTCCTGATGCTTCTAGACCTCTTACATTAAACTAAACCCTAGCAAATAGTCATCTGCAACTCCGTTGGAGTTGGAGAAGACAGAGGCCTATGTAGAGCTCCAAAAGATAAAAGATCAAAATAAACACTGTAACATGATCATTAGACCTCAATAAAACAATCTGGAGCTCCGCAAGAAGCTCTATGGGCTAAAGACCATTTTTGACTTGCTGGAGCTTGCCGGAGCTTCGATGAGTCTAGACAATAGCTGACAATGTGTAAAAGTTATTAAAACAAACCATTAAGGATCTAAAAAGTTTCTTGAGGTTGTAAGGAACCTCAGAAGTTCATTAATTAACTCAATTGGTGATTAAAATAAAAGATATGTAATGAATTCATAGAAATTATGATCTGAGTTCGTTGGAACTCAGATCAAGTTCTCTCACTCAATTGAGTAGAGGGAACAAGTCAATGGGGTGTGGTGATGGTGTATAAGTGGTTAATTAGATGGAAGAACTCCTCCTGAGCTGCCATTGACAGCGAGCTCAGGAGGTTGTATGAAATTTAGGCATTTTAGATGTAGGTGATTATTAATCAAATTAATATGAAGATCGGGGTCCTTAGATGATGACAAGGTGATGGAGGGCCCTAGTGAATGTGAATTGCCCTCGGTGACCTCTGCCATGGACGTCAGAAGCAACCGGTGAAGGTGGAGGTGGATTAGGCGTATAAGTGTTAAAATCAAGAAATTGATATGTTAGAAATGATTATGGAAGATTATAGAAGGTGATCAATGATTTCAAAAGATAAAAAGATGCTCCAGTCAAGCTCAAAGAGCTCGCCGGAGTTGAAGAAGACGACTGAAAGAACTAACACTAAACCTAATTAACTACCTAATTAACTACACTAATTATTCTATCTTACCTGTCCTAGTATTACCTGGATGAAGGGGGCAAAGAGTCTCCGTCGAAGGTCGTAACGGAGGAGGAAATCAGAGGGGCAGAGGAAGAAGTCCAACGGGTGTTGGCGAGAAGAAGAAGTGAAGTCTGTCGTGAGCACTCCGTCAGAAGACTCAATGGATGACAGTGGAGATCAGAGGTGAGTGGAAATGATTGGAGGAAGAAAGTGGAAGCGAGAGAAAGTCACCAGATTTGGAGTGAATAGCCTATCTGTTAGCTCAGTAGGGGGAAGAGGGTAGGGAGCTAACTTTTAGAAATCAGAGAGGTGGAGTATTTATAGGTTGCGGCAGCTGAGAAGGAGGATGACTATGGACGGTATAGTGTCTAGGTGCTAGGTAACCACTGACGTCTTCTCCAACGCCGGTGAGGTTATCTTCGAGCCCTACTTAGGATTGCAGCTTCATCCAGACTGATGGATAGAAAGGTAGCAGTGAGCACAAGCTCCAGGAGCTTGGCAAAGGTGGACAAGTGTCAGATGAACGGTGATCGAAGGGTGACAGCACCTCCTGTTGTCAATCGTCGAAATGGCTGAAGAAGAAATGAAGGCGAAGATGTATATAGGGACCTGAATGTGAGGAAAGATAAGGACCTAAATGAAGGAAAAGGACTCGATTGAAATAAAACCTAAGGACTAAAACGTAAACTAAGGTTTTCAAGGCTTATTTTAATTTAAATCCTTTTCAACTTTTTATATACGATTATAAATTAGACAAATATTATATATAAACCTTGGATTTACATTTTTGACCTTTTTAGCTTAATTTATTTAATTAAGTAAAGTTACTTAAGTTATTACATACTTAGGTATAAATTATGCTTAAGTTAATTAACACATTAATTAGGTAAATAATTAATGATATTTTGAGTCCATTTATTAATTAAATTATTAATAATATTAATTGGCTAATAATTTTGCATTTTAAACTTATTTTAAGGTCCTTTAATGATTTATCCCTTATTCTATAATTAACCCTTATATATACATATTCCTAGCTAATTAACTAGGGAAACTAGTTAATTAGGGGTAATTAGAAGCCATGATGAGCCTCTCATCACCTACCATCTTAAAGGCAAGCATGTCTTTTCCCACTTTAACCCCCATTCTAACCTTCATTCCCAAGTAAACACCCTCCTATCACATCATAGGATAACCCTCATTCCTAATCCTAATTCAGTAAACACAAAGAGGTGTCAACCCCTCTTTGCAAGTAAACACAAATAGGGGTTAACCCCTGTTGCAACTTTGCTAACCCGGGTTAACTAACCTGCACCGTAAACTAGACCTAAACCTACCCCCTATATAAACCACAAGGGCCTTCGCGCTGCATACACCCCCTACTACCTCAACTACAATCACTGTTGCTCACTAACTACTTTTACACCCAACACACTCTGATGGCACACCCTCAACTATCTTCATCACACCTACCTAACCAATCGTTGGAACTCTACGCCACATTTTCTTAAATTTTGGTGTTAATAAAAGTTTATTTTCGAATTAATCATTTTTCATGAGAATTTTACAGGGAGTGTTTGGTTGGCAGGTTAAATAGGTTTGCATCGAGTTAAATATTTAACCTGCCTCCTATTTACATTGGGTTAATCACCCTCTTTGTAAAATAACTTTACTTTGTCAAAACATCCAAACAGTTAACTCACTTATTTCATCATTTATTCCACTTCTTCCATATTCCTTTACTTATTCCACAAACTTATTCCTCTTACCAAATGAAGCTATAGAGAATAAGTTTACATTGATGATGGCACTTATCGACAAATTTGAACAAATTGGTGGATTCATAGCGAAGTTTTCTTTATTATTTTTATTTTATTTTTTAGAGATTGTAGAAGCCTTCTAACCAAATGATTAATGTAGGCGTAAAAATAAATTAGAGGCAAACACAAGGAATCGCATTCGAATCAAATCACATTTTCTAAAATCAAACTACGAATCAAAGCGAATCCCAAATAAATTGAAATTTTTATTAGAGTCAAAGATTAATAGTTTAAAAGGTACTTACCACAAGCATCAGTACTAAGTTTTAGTACCAATACGTACATGTCACAAGTTTGAGGATCATTAATTCAAACTATGATCAACAAGTACTAGTATAAATGCTTAGTATCAGTACTTGGTTGTTGCAACTTTTGAGTTAACTATTTATGATCCTGAATCTGTACCCAACAAGTACTGGTACTCATATTCAATACTATTACCTGTAGGTCACAAATCGATTTTGAAATTCTCTAAGAACTCAACTTGTGAGAAACAAGTACCGGTATCTGTTAGTAGTTGGTACTTAACAATAAGTATTGAGTATTGGTACCCATGCCTTTGGTTAACTAACTGCAGTTTCAAATAATGAACCTGTCAGCTGATGAGTCCATTTTAATGGACTAATATTACGCCTAAGTAACTTTAATTGTATCTTTTAGGGTTGTTAATAACTATATTAAGTTATAGAATGTTTGCATGCATCATGATTTAGGTTTACATCTATTCTATAACTTAATATGTTCTTTTTATGTGCAGGAAAAATAATTGGCAAAAGAATGAGGAGAAAAGGATAAATTACCCTTTTTCAAATAACCAGCGGCTGTTCTTTTCCCCATCCTCTGGGAACCCTCAATAGCTGCCGACCAGAAATAGTTAAGGGATTTGAAAATCCCTTAACTCTCGCAGGCGCAAATGAGGAGAAGTTAAAAAGAAGAGGCGGAGAAAGGAGAGGGGGGATCATCCAGGGAGAGAAGAACTTTCTCCATCTTCCCCCTTGCGGGGAACAACCCCAAGCATGCATGTGCACAACCTCTCCAACGCCACTGCCAAAGCCTCCTCCCCGCACACCTAAAGCTGCATCGCCTCACCTTGCACACGCCTGCAGCCGTGCCGCACCAAGCCAAGAACCTCCAACGCTCCCTGTAGGCAAGCAAGCCAGCACCATCAGACGCCCACGCCATCTGCAGGCATGCCCCCTTCTCCCAGCAGGCGTGCCCCCTCCTCCCTGCAGAGCGCCCTCTCTCCCAGCAGGCGTGCGCCTTCCTCCAGCGCACTAAGCCTACACCTGCACAGCGCCTCTCCACAGCCTGCAAACACCGCTCACTGCACGCCTGCACCTTCCAGCACCCACAGATTCTCCTCCCTTCAGCGCATCCTCCTTGCGCGCCCCTACTGTAGGCGCGCCTCCATCGTCCCCGCAGGCACCGCACAAGCGCGCACTAGTGCTCCCCTCCAACGCCGCAGGCACTCGCGCCATCCCCACTGCCCTGCCAGGTCCGTGCCTCACCACTAGACAGCAGCAAACGTGCACGGGCGCGCACCAGCGCGCAGCCACCCGCTAACAGGCCGCCCTGCAGCAGCCGCTCTGCCTTCTTCTCCAACAGGACAGCGATCCTCCTCCGCCCGTCAGCCGCCACTGGCCACCTCTCGCCGTTCTGCCACCGCCATCGTGATCCCTACACATCGGTCAATCTTCCTCCATAGCAGCTCCATCGCCGGTGCTCTCTCTCTCGCGAGGAGGAGAGAGAGAAAATGCTCTGTTTTGCAGTTAATTAAAATTTACATTCACTGCCATTGCCACAGAATTTGATTATTTATTTATTATTATTTTATTGTGGCAGAATTGCGCATGCACACTCATATTTCCTTATAATTGCATGTTATTGATATTCATTAGTTTTAAGATTGATTTTGGGATCAACACATGCACTGATTCTCTCTAGTATATGACATGTGAAAATTACACAAAATCATCATATATTTATTGAATATTTCAGTGAGGGAAAACTGCACATATACCCTTATCTTTTTAAGTTATTGCGAATCTACTTTCCTTCGCATTTTCTGTCAGATTTGAATAGGGATTTCACGCTTATCCGAAAGAATATAAAATAATTAAGAGTTTATTGCATAATTGCCTCCCTGTGGACACGACTTACTCTTTTGTGAGTGGTTATTTTCATTTTTTTTGATTAGTCGATTTTTCCACCACTTAAATACTACAACGCAAAGCGGAAAGTCGGCTCTTTCAAATTGGCGCCGTTGCCGTGGAGGTAACAAACACAATAGATTTACTTCATTATTTTTAAATATTCTGAGTTGCGAAATTATCTGATCAATATATTTTTTTTTTACTGTGTGAGGAATCTGAAGAGGCGACGAGGCGCAACAGAGCGGCGACAGCAACCACGAGTTAAGCCACACGAGGAAAAGATGAAGGAGACCAAGATCCTATTTTCGCAGAGGATTCTCCGTCGTCACATATTTAATTCTATCTTTTCGCCCTTGTAGTAATTAGGGCTGAATTTTTTGGGGTTTGTCCCCTCATTTTTTAGCTACTAGGGCTTACAATATTTTTGGTGCATGCGTGATTATATTTTCTGCTTACCTGCTTTTAAAAACCAACAAAGAAAATATCGAGCTGCCTATTTAGAAGTTGCATGCCCTTAGGTGCGCGCATTTAGGGGTGATTGAGCAGCACATTAGATCTTATTATTGCATTGCAAGCATATTAGCACGAAGATTGTTGGACAGGTATATCTTTCTAACTTTTGCATCCAGCTCCTGTTCACGCATTTGCATTCAAATTTAAATTCAAGATCACCAAGTTGTTTGAATTTACTAATTCAGTTGTCACATAACTAAAAGTGGAACTAATAATCAGATTCAACCCTAAAAGCAATTCACATTTGATCTGATTCTAAGGGACTTGTTTGCGATTTCAAAAGAAATTACAAAGATTTACGGTGTATTACACACTTCTGACACTGAGCACGCACATTAGGCACCGCACTAAGGCTTGATCCCTTAAGGCTATAGGCACCGATCTCTTTATTGGTGCAGACCCTCCTATTGTGCTTTGTGGTGGTGGTGATACTATCTTTTGACCAAGTGTTTTGATACTCCACGGAGGGGGACACCCCTTAAAGGAACAAAAGGGTAGTTAAGGGGCACCGCATACGCATCGCCTCAAAGGAAGGGTTCTCCCTACTTGCATCCCTTTATTCTTCCTTGGAGTAACTTCTCACTTGATCACCTGGGAGTATCATCCAAGCAAAGTATAGGTCCTAGGGCACTCGAAGGTTGAATTAAGGCACGTAATTGCAGTGAAAAACTTGTTTGGCCATTTATATTAACTAATTCGACATTCACAATAAAGAAGGTTAAGATTTCAAGTCCACACCCCTCTTATACCACTTACGTGGGAACGGAAGGATAAGTCTTGATCTTTTGCCTTATCTTTGGAGTGGAGGTTTAACTTAATAAAAAAAAATCTGAATTGTGTTTTGTATGCTTGGTAGACACTCTCTTGAGGGTAGTCTAGTGTTTGATCCTGAGCCTGAGAGAATTCTTAGGAGAGCTCACCTAGGAGAAGAAAAAGAAGGAATGGCTGAGCAAGGTGCAAATCAACAAAGGACCCTAAGGGACTATTTTATTCCTACTAACCAACCTACACAAGCACTAAGACAACCAGCAGGGGATAATCCATATGAGATCAAGAGCAGTACCATATCTTTATTGCCCTCTTTTTATGGTACTACTAGGGAGGACCCCTACTGGCATTTGGAGGAATTCACCGAGGTCTGTTCCACGGTGAAGCTCCAGGGCTTTACTAATGAAGCCCTGATGGGGACTCTATTTCCTTTCTCCCTAAAGGATAAGGCCAAGCACTGGTATCATACCCTCGATGCAAGGGTAAATGATTGGGCCACCCTTAAGGGAGAATTTTTAAAAAAGTATTTTCCTATGAGTAAAACCAACCATTATAGAAGAGAGATTATGGGTTTTACTCAACAGGAAGGGGAGAAATTTCATGAGACTTGGGAGCGCTTTAATGACCTTCTTAGGTTATGCCCCCACCATCAAGTGCCAAGATGGCAGTTGGTCGAAAGGTTCTATAACGAATTATATGAAAGGCATAGGCAAACCATTGATGCAACCTGTGCAGGAACCTTCATGACTAGAACTGAGGATGAAGCCTGGGCATTATTTGAAACATTAAGTGACAACTCCATACATCTATCCTCTGCCTATCAAGAAAGAAAACCATCAATCTTGCAGAGGAAGATAGAGGCCCATGAAGCTGGGGCTTCTCATGATTTGGCTTATTAGATTCAACTATTGAATAAAAACTTTGATAGGCTTTTAGCAAACCCAGCATGAACTCGCAAGCAGCCTCTATTTTTCAGGCTTCAAGAGAATGCTCCATTTGCCAAAGCACAACGCACGCCACTGCGGAGTGCCATCAGGCAAACCAATTCCCTGAGTTGATTCAGGCTGACTTGAACACGGCCCAAGGTTTCTAACCCCCTCGCAATAACCCTTACTCCAACACTTATAATCCAGGGTGGTAGAACCATCCAAACTTCTCTTGGAAGCAAGCTGATGCTTCTAACTCAAGGAATACAAGACCCTTACCTCCTCAGCCCACATACCAACCTTCTTATGAAAACCCTCCTCCGAATAAGCCCTCTGAGGTGGATGAACTGAAGGCCATGATGAAAGCAATACAAGAGCATCAAAATATGGTTATCCAATCTCAAAATAAGATGATTACTGATATGCAACCCCAAATTGGTCATCTTACTGAGGCAGTTAGGCAACGTGATCCGGGGAAGCTGCCTAGCTCTTCTGAGGAGAACCCTAAGGGCAAGGGGGTTGGATTCAGGGAGCACACCCAAGCAGTGACCGTGTTGAGGAGTGGAAAAAAGATTGACAAGCCCAATAACACTCCTATGGTTACATCTCATAATTCCCCTTCCACACCTGACCTGACTTCCATCTCACTCAAGGAAGAGCCACAGCACTCTCCCTCACACAAAATCACCCACAATGAGGATGTCATCCTTCCATCACCCCTTTCTCGCCATGACGACCCCTCTACCCAGAAGCTGAGGGTGCCCTATCCAGAGCGCCTATCTGCTCCTGGGGAATCTTCTGTTGGCTCGTCTGGAGCCAAGGATAGGACGGAAGAGATTATGGATACTTTTAGGCAAGTCCAGATTAACTTGCCTCTATTGGAAGCGATTAAACAGATTCCATCCTATGCCATGTTTCTGAAGGACCTGTGTACCCAGAAGCGCCGATCTAGGAAATAGGTCCAAACCAAGGTCATCCTGCCTGACCATGTTAGCTCGGTTCTTCAGCATGGAACACCCCCCAAAATGAAAGACCAAGGGGCCCCGTATATTTCAGTGGTTATAGGTAACCAACACATTGATGAGGCTTAAGGTGTCGGACCCGAATAGGTTGTTAATATGATGATTTTATCGTTGAAGTGTGTATAGTGGTTAACCTAAATCGAACCTAACCATCTCTTTACAAAAATTTTTTACCTGGCCTATTTGATTTTATCTTGGTCACTTTTAGGCCCAGGGTCGAACCCAGGGAAGTGGGGTTATGAGTCAAGTTTCTACGCCTTTCCTACAACGAATCTCTTCCGTTCGTTTATTGTGTTTTTGGTGTTTTTCTATTTAGATTTATTCTGGTAATCTTTGTCCTTCAGGCACACCCTCAAAATTGGGTTCTTGGCTTTGAGCCAAAACAGGGTTCCAAAACGGGTCTTGCTATTCACAAGATGGAGTACCTGCAAGTCAAGGATTATCTTTTCTCTTTTATATATTTTTTTATCTTTTTATTGGCATGAAAGAGAAGCAGAAATAAAGTAAATATAGTATATATATAGGTATATATTATATATGTATAAAGGGGTGGGGGTGGAGGCGGAGATGGAGTGTAGCACGGTGTTGAGTCGGTCGTCGTCTAGAAAGACGCAACTGACAGGACGAGGTGTCGCGTGGAGTGTAGGATGGATGGCGGAAGATGTGTGCGAACACGCTTTTTGTACGCGTGTATCGGGGAATATCAGCAACTGGTGCAAATATTCCCGCGATACCACGTATGGTAAGTAATGTGAAAGGAAAATAAATACATATATATATATATAAATGTATGTATGTATATATGTAAATATATCTATATGTATATATGGTTATAAAAATATAGGTATATATATATATGTATATATATATATAAGTATACGTATATATGTATGCAGCTATATATGTATATATGTATATGTATATGTATATATATATAGGTATGTAAATATATATATAAGTATATGTATAGATAAATAAATGCATAGATCTATATATATATGTATGTATGTATGTATGTATATATTTATATGTATATGTATGTATATGATACTATATAGATGTATATGTATATATATATGTATATATATATATAGTAATATATGTATATATAGATATATGTAGCTAGATATGTATATATATGTATATTTGTATGTATATTTATATATATATATATGTATATATATATATGTATATATATATATATGTATATGTATATAAGTATATGTATATATGTATATAAATATATATAGATATAAATATATATATATATATATAAGTATATAATAGTGTATAGGTGTGTGTGTGCGTGTATGAAAGTCTGAGTGTGTGTGCATATGTGTATTTGCAGAGAGAGAGGGAGAGTGTGCTGTGAGAGAGAGAGAGAGAGAGCCTGCAGAGGAAGGAAAGGGCGTTTAAGCCGTCTACGCGCGAAGAGGCGTCGTCTGGTGATTCAAGCTTGTGCATAGGCGTGCATGCACGTAGAGAAGCGTGCGCTAGAGGGCGATGGGCACGGAGAGAAGACTGCAGCAGACCGCGCTGCGCGAAGGGCTGGAGCGGGCATTGGCAGGCGCGTGTGGGCGAAGAGAGTGGGCGACGCAGGCGGGTGCGGGGGCTGGCAGACGTGCGGGCGGGCGCCGGCAGAACGCGAGGCGAGACGCGCACGCGGGCAAACAGCGGTTGCGGCGTGCCAGGTGACCGATAAAGTGAGAAACTCACCGGTCACCCCATTGTAGCCACAATGTTCCACAGACTGGCGTGAATAGTGGCTACAGTGCAAGGCCGCACCGCGCAACCGGGAGCTAGTGGTGCTGTAAGTGCGGACGGCTCGGCGCACGCGATGGAGTGGCTCCGGCTGGTGGCTTGCGGGCGGAATGTCGCGACGGAGCGCGTGGAGAGGGCTGGGTCGCTAGCGAAGGGGCGCGACAAAGCATGCTGTGGCCTACGGGTGTTGGCTGGGGTGTGTGGGAAGCTTGGCTGATCGCTGCAGTGGCACGCAGTGGCCGGTTGCAGATGAGAGAGTGCGACAGGGTGCTTGCGCGAAGAAGCTGGAGGCGAGGGCAGTGCGAAGGAGGAGGAGGCAAGGGCGCCTACAGGCGCGCGTGGAAGGTCTGCGTGCACTGCTGCTGCTGTGGGGCTCGGCCGACTGCTGCAGGGCGTGCGGTGGCCGGTGGAGCTTCATAGCTTTGAAGCTTGCGGTAATGGTTGAAATGGCGTGGAAGGTGGAACAGGGAAGAAGGCCACCACGCCCACTGGCTCTTTGATGAGCTGGGCGGTGGTGGTCTCACGGTGGTGGTTGTGCACCACCGTGAGATACTCCTGTCCGCCGGGTGTCTCCTCAGAGGAGGAGGGTCGGCGTGTGTAGGGAGAGGGAGGAGAGGGTGGTGGCCTGGAAGGAGAAGTGCTGGGTTTTTTGGCATTGGACCAGGCTGCCTGAAGAAGAAGAAGACGCCCTGTTTTATAGAGGAAGAAGGCATGGCTGCACATGGCTTGCATGTGGCTGCAGGGAGTGGCTGCTGCGGCTGGCAGGGAGAGCTGTGAGCAGGGAATGGCTGAGCAGGAAGAGGTGATGGAGAGCATGGAGCGAGGAGGAAGAAGTCAATCCATGCAGCCGTGGGAAGCATTTCAAAATCAAGTGGAAAAAAATAAAAAGATGGTGGATTTTGCAAAGATGCACTTGAGGAAAAATGTTAATTGCAAGGCCACTTATTTCATTCTCCTCCCCTCTCAATTAAGTGCATGCATGCATGTATTTTTACAATGTGACTATGGAAACCTAATATGCATTGGTAATGCTAGGAAATAGCACAAGACGGCACAATTGCAGGTGTATATTTTGCGGTGCAATCATACCCCCATGCCTATCTTTTGCTAGTCCCTAGCAAAACATTTTTGTAATGTATTTAGAAATGATCTTTAAGTTGAAGATTTTCTTCTGAGGCAACATAGGTGTGTTTATTGTTGGATATTGTGAGAACCAATTGTAGAGAAGACTACCAGTACTTTAAGTCTCACATGACAAAGATCATCTCTCAACTAACCAGGACTCTTGATATTTAAAACTTAAGTATGATTTCCAGGACCTAGGAGGTTTTTGCCGTACTCGAGAGCTCAAGAGATTATGGCTTGTGCTTAGTGAAGGATCAAGACTGACCAGATGAACATTAAGACTCAAGCCCAAGGTTTCACGAATCTTTAAGTACATGTTGGTCCTAGTTTTAGCTCGTATTTTCGGATTGACCCTTAAGAAGATGACAGAAAACTCAACTCCTATTTTCTGACATTTGTGGCTCACAGGAAAACAGGGTATTTGTGACTTGCCCTGAAGAACTTTAGGGTAGAGACTTTACAGATATTTGTGAGATATACTGACTTATTTGCATTTTTTTTTAATAGAAACACGTGTCAGTATATCTCTTACAACATTATTTGGAGGAGCACACTTTTCTTTTTGGTGGGAGAGTTTATTTTTGGTGGAAAGAGTTTCTCCTAAACACAAGTCTAAAACCTAGGATAAAAAGTCTACTTGCGCGCATAGGTAAGGACTCCACCTTCCCTAATGAACACTTAGGGTTGGATCTTATGTTCACCTGGTCTTTCCTGATATGTGTAGTGTGAACCAAGTTTACTTAAGTTCTCAAGTAGAAGCAAACCAACGAATCCTGTACTGGTGTCTCAGGTACAAGAATATGTCCTTAGTTAGGAGAGATTCCGATCTATCTTGTCAATGCTCAAGAGAATTAAGCCGAGCCTGAGCGAATCAAGCTTCTGTGGCCTGGAAAATCTTCAAAACAGAGGTTGAATATCCATAAACACTTATTGTATTTTTGTTTCAACTTTCAAATCATTACTAAACACCATTTATTATTATTATATATATTATATATATATTTTTTTTCTTTTTCTTTTTCTTGCATATTTATAAATAGGTGGGAATTGCATGATACCATAAAATACCCAGATCCTATGGATGCCTATCCACCCCCCCATGCCAAACAATGCTATGTCCTCATATGCATGCAGGGAAAGGTAGAGAAAGGATGAAAGATCGGGTAACGAGAGCTGAGGTGCAGGGTATACAGCAGGGTGGTAGGGTGGGTGGATGGTGGGTGGTGAAGTGAAAAGTGAAGTGATCATGACAGTGGCGTGAAAAGTGATGATGGATGGTGAAAGGTCTGGCATTTTCTGGGACGAGAGTGTCCCAGGCGGATTGAAGCACAAGTCAGGAGGAAGAAATTGGCCCTCAAATTGGCCAAGAAGAGGGGCTTCTTGGATAGATGGATCCAAAAAGGAATAGTCCCAATGAGTAGGATGTGGGCTCAAGGTCCCAGTGTGGATTTGCAAATCCACCTGATTTGGCAGGGAAGAAGGGGCAATCCAGTCTTCAAGAGTGTGGACCGGCGGTGAGTAGCCTGAAGATGACTCAGACCACGAGGTATGGGAAGCGGAGAAAACCTTGTCAGAAGTCTAGTCAGGAGAAGGTATGGGAATAGGGATGGATGGGGGAACGCCACAATATGTGTTGATCAGGCAGTCGTCAGTGTTTATAGGTAACCCGCAGCAGTCTGAATAGGTCCCAATTAGTCCGATACACGCACTGACGGTCATGTCCTCATCAGACGTGTCATCCTTGATGCAATCACAATCACAGTTCTTGGCTGCCTTGAAGATGTTAAATCTGAGCTTTTAAGATCCAACGGCAATCTCAATATAGCCCGACTCGCAGTCGATAAGGGCATAGGCTGTGGCCAAGAAAGGTCGACCAAGGATGATTGGACAATCAGAAAGTGAACTAGGAACTTCCATATCTAAAACAAGAAAGTCAACAGGAAAACAGAGACTGTTGACCCTAACCACCATGTCTTCCACCACACCCTTTGGGATTTTGACAAAACGATCTGCCAACTGTAATGTGACAGGGGTGGGTTTCAGATTTCCTAAGGAAAATTTTTCGAGCATGATGGTTGGAATGAGATTGATGGAAGATCCTAGATCAAGCAGGGCACGGTTAAACTTGTAGCCTTGGATGCTATAGGAAATAAGCGGTGTGTCCAGATCTTTCTGCTTCAGTGGTAGATTTGACAGTATAGCACAACTAGCATGAGGCGAGAGAACCATTGGATTCTTAGTTTTCTTTGATTGTCGCTTGGGTGTTGTGTAGTCTTTGAAAAATCGGGCGACAGTAGGTATGTGGTCGATAGCCTCGAGCAGGAGTACCTTGATTTCTACATCCCTAAATAAATTACGCAGGTTATCAAAGGCCTGCGTATCTTTTTTTTTGCCTTTTGGCTCCCTCAGTAGAGCCTCAGGGAATGGAACTGATTCTAGCACCAATTTGGGTGTATCGTCCTCTCGTGAATGCGGTGCGCATCCCGAATGAGAGGGCTATGAAAAAGACGGGCCAGGATCAGGTCGAGGCAGATCGATGGTCTGCTTACCGCTCCTCGTAGTGATAGCATTGGACGATGCGGGTCCAGTGGGATCATACGGCGGAGGAGGGTTCACAATAGGGACATAAGAGTGTGGTGCTGCAGCGGGATTAGCCTGAAATCCCAGTGGAATGCTCGGAGCTTGCAGAATCTGATTAACCTGCCCCTGAGAAGGTCGTACCTGTGGTTGAGGACCACAGGGTACGAAATTTCGCGGGTTTGGAACAGGCTAGGCGGGAAGAGTGCCCTGAGATCGAGTCACCATGCGTAGTTGATTGATCTCAGCATTCTGCTGCGCCAATTGGTGCTGAAGAGAGGTCATGTTCTCTTCATGGCTCTTTGACATTTCCATCATCATTCTCATCAATTTGTCAAGAGGACTTGATGCATGTTCGGTTTGCGGTATGCAAGGGCCTGATGCCAGATTTGCCATAGGATTAGACTGGGCCCTTGGGATGACGGGTGCGGACGATCGCATTGGTCCACCCGCGGGGTTTTGGTGTTGCGGGTTGTTGGACCATGCGAAATTCGGATGATTTCGCCACCCTGGGTTATACATGGCAGAGAATGGGTTGTTCCACAGGGCGCAAGCGTCTTCTATGCCAGAAGACGCGTACGCATGTAAGTATGCATCCGAGCACACGGAGGCTTGGTCCTTCGTGTCGAAATACTGGCTTGCAGAAGCCAGTTCCACATGACTTACCGAGTCGCTTGGTGCGACACTCGGTAAGGAAGGTCTTACGGGGTTTCTCGGGATAAGCCTGGTGTTGGAAGAGTTGGGATTGTGATGAAGTGGTGAAGTGGGGGTGTTTGCCATAGAACGGGCAGGGTTGGCCAGAAGCTCGTCTAGCTTCTTGTGCACGACGGAGACTTCATCCAGTTTTTGTGCAATAAGGCTTAGATCAATGGATGAATGGAAGGGTCCCGTGTCAATTTCGTGGACATTTTGGGGCTGGTTGGTATGATTAAAGGCGACAATGGAAGCATTGTTCATCGAGTTTTCACTCATATTTTCAAACAATTCAAATGCTCCATTCTCGTCTTTATTCATAAAGTTCCCTTTGTAGGAAGCGTCTGCAATCTGCTTCAAAGTCTCATTTAGCCCATAGTAGAAAATCTGGGCTATATGCCACTTAGGCAGACCGTGGTGTGGACACTTCCTGAGGAGGTCGTTATACCTCTCCCATGCCTCATGAAATTATTCGCCGTTTTGTTGCGTAAATGAAGTGATAGCACGGCGAAGCACATTGGTTCACCCGATTGGGAAGAACTTGAGAAACGTTGTTCGCATCTCTTCCCAAGAGTGGATGGTTCTCCCAAGGGTGCATAACCACTACAAAGCTTTATCCCGCAATGAAAATGAGAACATTTTCATGAGGACTATAGGTAACCCAACATTTCTTAGTTTAACCGTTTCAACCAGTCGGGTTAGGTTTTCCAAGTGGAGAAAAGGATCTTCACTTGTAAGACCATGGAAGTGAAAATTTATTAGTCCAATAATGTTAGGTTTCAGTTCAAAGTCGTCCCCACCCATGGGGACCCGAATTTGTCCTATGGTCTTTGTAGCAGCGAGATTCTGATAGGAGCTAAGAGACCTAGGCTCCTCCCATTCGGGAGGGTTCTGCATTTCCTCCAATGTTTCCCGAAAGGCTTCAATTTGCTCATTATACATTTCCATTTGGGCTTGGAGGCGGGTTATGGGATCTAAGGCTCTACCACCTGGTGGGTTCTGAGGGTGATTTCCTCCCTCGGGATTTGGGGGTGGGCGTGCAGCCATGTTTGTGGAGGAGGAGGACGATTCGGCTTCTTTTCTAAATTTATCAGGCAATTCAAACAGTTCAGGGTTTTGTGACCTCCTCCCAAACATGCACTACGGCAGGAAGAATTGGGGGGTAAGAAGGGAAAAGAGATGAGAGAAATGACGCTGCAAAGGTACACTTGATGACAAATCAATTCAATTCAAATTCCTAACCTCTATAGTGTGCCCTTAGACCTAAAGATCTAAGTTACCTACTATCACGGACTACGGAACCGAATGCGAGCACCGCGGAACCACCTGGTTAGATTGAAAGGCCGTTTGCCCCAGTCTTAGACACCCGATAGCACGCGGGAACCCTCATCAGCACGTAGACGCTACACGCAGGTAGTTAGACCTCCAATCCTTAAGAAGGGTCAAGTTACTACCAATTTTAGTTGGAGGCTTAGGGTCAAGTCTTTTGGAATGTGAAGGGCGTTGTTTACGGGTAATGCCCAAGTGATTGATTTTCAGAGTGTGTAAAACAAGCATGCAACGGGGAAATCTCCCCGAATTGAAGTTTTTAATTGCTGAATGGTTTTTAGAGTTCAGCCTTAAGTAGTATGAATTTTAGGATTTCGCTGAAATACCAATTCAACCAATCTCCAGGTTTTGCAAGAATACATGTTTTCTTCTAAGCCCAACAAACCCTTCTTCAATATTAATTGGTTAATGCATGCTATAATGCAATGGGTTTCCCTAAATGGAGATTTCTATGTGTGGATGCACGAATCAGTTTTAGATTAGTGTGAAAGGGAGCCAAAGCACTTCAATTCAAGTGCTCCCAATCACCAAAAAGATGTCCACATAAGGCTCAACCAAAAGATAAAGAAAATCAAATTGTTGGGGTTGAATTATTCGAGATCGAATCTTAGGCAAGTTGAAAATTCGTGGTGGGGTTGGAATCAACTCAATTCCAAGTTTCCCCACCAAAAATGTGGTCTCGAATCTGCAGATAATCGAGGCAAAGTGGGGTGCAATCAATCTTTTTATTTGCCTCAAAGAATACTTCACACGGCGAAAACTTCAAGAATCAAGATTCTTGGATTTTTGCTTTGCGAAGTAGGGCGAGAAATCTTGGGGCAGTGGGAGTAAAGGCAATAATCAAACAAGTGAATTTTAATCCACTTGCCCCAAGAGATCCCAAGAAGTTTTTCTAGTTTTTTAGTTTTTTTTTATTAAGATGACAAGTTAACTTAAGTTGCTAAGAAAAGAAGATCTACTTATTTGGCAACATGTGCGAAGCTCCAATGCGGTGTCGGCGTCTTCACGCTCTCGTTCCTGCCTTGGATTTGCTCACATCTTCGACTTCGTCTACCTGCCTTCTCCTTGCAACAGGTTCACCTGCACAGCAATAAACAAAAACACCCGTGAAGAGAGAAGAGAAAAATGAAAGGAATGGAATAGAAACTTACTTGCAGGCGCACTTCCCCAGCAACAGCGCTAGAAAAGGTGAGGTGTCAGACCCGAATAGGTTGTTAATATGATGATTTTATCGTTGAAGTGTGTATAGTGGTTAACCTAAATCGGACCTAACCATCTCTTTACAAAATTTTTTTACCTGGCCTATTTGATTTTATCTTGGTCACTTTTAGGCCCAGGGTCGAACTCAGGGAAGGGGGGTTACGAGTCAAGTTTCTACGCCTTTCCTACAACGAATCTCTTCCGTTCGTTTATTGTGTTTTTGGTATTTTTCTATTTAGATTTTTTCTGGTAATCTTTGTCCTTGAGGCACACTCTCAAAATTGGGTTCTTGGCTTTGAGCCAAAATAGGGTTCCAAAACAGGTCTTGCTATTCGCAGGATGGAGTACCTGCAAGTCAAGGATTATCTTTTCTCTTTTATATATTTTTTTATCTTTTTATTGGCATGAAAGAGAAGCAGAAATAAAGTAAATATAGTATATATATAGGCATATATTATATATGTATAAAGGGGTGGAGGTGGAGGCGGAGATGGAGTGTAGCACGGTGTCGAGTCGGTCATCATCTAAAAAGACACAACCGACAGGACGAGGTGCCACGTGGAGTGTAGGATGGATGGCGGAAGAAGTGTGTGAACACGCTTTTTGTACGCGTGTATCGGGGAATATCAGCAACTGGTGCAGATATTCCCGCGATACCATGTATGGTAAGTAATGTGAATATATATATATATAGATATATATATGTATGTATATATGTAAATATATCTATATGTATATATGGTTATAAATATATAGGTATATATATATGTATATGTATATATATAAGTATATGTATATATGTATGTAGCTATATATGTATATATGTATATGTATATATATATAGGTATGTAAATATATATATAAGTCTATGTATAGATAGATATATATATAGATCTATATATATATATATATATATTTATTTATTTATATATGTATGTATATGATACTATATAGATGTATATGTATATATATATGTATATATAGTTATATAGATATATATGTATATATGTATGTGTATATATATATATATATATATGTATAAGTAGGTGTAAATATATGTATATAAGTATATGTATATATGTAAATATATATATAAGTATATAGATATATATATGTATATATGTATACTAATACATAAGTATATAGGTACTATTATATGTATAGATACAAGTATATATATATATATGTATATATGTATATAAATATATATAGATATAAATAAATAAATAAATATATATATATATAAGTATATAATAGTCTATAGGTGTGTGTGTGCGTGTATGAAAGTGTGAGTGTGTGTGCGTATGTGTATTTGCAGAGAGAGGAAGAGTGTGCTGAGAGAGAGAGAGAGTGCCTGCAGAGGAAGGAAAGGGTGTTTAAGCTGTCTGTGCACGAAGAGGCGTCGTCTGGTGATTCAAGCTCATGCACAGGCGCGCATGCGCGTAGAGAAGCGCGCGCTGGAGGGCGATAGGCGCGGAGAGAAGACCGCAGCGGACCGCGCTGCCCGAAGGGCTCGAGCGGGCACTGGCAGGCGCACGTGGGTGAAGAGAGCGGGCAACGCAGGCAGGTGCGGGGGCTGGCAGACGCGTGGGCGGGTGCTGGCAGAACGTAAAGCGAGACGCGCGCGTGGGCGAATAACGGTTGCGGCGCGCCGGGTGACTGGTAAAGTGAGAAACTCACCGGTCACCCCACTGTAGCCACAGTGTTCCGCAGACTGGCGTGAACAGTGGCTACAGTGCAAGGCCGCGCCGCGCAACTAGGAGCGGGTGGTGTTGTGAGTGCAGACGGCTCGATGCACGCGGTGGAGTGGCTCCGGCTGGTGGCTTGCGGCCGGAATGTCGCGACAGAGTGCCCGGAGAGGGCTGGGTCGTGAGCGAAGGGGCGCGACAGAGCACGCGGTGGCCTACGGGTGTTGGCTGGGGTCCGCGGGAAGCTTGGCCGACCGCTGCAGTGGCACGCGGTGGCCAGTTGCGGAAGAGAGAGCGCGACAAGGCGCTTGCGCGAAGAAGCTGGAGGCGAGGGCAGTGCAAAGGAGGAGGAGGAGGCAAGGGCGCCTGCAGGCGCGCGTGGAAGGCCTGCATGTGCTGCTGCAGGGCGTGCGGTGGCCGGTGGAGCTTCACAGCTTTGAAGCTTGCGGTAATGGCTGAAATGGCGTGGAAGGTGGAACAGGGAAGAAGGCCACCACGCCCACCCGCTCTTTGATGAGCTGGGCGGTGGTGGTCTCACGGTGGTGGTTGTGCACCACCGTGAGATGCTCCTATCCGCCGGGTGTCTCCTCAGAGGAGGAGGGTCGGCGTGTGTAGGGAGAGGGAGGAGAGGACGGTGGCCTGGAAGGAGAAGTGCTGGGTTTTTTGGCGTTGGACCAGGCTGCCTGAAGAAGAAGACGCCCTATTTTATAGAGGAAGAAGGCATGGCTGCACATGGCTTGCATGCAGCTGCAGGGAGTGGCTGCTACGGCTGGCAGGGAGAGCTGTGAGCAGGGAATGGTTGAGCAGGAAGAGGTGATGGAGAGCATGGCGCGAGGAGGAAGAAGTCAATCCATGAAGCCGCAGGAAGCATTTCAAAATCAAGTGGAAAAAAATAAAAAGATGGTGGATTTTGCAAAGATGCACTTGAGGAAAAATGTTAATTGCAAGGCCACTTATTTCATTCTCCTCCCCTCTCAATTAAGTGCATGCATGCGTGTATTTTTACAATGCGACTATGGAAACCTAATATGCATTGTAATGCTAGGAAATAACACAAGATGGCACAATTGCAGGTGTATTTTTTGCGGTGCAATCATCTGCTCGATCTGGGTGCAGGGGTAAACATTCTACCGAGCTCTGTCTATGACCTTTTGGGAGGAGGAAAGTTGAAGCCTAGTCCAACAATCCTCCAGGTTGCAGACAAATCACTTAAGACACCGCGGGGATTGTTGGAACTTGCCCTTGTGAGAGTGGAGGATTTCTTCTTCCCCGTTGACTTTTTGGTACTTGATACTGACCCATCTAATAAGCCCACAAAGCCATCCATTATTCTGGGACGCCCCTTCTTGGCCACAGCCAATGCCTCTATAAATTGTAGATCCGGGGCACTTAAAATGGGCTTTGGGAACAAGAAGATCTGGTTGAATGTTTTGATACTTACAAGCAACCCGGATTTGAAGATTGTTCTCAAATTGAGGTCGTTGATGAAATGATTGAAGAGACTACTCCAGCACTCTTATGTAGAGATCCCCTTCAGAAGGTCATATCTCAGGACCATCCCTCGATTATTAAAGAAACTGAAAGGAAAATGCCCGAACTAGAAGAGTTGCTGGGGGTACACATTGAGTCTCTGTCCCCACCCTGGACTATGAAGGTAGATCCGTTGCCTGAGGCGGGGACATCTCAACTAAAACCCTCAATCTAAAAGGCTCCTGAATTGGAGTTGAAACCCCTCCCGAGCACATTGAAATATGCTTTCCTTGGCCCTAATAACACGCTCCCCATTATTATCTCGTCTGCATTATCTGAATTGCAGGAGGGAGCTCTGCTTGAGTGTTTACAAAGGCACAAGGAAGCAATTGCCTGGATAATTATTGATATTAAGGGTGTTGATCCCTCTCTTTGCATGCATCATATATACACGAACGAGTCCGTGAAGCCCTTCCGAGATATGCAGAGAAGGCTCAATCCAAATATGCGGGAGGTTGTTAAAGCTAATATCATTTCTCGGTATGGGTGCCCAAGGATGATCATAAGTGATGGAGGACCTCACTTTAAGAATGTACACTTCACAAGACTACTCCAAAATTTGGGAGTCAACCACATGATAGTCACACCTTATCATCCCCAAACGAGTAGACAAGTTGAAGTGTCTAATAGGGAGATTAAGTGAATTTTAGAAAAAACTGTTAGGCCTGATCGGAAGGATTGGTCTAAAAAACTAAATGATGCTCTTTGGGCCTACAGAACTGCATATAAGACTCCCTTGGGCATGTCTCCTTTCCGCCTTGTCTATGAAAAAGCGTGCCACCTTCCCGTTGAAATCCAACATAAAGCTTATTGGGCTATTAAAAAAGTTAACTTGAATCTGGATAAAGCGGGAAAAGCACGTATGTTAGAATTAAGTGAGCTTGAGGAGCTTCATAATGAAGCTTATGAAACTTCTCAAGCTTACAAGCAACGTACAAAAGTCTTCCATGACAAGCACATCATTAGAAAGACTTTTGAGCCTAACCAGTGGGTCTGGCTTTTCAATTCTAGACTTAAATTATTTCCTGGAAAGCTCAAGTCCCGCTGGGATGGGCCATACGTTGTTATCAATACTTTCCCTCATGGAGCTGTAGAGATTAGGAACCCTATTTCAGGTGTGAGCTTTAAAGTAAATGGCCTGGGACTTAAACCGTATATTACTCTTTCAGATGGTCAGGTTCTGGACGCACTTCGATTTGAGGAGCCTTAGCTCCTCCCACTCTCCTCCTCAGGTGATATTCTTCTATGTCTGCATTTTTCCAATGAGGACATTGTCAGTCTTAGGCATGGGGGGGTATAACCTGAGAATGTTTATAGCATTTATAAATATTTGCATACATATTCAAAAAAAAAAAATTCCTCTTTTCTTGAGCTGAATGGGTTAGTCCCTAGTAAAATACATTTGTCATTGGAGGTTTTTCTTCCCAAATTATTTCTTAAGTTTAGAATCCAGTACATTTATTTCACGTGCACATAGACTTGGTAATGGATCCTTGAGGAAAATCAATAAGCATTTGTAGTCCACTGAACCCTTGGACAGTTCATAGAGAGTCAGGCATACTATCTTCTAGTAGATCCACCTCATATTTGTGAGAAGAAGCAGAGAGATTACTGGTGCGCTAAGTCTAGTGTAGGGACTCTTAAGTTTTGGATAATTAGATGATGATACTTTAGAGTTAGGCGTAGTTTTCACTCTGTTCCTGTGTGCGTATTTTGTGTGAATTCTTGAGAGTCACCAAATAAGGCAGATACACAAAGATTGAGTCTTAATAAAGCTATAACTATGGTGGATAGTTACGACCATCCTTCATAGAGTCCTCGGCTGAAGGAGGGTAATAGTGTCAAAGGTCAGAAATATGCCTACCCTATCCATTTCTTCCCGATGCCGAGAATAGGTACTTCCACCAAATAAGCCACACAACTTCCTCTTGACCATCATCATCCCTAATAATAACTTGTAAATAAAAGTCCGTATCGTGTTGTGTTGATTGAAAAAGAAACAAAAACAAGAAGAAATAAAAAAAAAGGGAAGAGAGAAAAGAAGAAGAAAAAGAAGAAACAGAAAGAAGAAAAAGAAGAAATAGTTATATTACAAAAAAAAAGTCCAAGTTTCTAATGTAATATTGTTTCTGAGGAAACAGAACACTTTTCGCGTTCCACCAAATATGACCCATACCTACCTTTTAGTATTTCTGATCGCCCGAATACTGGTTGAGGACTTTAACTTAGTTGTAGAGTTATTAGGACTTTAATTGAAGTGTGGATGCCATGTGAGGCCACCAAATAGTGAGTACAATTTCTAAATCTGGCGAGATTTGTGATCTTAGAAAGAAAGAAAAGAGGGAGTACCTAGGAACATCAAGAGAGCACAGTTGTGTAGCCTCGCTCAGAGTTGACTTGTCTAATAATCTAGAGATCTAGAGTCTGCAGTACTAGATTATAGGTAGCACCAGATGAGTATGTGCCACCAAATACAAATCCATGCAACTCGATATCTCCTACTAAGCCAAACGTCGGGGTCAAATTACAGATTATCCTCTGCTTTATCCCCGAGGGAAGTAGTTGCCTATCCCGACGTAATATTTACCAAGGGTGAAGTACGAACTTCCAATGTGAATTAGCTCTTTCACTTGGATCTGTTACCTAGGCTATCAACACTTCACATTTGTCTGGATTTCTAAAGTTTTGAAGTAAGAAAAGAAGAAATCTTTTAATTATTTCTATTATTTTTCATTTTTGCTAGGGACTAGCAAATCTTAGGCATGGGGGTATTTGATGAGTCCATTTTAATGGACTAATATTACGCCTAAGTAACTTTAATTGTATCTTTTAGGGTTGTTAATAACTATATTAAGTTATAAAATGTTTGCATGCATCATGATTTAGGTTTACATCTATTCTATAACTTAATATGTTCTTTTTATGTGCAGGAAAAATAATTGGCAAAAGAATGAGGAGAAAAGGATAAATTACCCATTTTCAAATAACCAGTGGCTGTTCTTTTCCCCATCCTCCAGGAACCCTCAACAGCCGCTGGCCAGAAATAGTTAAGGGATTTGAAAATCCCTTAACTCTCGCAGGCGCAAACGAGGAGAAGTTAAAAAGAAGAGGCGGAGAAAGGAGAGGGGGGATCATCCAGGGAGAGAAGAACTTTCGCCATCTTCCCTCTTGTGGGGAACAACCCCAAGCATGCATTGTGCACAACCTCTCCAATGCCACTACCAAAGCCTCCTCCCCGTGCACCCAAAGCTGCATTGCCTCACCTTGCGTGCACCTGCAGCCGCGCCTCACCAGGCCAAGCACCTCCAGCGCTCCTTGTAGGCGCGCAAGCCAGCACCATCAGACGCCCGCACCATCTGCAGGTGCACCCCCGTCTCCCAGTAGGCGCGCCCCTCCTCCCTGCAGAGCGCCCTCTCTCCCAGCAGGCGCGCGCCTTCCTCCAGCGCACCAAGCCTACACCTGCACAGCGCCTCTCCGCAGCCTACAAACACCACTCACCACGCGCCCGCACCTTCCAGCACCCGTAGGTCCACCTCCCTTCAGTGCATCCTCCTTGCGTGCCCCTACTGCAAGGGTGCCTCCAACGTCCCCGCAGGCACCGAACAAGTGCGCACCAGCGCTCCCCTCCAACGCCGCAGGTGCTCGAGCCATCCCCACTGCCCTGCCAGGTCTGCGCCCTCGCCACCAAACAGCAACAGATGCGCACGGGCTCGCACTAGCGCGCAGCCACCCGCCAATAGGCCACCCTGCAGCAGCCGCTCTGCCTTCTTCTCCAATAGGCTGGCGGTCCTCCTTTGCCCGTCGGCCGTTGCCGGCCACCTCTCGCCGTTCTGCCACCGCCATCATGATCCCCACGCGCTGGTCAATCTTCCTCCATAGCAGCTCCATCGCCGGGGCTCTCTCTCTCTCGCGAGGAGGAGAGAGAGCAAATGCTTTGTTTTTCAGTTAATTAAAATTTACATTCACTACCATTGCCACATAATTTGATTTTTTATTTATTATTATTTTATTGTGGTAGAATTGCGCATACACACTCATATTTCCTTATAATTGCATGTTATTGATATTCACTAGTTTTAAGATTGATTTTGGGATCAACACGTGCACCGATTCTCTCTAGTATATGACATGTGAAAATTACATAAAATCATCATATATTTATTGAAGATTTCAGTGAGGGAAAACTGCACATATACCCTTATCTTTTTAAGTTATTGTGAATCTACTTTCCTTTGCATTTTTTATCAGATTTGAATAGGGATTTTGCGCTTATCCGAAAGAATATAAAATAATTAAGAGTTTATTACATAATTGCCTCCTCATGGACACGACCCACTCTTCTGTGAGTGGTTATTTTCATTTTTTTTGATTAGTCGATTTTTCCACCACTTAAATACTACAACACAAAGCGGAAAGTCGGCTCTTTCATCAGCTACCAGTATGAGTACCAACTACCTGTTGAGTCAACTCTAAATGACTAATTTTCTTTAATTTACATTCAAAATTATTTTAATTGACCCTTGACAGATGGTGGTTCTCGTGCATGTTTTGAAAACAGAGAACTCATCGTAGTATAGTGTGCGAAAACGCTCGCCAAAAATAATTTATAAAATAACGAGACTTAAGTCCCGGTCGTTCGTCTCTGGGAGGCGTTTAGAATGTAGATTGGAATTCAATCTAGGTCACTCTACTTATTCAAAAATGCATGGCAGTTTACAATAATTCGTATTGATGCACGACATGCTTAGTTGCAAAAGAATATAAATTTCGCGCATGTAACTTTAATCACAAGGAAATATGGCAATCAGCTCATGGTGATTTTCACACATAGACATAGAGATATATAAAAGATGATTTCATTGATTGCATCATGGTGGCTATAGAGTGAAGCTCATGGAAAGCTTATACAAGAAAGCTTGAAAGCAATACCTTAGCTAACAGAAAATGACTGCATACATGAATCTATGGGGGGGATTATGCATGCATCATTGGAGGAGAATATGGAACTACACTACTAAGAAATAGTAAAGCGGTAAATCTACGAAGAACTATTCTACTTAGCCAATAGAAATAAGGGCATTCGGAGGTGGCTGCGATGGCCTTTGACTTGGTTGAGAGAAGGAGGGGTGGCCAATGGTGCTTAGGTCGACCCTTGGAGAGAGGTTGGAGGTGATCTAGGCCTGGCATGGAGGTGATGGAGATGCCACGGTGTGCTCGTGGAGATGGAGGTGGAGTAATGGAGGTGGAATGAAGCTAAAACTAGATGGAAGGCTAGATGGGTGTAAATGGCCACCCAAAGGTCCTTTAAGTAGACCCAAGGTAGCCTCTCTAGAGAAGTGTGGAACTCTCTAGAGAGGACTATGGTGGTATCTCATGGGAGAGAGAGAGAGGATGGATAGGTGGTTTTTAGATCCACATTTGGTGGATCTAAAAATTAAATGCATCTTGGTTGCTATTTTTAGCAACCAAGGCAACAACACATGGTAGAGAGTTCTAAAGAACTCTAGGCTAGGTATTTTCATGTAGATTGTGTGTGTGGGTGTGTGTGGGTCGAAACCTAGGTGGCTAGGTTGATCAGGTTAGGTTCTAGTGGGTTTAGGTCAAGGTAGGTCTCAAATTAGGGTTGTAAACCCTAATTCATTAAGGTAAAATGCAATTAAACTTGATACAAGTTTAATTGGATGTGTGAAACCCTAATTGAGAGTAAAACAACTCAATTAAGTTAGGTCTAGGTCAATTGGACTCTCACTGAGTCCAATTGGACAGTGTGTGTTGAGATCAAGGCTTAATTGGACTCAATGAGTCTAATTGAATAGGCTAATGGAATTGACTAAGATCCAAGTCAATTAGGTTTAGTGAGTATCTAATTAGGTCCTTAGGGAGGTCTAGAGGTGATGTACTAGGGTTAGGGCACCTTAATTTAGGTTCCTATGGGGTTGGAATTAGGTTTAGGGACCTAGGAATTCAAGATCCAAGCTTGAATTCAAAACAGGAACTAGAGAGCAGTTCCAGACGTTTGACAATAGTGTTAGATGTCTTAAAATGAAAATTCAGATGTCCAGACTTGTTGTCTGGATGTCCAAACAGAGGCAGGGAAGAGTTAAGGTTATGCCTGCAGAAATTGGATGTCCAGACCAAGTGTCTGGACGTCTTAAAATGCTGTAGAAGTGGGTTTTAGGTGCGCGGGTTGTGGCTAAGGGTTCAGGATGTCCTGTAACTCATCTGGACATCCAGATAGAGGCTAGAAATAGGGTTTAGGGCTTCCTAGGGTACAATGATCTAATCTAAGGGTGGCTAAGGCTTGGGGAAGCTTCTAGGCTGTCTTAGGGCTAGGATGGACCTAAGTTCTGTGTAATTTACTTCTTTATTCCTGCTTAACATAATAGCATACCTCAACCCCTTACATTATTGTCTACTACATCTTATTCTAGGTCTTCTGCTCCAGCTCTGTGTTTACGAGGTGAAATCAAGTTTTAAAATCTATGCGTCGTAGTATAGTTGAAATCGCTCGAAAACAAATAGATTTTATTACTCAGTTTTAAGTCCGAGGTCGAATACAGGGAGCAAATTGGGGTTTAAAAATCAAGGGCACAACTTTGGAAAATTGAATATGATATGCAATGAAAACTAGAGTTGTAATGCAAAAATGTAAGCACAGAAGAATAAAGAAGTCAATGTATGAAGACAAGTACAAAAAATGGACGTCTGATTTGTGAAGCAGATGTCTTAAACTTATGGGTGCTACAGTGCTTCTATTTCTCTTTTTCTCTTCTATGATCTTTGTCTCTGGCTGCTTCCTTCTTCTTCTTTCTGTATTTTCTTCTGTTCTCGTGCCTGTGCCTTTTCCTTTTGCCTTTAGCTTCTTCTTCTGGAGACCCCTTCCTTTCTTCTGCCTTCAGCTTCTCCTTCCTTCTCTTTCTTCTTCAACCCTTCAGCTTCTTCCTCCTCAACCTTGCCTTCTCCTTCCTTAGCTTTCTCTGGCCTCCGCCTTCTTCTTCCTTGGCTTCTTCTTCTCCTCCTTTCCTGCGAGAGCAAAACCTACCACTACCTGCACGCACTCTCTCTTCCTCTTTCTCTCTTAGGCTCGCTCTCCTAGAGCCGCTTTCTCGGGTAATCGGATCGAGTACGCGCTCGGAACCAGGCCCACCGGCGTGTGGTGGTGGGCGAGGACTACAGGGTCGGGTATACGGATCAAGTCAAGTCCGCGGAGGCAAGGTCACAGATGAGGCGGTGAGAGGGTGAGTGGGACCTCACCCCATGGTCAGGAGGCGAAGAGCCTACTACACTTTTTCAATTTATTCTACTACGCCCACTCACCCACTTCCGAGGTGGGACTATCTTCCCACCACCCTTCGCGTGTGTCTGCAGCAGGTGTCTTCACTTGATTGCAGTGGCTACTTTGGTCTTCGAAGCCAATTGCTCGTCTGGAGCTGTGCACGAGAGGAGTCCGCACACCCTGGGACTCTTAGCCTGGAGTGGGGAGATCTGGGGGAAGCTCGCTAACAAGCTGCTTGCTTGCGTCAATGGCGGCGGACCTCCAACACCTGTTAACACGAAAACGGCCTTGCGAACTCGTCAGAAAGCTCAGGAGGCTTCGCCGAGACATGGTGAACGTGTTGTGGGGGTCGGCGTGGCATGGGGCTGCAGGAGTGTGTGTGCCTAGGGCACCCTGTGTTCGTGAGAGTGGGTGTGTTCGGGGGTGTTTTGAGGGCGTGGCGCGGTGAGCGGAGTGAGGGTTTATGATCAGTGGAGTATTATGGAGCTTATGGGGTGGTTGGTGAGGTGGATGGAGGTGTGGAGCGGTGGGAACGCCTCGCCGGAGGTCTGGTCGGAGTTGGAAGGGGTGATGGTGATTGCGTGCGTCGAGGGGCGTTTTCAAGAAATAAAGAGGGAAAAGGGATTAGAAAGGAGAGAGGACTTAGCTGGATGTGGAGAGATGAAGGGGGAGGCAGAGATGGCAGCTGGCTCGTATTGTCATCACCGGAGATGAAGCACTCAGTGGGGGGAGGACGACGACGATGAAGGGGCTGCAAAGGCGTCGGCGGGTGTGGCGCGACGCGGACGAATAGAAGGAAGAAGACCTAGCCACTGGTATTGTGGCTAGGTAACGAGGGAAAGAGAGGGAGGTCACCGGAGCTTGCTGAGCCACTGGCCGGAGGGGGAAGAAACGGATTAGAGGGATTCTCTGGCCAATTTCAAGCGTGGAAGATGCGGAGGAATTTGGGTATGCTTTTATAGGCCCTGGAGGAAGGATTTGTGCTTGGAAGCCAAGTTTCCAAGCACGGCAAGCTCATCGGAGATGGAAGTTTGAAGGAGACCCGAATCTCTCATGCATTCGCATGAGAGATTGGGTACCAAATAGAGCCTCAAATTGTGTCCATATTGGAGATTTCTCAGAGAATCTCCCTTTCAATTGAGGGGGATTCTCTAAGAAATTATTGAGATCTTGCCCTCGAATTCTCACCGGAGTAGGATTTCCTCCGTTATAATGGTGGAGGGACCTAATTGCAAAGAATGAAGACAAAGATAGGGGGTTTCTGTAGAGATTTTCAAAAGATAGGGGTAGAAATGTAATTGGGCTGGACCTGCTTGTAAAGTAGGTCAAGATAAATTCCCCTTAGGTCCAAATTTTGGTAAAAACCTAATTTGAACCTAAGAAATCCAATGGTGAAGTTAGATTTTAGGTTTGATCATGTTTGACTAGGCAATTTACGTAAAAACCTAATTTAAGGTAAATATTTGATTGAGATCCTAATTTAGGTCAAAATAGGTTCTAAGGGACAAATTGAAGGTTCTAAACCCTAGAGAATATTTTTGAATGATTTTTAGAGGGTTTAGGTGAATTTTATCCTGACCAGAACCTTGTTAAATCAAGTGGATCTGTTTAAGGGTTACAAGAAGTCATTTAATTCCTGGAATTCACATGAACCTTTTTCTGTTTGAACCAACCCACTTTTTATCTTGTTAAGACCATTTGACCTGTGTTTAGCCCATGAGAAATTCTATTGTTGTACTGCAATGGTAAAATTACAGTTTTACCCCTTGTTTCTTACTTTTCTCTCAGAATGGTTATTCATTGAGTTAAGACCTCCAGTTGGTTATGTAGGAGCTTTTGTTATCTTTTTTGGGTCAAAATGAACTAGTTAGGATTCATGATGGTATTCCCATCACTCTACTGCAACTTTTGCTTCAGGTCTAGCTTCAGATCCAGTCTCAGATCCAGCTCTTGAGCTTCTTATTTCCTGCAATTTATATAATGCACCTACTTAGTATATTGTAGCATTATTCTATGCATAGCTATAGGAAGAACAGTAAAGATGCAAATAATGCTTATGCATGTATGAACTACCCTAACTTATGCGAAGTCCTAGCCTAATTTAGATCAATTAAGACCTATGACTGCTATGCAATCAACCCTCAATGGCTAGGGAGCGTAAGGCCTTGGTTCTAAACCTATAAATTGACCCCTTAGGGTCCCTTTTCTCCACACAACACTAGACAAGCCATTTCTTCTAAGAAACCTTCTACTCTCAATTTCTAGCCAAAAAAGAGTGTCTTATTGCTTGAGATGAGTTCTAAAAAATTCTTTTAGTTTTGTAACAAGTCTTTAGGCATGTAAGCTTATGAAATCATTCGTTAGCGTGACAATTTTTTCCTTAGGTTCTATTTGGTAAATTTATTCTAATTATATTTGTTTAGAGGCTTAGGATTATAGTTGTAAGCTTTATTTTTTCTTTAGAGTGTCTTGTTGCTTAAGCTGAGTTCTCATAATTCTTTTAGTTTTTGTAATAAGTCTTTGTGTGTGAGCTTGCGAATTCATTCGTCATGGTGCCAATTTCTTCCTTAGCCTCTGTTTGGTAAATTTAGTCAAATTATAGTTGTTGGGAGGCTTAGGATTATAGTTGTAAGCTTAATTTGTTTTCCCTTTAGATTGCACATGTACTTTTCTTGTTATTCTAAGTCTTTGTAATCAGGTTGATGATTACAAATTTAAAGAGGGAGCTTCCCTTGAAGCTCCCCCTTTATAAATGTCATTCCTAGTGACTTAAGGTTATTCACGATTAACGTGAATCGGGTGTACATGTCCCCAAGTCTTTCATTTTCCTTCATAGAAAAGGCTTCAAATTCCTACGATAACAAGTTAATCTTTGAGGATTTAACTCTAAACGTACCCTCGTGAGTTACCTCCAAGGTTCTCCAAATCTCGTGGGCGATTTTACATTGGCTGATGCGGTTGAATTCCTTCGAGCTGAGTGCGCAGTAGAGTGAGTTCATTGCCTTAGCATTCAGTCCAAGGTGACGAATTTGCTCCACTGTGTATCCTGTTTCTGGTTTCTCGGGAATGATGAATGCGGATTCGCATTTCTCCCAAATGGAGAAATCGTTGGCTTGAAGCCACATCTTCATTCTCAGCTTCCAGTAAGTGTAGTTTGTCCCTTCGAAGAGTGGTGGTTGAGTGGTGGATTGCCCCTCCAATCTGCCCGTGGAAATGACTTTCCCTCCATGTGATCTTTCCAGGGATGTTACTCTTGAAGGCGGAAAACCTACTCTGATACCAAATGAAATTGCACTAGAGGGGGAGTGAATAGTGAAATTATATAATATTGTAATACAAAAAATTCAATCACAAAAGGTGGCACCAGATTTTTAGGTGGAAACCCAAGATGGGTGAAAACCACTGTAATTACCTGGTTGGAGGGGGTGAGATATGCGTGACGTAATATAAAGTGCGGAATTAAAATAGACAATCTCAAAAAATAAGCAATCACACAATAGGCACAAGTATTTTTAGGTGGAAACCCAAACCGGGTGAAAGCCACCACCTAACCCTCTCGAGTTAGGATTTCCCGATCGACCTAGTCGATCAAATCCACTAAACCCAGTCACTTGAACGAGGGTGATTGAACCTCAATTACAACCATACTACTTAGATCGAGGGTAGTGTTCCTCAAAACTCCTTCTCTTCACAAGAAGGAATTTGTCTCGCGAAGGAGACGGGAATTCGCAAAGCGAATACCCAACCAAAGACAATAAAATGTACAACAATCTTATAGAGCCTCTGATGAGAACCTCATCACGAACCCTAACTAGCACAATCTAACCTAGATATTTGAGAAAAAGCTCCTACATAACTCATAGAAAGGCTTGACTCAGAGAATTCTAAGTTTAAGAAGAAAATAAGTCATAAGGGGTAAAAATGCAATTTCACCAACACAATCTGTAAATAGGGTAACTCAGGGTCCAAACATAGGTCAAACTAACCTAATAAGAAGGAAAGTGGGATGATTTGATCCAACAAGGGCTACAGCAACTCCAAGGAATTAAATGACATTCTATAACCCTAAAACAAACCCACTTCAATTCACGAGGTTTGAGGCAAAGTAAAAATTGTCTAAACCCTCTAAAATTCATATAAAAATAATCTCTAGGGTTTAAAACCTTCAATTTGGCCTTGGGAACCCATTTTGACCTACATTGAGAACCATGCCCAATTAATGATTTAATTTGGGTTTTTACGTAAATTGGCCTATCAAACAAGGTCTGACCTAGAAATGAAATTCACCATTAGAATCCTTAGGTCCCATTTAGTCATGCATAAAAACTTGAGCCTAAGAAGAGACCTTCTTGACCGACTTTGCATTTTGGTCCTCATCTATTACTTTTTGACCCTCAACTTTTGAAACCCTCACATTTTGGCCCCTAGGTTCTTCGTCGTTCTTTGCACTTAGGTCCCCCTGCAAATCTCTAAGTAGCGCCATGCTCCGGCGACTTTGCGCGGAGCATGGCGCCGCGCAGGGTGAGGGAGGCCCTCTGCCAGTTGAACTGGGTGTTCCCTACGACGTCTGCTGTCGCAGGGGCACCACCATGACCTCTGCCATCACCCACACCTTCCGTGCGAACGCGTGGAAGGTATGGGTTGCAACTCCGACCATTCTCCGGCGAGGGAGGCACGTCGCCTCCCTGCGCCCACCCCTCCGCCTTCACCTTTATAAGGACCGCCGTCACCAGCCGACGGGGGTAGCTCGATCCTGACAGAGAAAACCCCCCATTTTTCCTCTCTTCCCACTCTGGCAGAAACCCACCAGCTCCGGTGGCTCCTCCTCCTCCGTCTCGTTGCTCTGCTACAATACCAGCAGCAGAGCCACCTTCGCCTGCTCTTCCCGCGTCGCGCCGTACCCAGCACGCGCCCTCCCTCTCCCTTCCTCGCCGCCTCCCTCTCTCTCTGGGTATCTTCTTCGGCGACAGTCGATACGACTGCTGCCCTGCTCCGGCCCCTTCGTCCTTGTAACTAGGTCAGAACTATTCCCCATCTCCCCCTCTTTCTTTTCCTCACTGTCTTTCATTCGATTAAACCCTCGACCGCTCCTGTCCACCGTCACCTTCTTCGTCTCCGGCCACCCTCCGGCGAGACGCTCCCATCGCTCCGCCGCCCCACATGCCTCGCCGACCCTCGCATAACCTCCGCCTCATCACGCTGAACAAACTTCGCCCACCCACTGCTGCTCTACACCCACTCATCGCTCCCCCGAACACACCCACACCTCCGGTCACAGGGCGACCTAGGCACGCATGCCTAGGCAGCTCCACGACCTGCTGCACCTCGCACCACCTTCGCCGTGCCACGACGAAGGTCCCCCGCTAATCTGATTAGGCCGAGAGGCCCTTTTCGTGTCTGGCAGTTTCGACGCCCGGCCGCCATTGACGCTGCATTGAAGCAGCTCCACGCACGCTCCAGGCTTCATAACTCCAGGGCTCCAGGTACTGCGAGGTCGGGAGGGTAGTGCGAAGGCAGCTAACCCAGCAATCGACGCGAATAGAGCCTGCAGCTGAGGAAGCGAAGCTGCGGTCTACTGCAGGCGATCGCGAGAAGAGCGCTAAAGATAGTCCCACATCGTAAGTTTACTAAACCCCGTAGTAGTATAAATTGATTTTGTGCTTTCTACCGGTCGTCTCCAAAAGCACTGGGGTGAGGTCCCACACCCACTCACCCGCCCAGTCTGCGAGCTCATCACGTGGATCCAGCGGATTCGACCCAACCCTATCTGAGCACACCTCGCGCATCACCCACACACCGATGCGCCTGGTCACGGGCACGAAACCTGACCCGATTACCCGCGGCTCTGGGAGAGCGTCCTGTGAGTGATTTGCAGAGAGAGAGAGAGACGTGCGGGTAGAGGGACATGGTAGGTTTTGCTCTTTGTGCAGGGACAGGGTGCGGAAGAAGAAGAAGAAGGAAGAAGGAGAAGACCAAGGCCAAGGAAGAAGGAAGAAGAAGACCGCAGGAAGAAGGAGAAGAAGACTGAGAGAAGAAGGAAGAAGAAGCACAAAGGAAGCACTGTAGCAGACACCACTTAAGCCATCTGATTGAGAAATCAAACAACGGATGAAGCTCTGCAGACAAAGCAAAGAAGAAGAAAAAGAAAAGAAAAGGTGCCACAGCTGAAAGCAGAAAGAAGAAGGAAGAAAGAAGAAGAAGAAAAGAAAAGAAGATAAAGAAGACAAAGAAGAGAAGAAGACAAGCAAAGAGAGAAAGAAGAGAAGAAGAAAAAGCCAAGAAACAAAATCTACCTCTACCTCTCTCTCTCTTTCTCTTATTTTTGTAATAAAAGTATTGTACTTCTAGAATTCTAGTAGCTCCCTGAGTTCGACCTCGGAAGAAAAATATTTCTGAGTAAAATTGTAATAGTGGCAATGACGACAAACTGTAGCTATTTTATCTATACCACAACGACATTACTATAACAAACAAAAGACCTAGCTTCGGTCGCACTCCCACTAGCCTCAAATATTTAATCCTAGCTTCTATAGGAGTTAGGAAACTTCCCTTTGGTGGAAGTGCGTCGATGTGAGGATGCGGGTGCGTGAACCACGCTTTGGCACAACAGCGCTCTCGTAACGTCGGCGGGAGAGCGGGTTCACAGCAGGACGAAGCTCTTAGGTGAGAAGAGAGTGCTTGTAGAGCTAGAGCTTCTTCTATTTGATCTTCTACTTCTTTTTGACACAAGTGAGTGGAAATATTCCAGCAAGGGTGTGTCTTACAAGCCAAGGGGTCCTCCTCTATTTATAGAGGGCCTATGAAGGCTTTGGAAGGCCTTGGAAGGCTTCCATAGCTGTAGGGTGCAAATCCAAAGAGAATCAGGCCGTAGTCAGAATTAATTATGATTCTGACAGGGTCATCAGACGTCTGGTCCTGGCATCAGACGTCTGGAAAACCCGTTTAAGATGTTTGGGAACTAAGTCAGACATCTGATTCTAGGTGGGTTTCCTTCCTGATTTGAATCAAACCTAAACAGGGTTCTAGTGTATGTCCATCAGACGACACACAGGACATCTGGCACTAGGTCTGGATGTCTGGAAACCTATTGTTCTGTAGAAATGGATTCCCAAGGAAATACAACGACTAGAAAATCTCTGAAGGAAGATTTTGGGTCAGTCGAGGCAAAATGGTCATGTATCAGACGTCTAGGGTCCTTTATGGACATCTAATACGAGGCTAACGGTCATTTCCTCAATGTTTACTAAGGCAGCCAACGTTCCACTAATTGGACGTCTGGCAAAGGCATCAGATGTCTGGACTAAGGTTTAGACGTCTGATTTCATCAGACAAAACTAAGTCCAGCCTAGAAAAACAGATGTCTGAGTCAACAGTCAGACGTCTTAAAAGTTTTTATCAGACATCTGAAATTCAGATTAGACATTTGAAAAGGCTGTCTGAATCCTATTTTGGTTTTCTAAGTTCTTTATAGAAAACCTAAGTATCCTAGGGTAGTGCAGGTGTTCCTAGGACTACTTTAAGGATCCTTTGAGGCTCTTTAACAGATATTCTAAGAAATAAAAAGAGTAAGAATATATTGACAAAAGTACATAGAAATCTATCCTATTCTTCTTGTCCTTCCATCTTCAAGCTTTCTCTCCTTGCGAAGCTCCTCCGCCTCTGTCCAGCTCCTCCAATTCGCCATGGATGCGAGCTAGAACTCCGTTTAAACACTTGTCTCCATTTGCAATTTGACCTGAAAACTAGGACTCAAAAGAAAATGTTAAAATACATGTGTTTTGTTATCATCAAAATAAACGATCGTGGTGCTCTAGCACCAACAATCTCCCCCTTTTTGATGATAACAAAATCAAAAATAATAATGCATAAAATCCACCCCCTTTTTGACATTATCAAAAAGGTTTTTATCAATTTTAAATATCCTATATCTCCCCCTTAAAACATAATCTTCTATAGTTGGGTTGAATTTCTTTTAACAAGAGTAATGTCCTCCCCCTCTTTGTAACAACAAGATAGCCATTATTTTTCTCCCCCTTTCTAAAGGAAATATAGCTAACAAGAACTCCCCCTTAATGATTGACACATAACTCATAATTTTAACTCCCCCTATCTATATGCTAATGATAAAATGATAGGGTTAAGGGTTACCTCACCTACCATGGCCAATAGAATGGCCCAAATGGAGGTGGTGGATGCCATATCGGATGGGGCTCCCAACCGTAGTTTGGAGGCTCGGGCATTGGCGCCGATCTCCAATCTGGCAAACGACATGCGGCGGGTTGTTCGATTGTTCGTCGTCTTGACAGTCTTCTCATTTTCCTCCTTAGTCTACTCCTTGGACCTCCCAACTCGAGTTGACCATTCTTGAGCTTGTAGGTCCAGTCCTTTACGTTGATATCTTCTTTGAAACCTACAAAATAAGATTCTAATTCTTTCTTCGGTATCCAAGTGAGCTTGGATTCGAATCTGTTAACGAGTCTCCTTGACGGAGATCCTTTCTCAATCTTAGACTATGCAAGTTTTCTACTTTGTTGATTAATTTGTTAGAATTTTCCCTAAGACATGCGATTTCTTTTTCTATAATATGCATCTTAGTTTTTAAATTAGAAATTTCTAATTTCATATTAACATTTTCCTCAATCAATTTAGTATTTTCATTGATTAAATCTTTATTTTCTAATAACAAGTCATTATCCTTAGGACTAGCTTCTAGATCCTTGAGTTTTATTTCTAATATTTCATTTTCACTTTTAAGAAAGCTAAGATTCCTTTTAATATTTTTATTTTCTACCTTAAGTGATTTACTAAGCTCAAATAATTCATTGAAAGCATCTTGTAAATCGAGATTTACCTCATTGTCGCTGTTGTTGATGTCGCTATCACTTCCCATGGCCATGAAGCCCATGCAGGCGATTTCTTCCTTGGGGTTCTGCTTTTCTTCTTCCTCTGAGCTCGTGTCATCCCAAGTTGCTTGGAACGCCTTCTTCTTAAACTTCTCCTTCTTGAGAAGAGGGCACTTGGGTCGTAGATGTCCTTTCTCGTTGCAGTGGTAGCAACGTCTCAGGCTCTCCTTTTCCTTCTTCTCCTTCTTTTCTTTCCTTGATTCCCTACAATACTTGGAAAACTTTTTAAGTAAAAATTTAAAGTCCTCGTCGTCGGAACTTACCTCGCTATCTGATGCAGCTCTGAAGGCGAGGGTCTTCTTTGGTTTTGGCTTTGATGTATCCTTCTTCTTTTACTTCAGCTTTGTCTCGTAGGCCATTAGATTGCCTAGGAGATCCTCCATATTGAGCTCCTCCACTTCGTTTGCCTCCTCGATCGCGATGATCTTCTGCTCCCATTCCGGTCCAAGGGAATGGAGTAGCTTTCCTTGAAGCTCCCCCTTGATGAAGGTCTTACCTAAAGCTTTTAAATTATTTACAATGAGAGTGAACCTAGTGTTCATCTCACTTAGAGATTCGTTAGACTTCATTGAAAAAGACTCAAATTCTTGAGAAAGTAAATTTATTTTAAAAGTCTTTACCTTAGAGGTACCTTCGTGAGTTATCTTGAGTGTGTGCCAAATCTCATATGTGGTGGCGCATTGCGAGATTCTGTTAAACTCCTCCGGGCTCAAAGCGCAATACAATGCGTTCATTATTTTTTCGTTTAGAGAGAGCTCCCGAATTTGTTGTTGCGAGTACCCTCCCACGGGTTTCTCCGGGATGTCAAACAGAGTCTCGCATCTGGCCCAAATCATGAAGTCATTGGCTTGCAGCCAAGTCTTCATCCACAGCTTCCAGTAGGGGTAGTTGCTCCCATCGAAGAACGGCGGATGGGTCGTAGACTGCCCCTCAGAAATCCTGCTCGTGGAGCTACTTCCCTCCATGATCTTCTTGCTGGGTGTTACTCCGATCTTGCAAGAACCTGCTCTGATACCAATTGTAATTACCTAGTTGAAGGGGGTGAGATATGCATGACATAATATAAAATGCGAAATTAAAATAGACAATCTCAAAAAATAAGCAATCACACAATAGGCACAAGTATTTTTAGGTGAAAACCCAAATCGAGTGAAAACCACCACGTAACCCTCTCGAGTTAGGATTTCCTGATCGACCTAGTCGATCAAATCCACTAAACCCAGTCACTTGAATGAGGGTGACTGAACCTTAATTACAACCATACTACTTAGACCGAGGGTAGTGTTCCTCAAAACCCCTTCTCTTCACAAGAAGGAATTTGTCTCACATAGGAGACAGGAATTCGCAAAGCGAATACCCAACCAAAGACAATAAAATGTACAACAATCCTATAGAGCTTCAAATATTTAATCCTAGCTTCTATAGGAGTTAGGAAACTTCCCTTTGGTGGAAGTGCGTCGATGTGAGGATGTGGGTGCGTGAACCACGCTTTGGCACAACAACGCTCTCGTAATGTCGACGGGAGAGCGGGTGCACAACAGGACGAAGCTTTTAGGTGAGAAGAGAGTGCTTGTAGAGTTAGAGCTTCTTCTATTTGATCTTCTACTTCTTTTTGACACAAGTGAGTGAAAATATTCTAGCAAGGGTGTGTCTTACAAGCCAAGGGGTCCTTTTCTATTTATAGAGGGCCTAGGAAGGCTTCCATAGCCGTAGGGTGCAAATCCAAAGAGAATTAGGCTGTAGTCAGAATTAATTATGATTCTGACAGGGTCATCAGACATTTGGTCCTGGCATCAGACGTTTGGAAAACCCGTTTAAGACGTCTGGGAACTAAGTCAGACATCTGATTCTAGGTAGGTTTCCTTCCTGATTTGAATCAAAACTAAACAGGGTTATAGTGTATGTCCATCAGACAACACACAAGACGTCTTGCACTAGGTCTGGACATCTGGAAACCTATTGTTCTGCAGAAATGGATTCCCAAGGAAATACAATAGCTAGAAAATCTTTGAAGGAAGATTTTGGGTCAGTCGAGGCAAAACGGTCATGTATCAGACGTCTGGGGTCCTCTACGGACGTCTGATACGAGGCTAACGGTCATTTCCTCAATGTTTACTAAGGCAGCCAACATTCCACTAATTGGACGTCTAGCAAAGGCATCAGACGTCTGGACTAAGTTTTGGACGTCTAATTTCATCAGACAGAACTAACTAAGTCCAGCATAAATAAATGAACGTCTGAGTCAACAGTCAGACGTCTTAAAAGTTTTTATCAGACATCTGAAATTCAGATTAGACATCTGAAAAGGCTGTCTGAACCCTATTTTGGTTTTCTAAGTTCTCTATAGAAAACCTAAGTATCCTAGGGTAGTGTAGGTGTTCCTAGGACTACTTTAAGGATCCTTTGAGGCTTTTTAACAGATATTCTAAGAAATAAAAAGAGCAAGAATATATTGACAAAAGTACATAGAAATCTATCCTATTCTTCTTGTCCTTCCATCTTCAAGCTTTCTCTCCTCGCGAAGCTCCTCCGCCTCTGTCCAGCTCCTCTAATCCGCCATGGATGAGAGCTAGAACTCCATCTAAACACCTATCTCCATTTGCAATTTGACCTGAAAACTAGGACTCAAAAGCAAATGTTAAAAGACATGTGTTTTGTTATCATCAAAATAAATGATCGTAGTGCTCTAGCACCAACAACCACCACCTAAGCCAATCCCTTGACTTAGGATTTTCGATCACAAGGTGATCAATCCACTAACCAAACTACTTAAACGAGGGTAGTGTACCTCAATTACAAATCTCACCTCCGATCCCTAAACAGAGGTTTCTCCCTTCAAAATGAAGAGACAGGGACCCGACAGGCCGGATACCCAAAGTACAAAAATAGGAATTAAAATAACACCTATAGAGCACCCCAATACTTTGATTACTTTCTTATCTACTAAGCATAAAAAGAACTCCCTGAGGATTTGCAGAACGGAGTGAGCCGGGAGTATGGATTTGCCCTTTGATCAGAGTGTTGGCACAACACAAGGGCAAGATGAAGCTTAGAGTAGTGAGCAAGTGATTTTTCTAAGGGAATTGAATCTCAAGAGGTGTGTTGTGCCTAAGAGGGGTTGTAGTCTATTTATAGGCAAGTTTGGAACCTTCAAGAACACTTGGGTGAGATCTCCTAGCCGTTGGAGACAAATCCCAAGAGATTGGGATGAAATCCACCACAAATCAGGGTAATGATGAGTCTAACAGCAATATCAGACATCTAATTTTAGGGTTAGACATCTTATAAGACATCTGATTATAATTTTGGTCGTCTAATACTATAGGCCAGCCTGAACTGACTTCATTGGATCGAAACAAGGACGTCTGATATTTTCACATAAGACGTCTGACAGAGTTATTGGACATCTAATAATGTGTGTGCTCATTCCTGTTTTGATCAGATCCAAACAAGGTTCTAGATTTGAAGAATCAGACGTCGGTATGGATGTCTGAGGGATTACTAGACGTTTGGAAACCTAAAAAGACTTGGCTACGATATCTGACAAAAGATCTTACGTTCTCAATGAGATACGCACAGAAACACATGGGCAACTGTCCAAAGGTAGACATCTGGAAGCATGTCCATACGTCTAAAAATACATTTTTGCTCGTTATCTGTAAAACGAAGATAGGTGCTTAGTCTAACGATTATTTTGAGGACGTCCAGGGAAAGTATCAAACGTCTGGATGAGGTTATGGACGTCTGATAGAAGAGTTCTTCGACTGATGTTTATGAAGATAGAAAGTGAAGGCAGAACTATAGGTAGTTAGACATCTGAGACACTTGTCAGACATCTTAAAGTTGAAAATCAGATGTCTGACAATTGTTATGGACGTCTGATAAGAGTCTTAGTGTTAGGTTTTTGTTTCTAATTTATCCTAAGTGTAGAGAGCCTAAGTTAACTATTTATAGGTTATGTTTGGGGGCTCTTTACAACATTTCTAGACTCAAATAAAATGAAAATTACAACCTTTGAAAGTCTACATGAAAAGCCTATGACTTAATACTTATGCTACTTAGTCTTCACGCTTTTAATCTCCCGTCTTGGAAAACTTTATGAAACTTGCAATTATGTTATTACAGAGAGAAACAATATGCTACGCTTATTTTTTATTTCATTTTCTTCATTTTGTAAAATCATTAAAATATTATATATAAGTAGTTGAACTAACAGAAAACCCCTGTCTACATGCCTTCCAAAGGAGATGATGACCAAGAGACACTATATAGAAGTCTTCTTGACTGTCTAAGAGAAGAAGGGGAGACAAGGGTGGAAGGGGGGTTGGATGCTGCTTCCAAGGAGGAAGAGGAGACATCCCTAAAAAGAGGAAGAGGAGGGGTGAAAATCCTCCATCCAAGGAGGAGGAAGGCGACGCCTTTGTGTCTTCCTTGAAGCCTTGGTTGGAGGAGATGCACCTTGGATGAGATGCCTTAAGGAGGAGGACGGTTGTAGGAAGAAGAAAGGTGATGATGGGAGGGGAAGAGGAATGATGGGCGATCTCTTTTGGTGAGGGTTTTATATGGTAGGGCTTAAGGTTGCGTTGGATTGGGTGTTGCAGGCTTTGGAGGGATTGGGTGTGTGTGTGTGAGTGGGCTTTGGTGGGTTAAGTGTCGCAACTTTGGGTTTGTGGTGTGTGTTTGTTTGACCACATATGGGAGGGTCAAATGTAGATCCTAAAATCATGGGATTTCCATGATTGCATAGTCAAAATAGGAATGGGATTAACTAGGTTAATTGGGATGGTGTGGTGTTCCTAGGGAGGACTTTAGGCATAGGTTAAGAGGGGATCACTTTAAGGTAGAGGTGGGGGTGTAGGTTAAGGTTGGTAGAGAAAAAATGTAGGCAAACTTATTAGTTGTAGTCATGGTTAATGCGATGCCCTTTGTTAACCATTAGCCCAATTGGATTTCAAAGGTAGAATTAGGTTTAGGAAAGGTGGAATTGGGATATGGGTAGGCTAATTGGGAGAGTGGATAGTAGAGATAGGGTTATGGATAATGGTTTTAGGATCATGGATAGTGTTATCCAAGTTTAGGCTAAAGGATGGGGTTGGCTAAGGTTTAAGGCAAATTAGGGTTAGGAAGGCTATCTTAGGGCTTTTAGGATTGGGATAAGGTTATCCTCCTAATTTCTTCCTTGAACAAATCTTCCTTCTTTTCTTCTTTTATACCTTTTTCCTACTTTATTCCACATTACGATCTTATCCGGATCTTCTTGTTACTTGTAAATAGACACAAAAACATTAAATAATCATGTGTTATTTTATGTACAGCTAAACAAGATAGTATGAGGCAATGTATGCATGCTATGCATGCAATATGCTGAAATAAGCCAAGTTTTAACATTATTTAGGTTCAATTAAGCTCTATAATTGTTGTGCAATCATACTCCCATGTCTAACTTTGTTATTCCCTAGCAAAATAATGATACATGAATGCTTTTGTCTCCAACTAAAGTTTTGTAGATTAACTAAACACTTATTATCAATCAAATTTTAGAGAGAAAATTAGGACTCTTATTCCCATAGGCCTACAACATCAAAGACGGACATCTAGACTCAGGTAGCTAAATCTTTCCATCACTTTTTAGCTTTAACCTCTAATTTTCGAAGTTTGATTTCTTAGGCTTCATTGCCCACTTAGGGTTTGGCAGCTATGAGTTTAAAGCACTTATGCATAGTGTAGTAGATTCGACCTACAGGCATATAAGGTTGCAAAAATTCAAGTCTCAAGGCATCGAAATTCATTCTTAATCAACCCAATTTTTACCTTTGGTTTAACTTTACTCAGAATTGGTAGCTTTCTCCTCACTTGTTTCTATTCCGAAGTCAACACTTTAGACGTATATCTCCCCAGCTGGACCCTAGGTCTCTTTTCCTAATTTTTTTCTCAGAATTGTTTTCCTTTTCAATTTTTTTTTCTATTTTCTATTTTTGGGAAGGACAAGACACCCATATGTACCGAGGTGTCTCATTTATTTGTGAACTTTTTGGCACCCATTTTTAACGTGGTGCGAGTTTATTTTTTCCCTATTTTTTTTTCTACTTTATTTTCCAAATCATTTTTCTAGGTGAGTGGCTCACCTTTCATTCTTTTACGGCTAGTTTGGATGGAGGAATATATTTCATGGGATAACTTTTTTGCAAATGGATTATCCTGCATTTTTGTTTGGAAGTCATAAGAGTTATCCTGGTGGGTTAACCTGTGGTTGTTTGGAAAATTTTTAGGTTAACCTGTGAAAATACATGGGATAACCCATAAAAATAACTTATCCCACATCAACCCTAGCATAACTTATCCAGGGTTAAGTCCTCTTAACCTGGGTCAAAATATCCTTCCCATCAAACAAGGTTAACACTTATTTTGATGGGTTATCCCCTTTACCAAACCAAGCCTTAAGAATCGCCCTGCGGAGATCCTTAGGGTGAAAAAGAAATAAACCCAAAGATCAAATTTTTACAAAATGGGATTTGTTGGAGAGGTTGTAGCAAGGTGGATTCATCGATATCAATATGGTACATACTTTGGGCAAGTTTAGTTGAGCGTTGTTTAGGATTTGACAAAAACACACCTTTTCTCATTTTATGAGGTATGCTAACCCAATTCATGTATGACAGGTACTAGCGAGTTTGTTTTGATGCGCTTAACTCTGGAATAACTTGAGAATTTAGTTTTTGGGTCATTCCAATGCTTGCCTTTAAAGTGGGCTTAGTTGATGTAGCTTTTGTGACAACTTGAGACCTACTAATTAGTTAAACCTAACGGAAATCTAAGTTTTCAACTATTTGTCCAAACCAGAAGATATTAATAGTTACTAAACACATAGCCATAGAACATACATAGACAAACCAATGAGACATAAGTGATAAGTAAGATAAAGAAGAAAATTAACTAACTAGTAATTAAACAAATTACTAAGAAGAGATGGACTCCACCAAAGTATTACAATTAAAGAAAAAAACTTCAACTTAAATCTAAAATAAGAGCTAACAACCTTTCCCTCGTAGACTAGCTATAAATGTTGCACTCAATATTGCATTGTTGCTCTTTTACAAATGCAACTACTAACTATTGTTTAGTACTACTTGAATATAGAGTTCTAAGAAGATCCCAACAAAACATGAGTAGAATAGAGGAACAATGAGTAGACAACATAAAAGACAAGAAAGATATGTGTATTGTTGAGTTAATCCGTTTAGTAAAACTATTATTTGTCACCAATTATTTTGTTGGTTTCCCTTACACACTATGATTTTTATTATCTTGTCAATTGATTCCAGAGGAAGGCATAAGAAGTTTTTTCTACAACATTAGGCACATTGCATATAATGCTACCTTGAATCCATAGAGAAGCACTATACATTGATGGTGTCAATTGGTTAGTTGCCTTAGGGTCACTATACTAGCAAGTGTCTTCTCTTATTGAGTAGGCATGTGCTTATGATACACATCGAGCCATGGATACCCTTCATCATTACTAGGTGTTAGAAGAAAAACCTAGTACAAAAATAGCAACTAGTTGAATCCTCTCATACAAATCACCAATCTACCGAATAGGCTATGTTGTCCATTCATTAATCATAGGGAGGCTAGTCCACTCCTTGAAGAAAAATTCTTATGCAATTTCTTGACTCATATAGACTAGGAGGATGTACCAATATAACTAGAACTATCCATATTACTTATCTAGTAAGCTTCTCATTCATCATGAATTTAGAAAAAAAAGTCATCGAGCATATATTCTCATCATCATGCATATATTCTAGTCTTATATAAAATATTAATATTAACATACTAGAATGGACAATAATCAATAATCTTAGTCATATTCATTTAGATATCAGAAAGATGCATTCAAATTAAGATGGTATATTAATAATTAACATTTATTGATCACATGTAGGTTTGTCAATTTCATCATGCACGTTATGCACATATTCACACGTACAGAAGTCATTAATAAAAATTATCCTATCAAGTAGGTTAAGTATGAAGTACCTAAATCAACACAACCAATTACACTACAATATGGACTTTGGAACATAGAAGGTAAAATGCACACAAATGGAAAGGTGCACAAACATGAAGAAATAGATCTTTCAACCAATCACCTCTCCTGTAGATTGTCCCTACTATTGCCTTTATGGCCTTAAAGAATGTAAGACCATACAAAAATGGGGCATACACACTTAATATAGGATAAATGAGGTTAAAAGAAAAAGTTAAGCACATACCAATACATAAACATAGTCAAAAGTATGACTTTAGGGACAAAGTATTTCAGAAACAAGGTTTAAAAACCCCTTAAGCTAGTTCAAAAGAAGACTAATAAGCCTTAAACTAGCTTGATAGAGGCCAACTTGGCCTTGAATTACCTAAACTAGTCCTAAGCCATAGCTAGGAGTTGTTTTAGGCCAACAAATAAGCATGCCAAATCTCCTTACGCTTTCAAATGCTCACACACTTGCTATGTGCATTGTTGCTAATCCCGTGCAACCATGTGTTTCCTTGTTATGTATGCCTCTTCGTGCATAGTTCCCTTCCTACACCCATGTACAGTGGCGTGTGCACACCTTTTCTCCTTCTTTATCCTCTCTTTTTCTTTCCCTTCTCTCTTAAACTTTGCACCACTCAAGGCTTCTTCTGATTTGGAAGGGAGTTTTAAAGGATTACATTAAATATGCAAATTAGCTATAGGATTGAGTGTAATGAAGTTTAATCATGCCTATAAATTAGCCTAATTACACCTCTTCCCCTCAAAAGATGCTTTCTCATGTTATTTGAGATCTTACCATTGGATGTTAGAAAAATAAGTAGAATTAAAAAGTTGGTGATGCAACAAAGCTAACGATATCATATACAACTTATTTTAAGTTGATTTAAAGATACAAAATTTTACATTTTGTGAGCACCTTGACCTCACCCGTACCCTATATGTACCAATCAACTCATATTAATATGCATGATTTTGCCTTCAGCGGGTGGCTCGGCTGGTAAGGCCCTTATACTATTATTGGGGGAACGGGATCACCGGTTCGAGTTTTGCCAATGCTGAATTTACCTAAAGGCTGCAGAGTTGGGGCACTTGTGGTTTCCCAAGGACTACCTTGCAAGAGGGAACCTTTGTCATCAAAAAAAAAAAATGCATGATTTCAAAATAATTTGGGAACATGGATTTGAGATCCCTACAACTTTTTGCTATGATGCGCACCTCTTGTGAGGGTAGATTTCTCTATAATAAATAGTATTATTAATTCATTTAATCTCTTTTGGATATTGAATTTAAAGTATATGCTATATTGAAAATTTAGCTAATTAATAAAGTACCTCTCCGAATTATTCATACTAAAAGTATTGTCAAAAGGGAGCTTGAATTACTAGAGTTTAGTAAAACATCCTAAAGTGTTGTTTGGATATGGTAAGATGTTGGGGCATCTATGAAACCTCACAATTTAGAAGACTACCTACCTAAAGACAATTAGAGCCATTTGGATGTTTAGAAGAAGTGGTGATTAGAATATAAACTCCTTTCACTTATGGGCTTGTTGCCTTCTATAGTTGGAAGTTGCTTAATCCTTGTGCTAAAAGAGGGAATTTGGCTAATAGTAAAAGATGTTGGAGTACATCCATATAGGTCCTTAAGTTCATCCTCTCATGACTATACATAGTCAAAACAATTGCAACAAAATCCTAATAGTAGAAGGAATAGACGTGTTCTTCCATTAAACAAACCAAGACATGCTACCTTGATTTTCTCACCGAAAATCTTTGATAAGAGAAGATGATGGAGCATGTGACTAGTATTTACCTCTGGTAGCAAGGAAAACAAGAACTTGCATGAGTTTTAGATATATGCCTTGATCTTGAATGATCGTCTATAGTAGTCAAGGAAGATAAGATGGCCTATAGAAGGCCTTTTGATACATATCTTAATCTTTAGGAACAAGTAGCATGGTAGCATTTATTTTAGCGATGAACATGGATTAGGTTAAACTGGATTCTAGTAAATACATGAACCAATCCAATATTTTTGGATTGGGATTTTTCTAATCCAATCCAATCCATATTAAAGTCTGATTTAATCAAATTCAATTCGTAAAATTTTGGATTGAATCAAATTGAAATAAAAATTTTTTTAATTGCAGATGATTTTATACTTTGTACATGATTTCCTATTAGTCAACATAAAGTTTCAAATATAAAGTTGTTATTAACACCATAACATTAATATCTAAAAAATTAAAAGATTATATTAAAGATATGCAATAAAATAAAGAAACTAACATCAAAGTTAATCAAGAAACAATAAACATACCTGTAGAGAAGAACTCAGTCGTAAGTCTAAAAATTCATCCATTAATGATTATAGAGTCATCAATCATGTAAAGCCTTCAAAAGATAAATGAATTCTTTTAATTATCATGTAAAATATTATAAATTAAATCAACAAAGAGAAAGAAGACTAATCATCAAGTGTCATCACCAATTTTATCTTCGGATGAACTTGTAGTAACAAAATGAATGAAAATCTATTTATAGAATTACTTTCATAGCATGTGCAAATAAGAATTTAGCATAATTAATAATGCATCAAAACATCATAACTCAAAAAAGCAAAAAGACAAGTTTCATTTCACTCCCGTGACACAAAATTTTCTAAACAAGTTCTATCCATCATAACGCCACAACTTCACAACATTGTTCTATCCAAGTAGACATACGAATAGCATTTCAAACTTGCAGAGCAATAACACGATTTGGTAATAAAAAAGAAAAAGATAGTATCCGTTGATGCTCAAATACTTGGTTTCTTCTACAAAATCTCATCATGTCACATTTTCACCTAACAATGCAAACAAGCAAAGAAATTTATATTAATAAAGCATGTTTATGTAGACAGAAACAACTGATTAATTCAGTAAAGAATAATTCCGTAAACCATGAGTAAAATATGATTATTATTATACATTTGGATTCAGTAACACACAAACATGGTTATTATGGATAGTGATTTAGTAATGCACAATTTTAGTAAAACATCTTTTCAAAAAAAAAATAGTGGTGTCCGAGGTCACGTTGGAGCTGGTGGAGAGTTGGGTGCAGCAATGGAGTTGGTGGGATGGAGTTGGCATCAGAGGAAGGGGCCTGGAGGTGGATAGTGGAGGTGGGTGGAGGATGGAGGTGAGATTAGGGCTAGTTTGGAAGAGGGGATAGATTTGGTGGAATAGCTTTTATGCAGATGGGTTATTCTGCATTTTTGTTTGAATATTAGAAAGGTTATCTTGTTGGGTTAATCTACTACTGTTTGGAATGTAGAGTGTTACGACTCGATCCTAAATCCCTACAGGATCCGAGACCGGCTCACCTCGACTAATCCTAAAACTTAGTTGTCCAATAAGAAATAACCAAAAGCAGAAAATATTTCATAACCACACATGAAATGTAACTAGGCAAAAAATAATAAATAGACAGTAAAGGACACAAAATGTAATGTCTCATAATATTACATGCCATCACAACTACAACAACGGAAAGTAGAATAGAAATGTAACAGAAACAGTCATACATATATCGAATACTCACTACAACAAAAAAAACTCTAAAACAAAAAGGAAATATAGCTAAGCTGGGCTCGACTGGGCCCAGCTCCCTCTGCAGCCGGTGGTGCTGGTTGCTCAACTCTCTGACCTGAACAAGGTTATAAAATCCGTAGTTAGCTAACGCTAAGTAGAGTGGTGGTTAAGCCATGCTCGGGGCCAGGTGGGTGGCAGCTAATCGGTACCCTCCTCGTGGCTGGTAACTGCGGCTGCCAGATCGACCTCCGGTATTCGGTGCTTGGAGCATCGGCTTAAGGGGCAGTCCCTCCTCAAGTAGCCTAGTTGACCATACTGGTAGCAGAGACGGACATGGCCTCCTCCCTCAGTCTATCCCTGTTGGTGACTGGGTGGGGGTCTGATGCTGGCAGCTGGCCTCTGTCTGGGGCCCCCAAAGGCCACTGGTGGCCCCACAGAGCGGGACGGCTCCCATGCAAGCACCATGTGCCTCCTCTCCTGGCAGCCCTGTGAGTGCTTCGACTGGAAGGGCCTCCTCTGATCCCCTCTTGCTCGCTTGGCGCTATGATGACTTCACCGTCCCATAGAAGGATCCCCCTTCGCACCCTCGAAAGAGACATGAGGGGGCAGCGGAGGTGCCAGAAGATGAAATTCCTCTCGCACGATCTCTCGAATCAGCTAGACGAGGTCCTGGGCTTGGATTCCCAGGAAGAGGGGTGGATCGATTGTCGCCTCAAGTCTGGCACATCTGCCCCCTCACCCATGCCCACGGCCACGTCCTCAGCCAGCTACACGAGCTCTTCGACGAGGCATCTACTACAAGGAGATAAAAGAGAAAGAACAGGGCCTGTCAAGGATACCAGGTTACAGAAGAAATGTGACTCGGAAGTGAAGATTCAAGCAATACGTTGTGATGGCTATCCTAGTTACATGCACGTGAGTGGTTACTTCCAGACCATTTGGTTCATTTCTCGGGATGACCTTGCTCTGATACTATCTTGTTACGACCCGATCCCAGATCCCTATAGGACCTGAGATCGGCTTGCCTCGACTAATCCCAAGACATACTCGTCTAACAAGAAATAACCAAAAGCAGAAAATATTCCATAACCACACATGCAATGTAACTAGGCAGAAAATAATAAATAGACAGTAAAGGAAACAGAACGTAATGTCCACAATATTATATGCCATTACAACTACAACAGTGGAAAGTAGAACAGAAACGTAATAGAAACAGTCATACATATATCGAATACTCATTACAACAAAAGAAACTCTGAAATGAAAGGGAAACACAACTAAGGCTGGGCTCAACTGGGCCCAGTTCCGTCTGCAGCAGGTGGTGCTGGCTGCTCAACTCCCTAACCTGAACAAGGTTACAAAATCCGTAGTCAGCTAACGTTAAGTAGAGTGGTGGTTAAGCCATTTATACGCAATTAACATAAGACAAACAACTAATTAATTATTCAATTTCATTTAGCTCAACTAAGTAGTTCTAATCTGTTTAATCTCTTAAGAATCTGGTCATTTCTTGATCTTGACTATCCCTCAACGAGATGATCTTGATTGCAGTCTTTCCCATGATGTAGGACGTACACGTGGTGCTCTCCTGGCTGGGAGAGTCTCCCATGGTAGTCCTACACCCAATCAACCATCCCAAGGTCACGGTTGCGATGTAGCGGTGACTACGGCACACGCGATAAGCGCATGTGTTGCTACCCTGCACTGGCACATAGTCAGTCAATTCCGCTAACGAATACGCCTAAAAGTACAGCATGGAACAACACAGGGCCTTACCCTCTTGGTGTCTGACCAGAATAGGTTGTTAATATGATGATTTTACCATTGAAGTGTGTATAGTGGTTAACCTAAATCGGACCTAACCATCTCTTTACAAAAATTTTTAACCTGGCCTATTTGATTTTATCTTGGTCACTTTTAGGCCCAAGGTCGAACTCAGGGAAGTGAGGTTACAAGTCAAGTTTTTACGCCTTTCCTACAACGAGTTTCTTCCGTTCGTTTATTGTGTTTTTGGTGTTTTTCTATTTAGATTTTTTCTGGTAATCTTTTGTTATAACCCTGGCATCAAACGTCGTTTAAGACGTCTGGGAATTGGTCCAGACGTTTGGTCAGACATCTGGAAGCCTTCCCAGATGTCTGGAATTAAATTTTTTCGGCGTACGAGTTCACGTCTGCACGCATGCGTGCGCAGACTGAACCGCCGCCCTCCTTCTTCTCTTTCCTTCCTCCCTGCAGGCGCAGATAGCTTTTTCTCTCTCTCCCCTCGGTAGCCTTCAAATACCCCCTCTCCTCTCCCTCACTCTCACTCCACCGCCTTCTTCTTCTTCTTCTTCCTATCAGCGAGAGAGTGAGCAGGCGAGGGCAGCCGCAGCGGCTGCTATGAGTGCGTGGGGAGGAGGGGCTACTGCGAGAGGGAGAGAGAGCTCGATCGCGAGGTTGCAAGCTCGCCGGAGCAGCCAGGGTCGGCCGGCGGGTGCGTAGCAGGTGCGTGGTGCTGGGGAGGAGCTACTGCAGCTTAGGCAGCAGGCGAGCGTGGCGCGGCACGGCCATGCGCTGCGGGCGGAGGGCGAGGAGGTCCTGATTCTGGGAAAATTTCCCAGAATCAGACGTCTGGACATACGTCCAGACGATGCAGGAGACGTCTGGAGGGAGGTTTAGACGTCTGAAAGGTACGATATTTTTACCTTCCTTCTTCTTTCGCGTGTACGGCCATGCAGCTGTTCTGCCGAAGGCTTCTGCATCATTTCGTGTTGAGGACGACCGCGTATGTGTGCAGGACTCATTCGGGAAGGTGCAAGGGCACGCCCTCCCACACAGATCGGACGTCTGGGCACAGAACCAGATGACGGAGAGGGTCTCCAAACATCCGGAGTGATAGTCGGATGTCTGGAAACTAAGTCCAGACGGTTCAGCGGGCTTCTGGACGTCTGAAGGACCGCGCAGATCAAGGTATGACCTGAGCCACCGTTTAAGATGTTTGGAAGATGTTCCAGACATCTGATTTTGGGCAGACTTGTCATTTTTGACCTGTTTAGGGTCTGTTCGGAGTCTGTTTTCCACGTTTCAAGTTTCATTCTTCTCAGATTTAGTTCCTCTACCTGTTTACAGTAAATGTATACTGTTCTGAGAAGCTCCTTGTAATTGATCCTTGTGTTAGGACCCCGCTCCGTTGCGGCTCTGGGGGTTGCAGAGGCGTGCGGGCTTACCGATCACTCCCCCAGTACTCCCGATTTTGTGGGTAGAGTGGCCCCTTTAATTATTTATCAAAAAATTATGCACTTGTGAAATAATTAGCAGATTCTAGGGTGTTGCATGAATCCTAGGACTGAAAAACTATATTGAATGATAGATCCTAGGGTATGGCATGAATCCTAGGACTGAAAAACTATATTGAATGATAGATCCTAGGATATGGCATGAATCCTAGGACTGGAAAACTAGATTGAATATATATATTGCGGTCTTGGAAAAGTAGAAAGGAAAATGATAACTGCCTGTAATTGGTTAACAGTTGCCTGTTTATAAATGGATAATTATTGTTGAGAACATGGGTTATATGAATATAAAGTTGAAATGATGAAACCTAAATTGGCTGAGTTAAATAAAAATGAGCATGAACCCTACGGGGAATTAGGAGTAGAGCTCCTGAGAAGTGAATGGAATAGAATTGGGGAAGTGAACTGGCCCTTGAGTATGGAGTACCAAAGAGAGCGACTGTCCCCTCTGTTTAGTGCAGAGCAGAGCTAGCCACCCCAGGGACCCGGGGTTAGGTCTGGCCACTTTGTACCGACTTTTGGCCCTCGTGTACATAGTACCGAGGAGAGCTACTAGTGTAGGGAGAGCACTAGCCACCCCACGGGCCCCGGGGTTCTGCTAGCCTCCTACACTGACTTGTTAGGCCCATTGGGCAAACCAGGGTAGTCAGGCGAGGGTGCGCGGACTGTGGAGGGGCAAGACCCTTGTTTAGTTACTGTGGAGGGGTTGGACCCCTGTTACTGAGAGGGCTCTACCCTATACTGGTTCCGCGCCATGCTTTGGGGCACACTCGTTAATGGAAACGACTGACCGCGTGCCAGTGCGGGGTAGCTATTCATGCGTTTATCATGCGAGCCGTAGTCACCGTTACGTCTGTCAGTGACCTTGGGGTGGTTGACTGAGGGAAGGACCACCACGGGGGACTCTCCCGGCCAAGAGAGCACCACGTGCTACTTCTACTTTTCGGAAAAGACTGCAATCAAGATCGTTCCCACGAGGAACATTCAAGATCAAGAGAAAGATCTGAGAAATAATTCAATAATGAATAAATGGAAAAATAAAGGAAGAGATTAAAAATATAACAGCTACTGTCCACCTTACTGTTTTCTTTGCTTTTGGTTGCTACTCTACTCACCGTTTCGCTGACATGTCACCTTTGTCACCTTTTCAGGACCAGTTGTTGAGAAGCCAGAGTCGGCGGCTGCAGAGGGTGTTGGGCCTAGCAGAGCCTAATAGTTTTACTTGTGTAGTACCCACTGTACTTTTCCTTCTGTTGTAGTGAGTATTTTCTGTTACCACTGTACTCTTTTATTGTAAGCATCATGTTTATGTACCTATTTATTTCTTTACTGTTGTGGTGGTGTATACTGTAGTATTTCTTTTCTTTACTGCTATATTTTGTTACTGCTAGTTATTTACATGGTGAATGTGGTTTATTTTACTGCTCTTTTGGTTGCTTTCTCGTTGGACGACTAGGTCTTGGGATCAGCTGAGTCGGTCCAATTCTCGTGTCTCGTAGGGATTCAAGAATCGGGTCCTAACAAGATGGTATCAGAGTAAGGTCGTCCCGAGAAGTGAACCAACTGACTGGAAAATAACCAATTCACGTGTCTGTAACTAGAGTAGCCACCACAACGTTTCTTTTGACATATGTTCTTAGACTTCTCCGTTAGATATTGTTTCGTATTAACGTGTTTCCGCTCTGTATTTCGCGTCTTCTTACAGGAGATGCCTCGATGCGAGACTAGCGAGGCGGGCCGCGGGCGCCGTCGAGGATGAGGTCGGAGGGGTAGGCATGTTGAGGACGACGTTTCAGTGGACCAGCCACTGCTCCCGGGCATTCAAGCCCAGGACCTCGCCCAGCTAATACGGGACATCGTGCAAGAGGAGCTCCACCCGCCACCACGAGCGCCCCTCCCTGGGGCTGCAGAGGGGGAGTCCTCTATGGGACCACGTGACGGATGTGGCCCTGGATGGGGGGGAGGGGATGGGCTGCCACCGCCCCCACCTTCCTCCGACACTTCTGTGCACGAGGCTTCTTTACCTGGAGGTGCACCAACATCCCCACTGTAGTGCCACTTCGATCTTTTCGGACAGTTCTGGAAGCTGAAGCCCCCCTCCTTCAAGGGGGATGAGGACCCGACCGAGGAGGAGGACAGCAGTCACGGGGAGGGTACCGGCCAGCAGCTACCCGTCCGACGCAGAGTGTGGCTGCTTCGTCTGCACCTAGGGCTGAGGGGCATATCAACGCCCTGACACACAGGGATGCCAGAGCTTCGAGGTCAGTGGTGGCAGGTTTGGTTTCAGTTTCCGGCAGACTTGTTTACACACTTTTCGATTTCGGCGCTACGGACTCGTTTGTCGCCGCCAGTTTCGCGGTTAGTTTGGGGCAGGATTGTATGCTGTTAGAGGATCCGTTCGTGATCAGAGGTCCGAGTGGTCAGCTGTTTGTAGCTGAGGAGGTATACATGGGTTGCGAGGTCAGTGTTGGGGGACACAGCCTTCCCGCTAACCTGATTATGATACAGATGGAGGACTTTGGCGTAATTCTGGGGATGGACTAGTTGCCCGCTTACCATGCCTTGGTGGACTGTTTTGAGAGAAAGATCGTCTTCTCCATACCGGAGTTGCCTTCTTTCGGGTTCCACGGTCAGCTAGTGGACAGAGGCTTCAGGTGCATTTATGCACTTCAGGCGGTAAGACTTTTGAGCAGGGGGTGTGAGGGTTTCCTAGCTTGTGTGGTGGCAGAGCCCAGCCCTGCGGTAGACTTCCAGAGTATCCCGGTGGTCAGAGAGTACCCCGACGTATTCCCAGACGAGTTGCCCGGACTACCGCCCGAGCGTGAGATCGAGTTTGAGATCTCACTGGTACCAGGGACCAGCCCCATCTCCACAGCACTGTACAGGATGGCACCACTTGAGCTGTGAGAGCTCAAGTCTCAGTTGCAGGATCTTTTGGAGAAGGGCTTTGTGAGGCCCAGCGCGTCGCCCTGGGGAGTCGCGGTATTGTTTGTAAAGAAGGATGGTACCCTACACCTTTGTGTGGACTACCGACAGCTGAATAGGGTCACCATCAAGAACAAATATCCGCTGTCAAGGATTGATGACTTGTTTGACCAGCTACGAGGTGCCACGGTGTTCTCCAAGATCGACTTGAGGTATGGATACCACCAGTTGAGGATCAAGGAGGCAGACGTCTCCAAGACAACTTTCCGCATCCGGTACGGACACTACGAGTTTCTGGTCATGCCGTTTGGGCTGACCAATGCCCCCACTGCCTTCATGGACTTGATGAACCGGGTGTTTAGGCCGTACTTGGACCAGTTCGTGGTGGTATTCATTGATGATGTGCTCATCTATTCTCGAGATCAGACACAGCACGGACAACACTTGCGGATGGTTTTGGACGCAGTGAGATGACGTAGGTTGTACGCCAAATACAGCAAGTGCGAGTTCTGGTTGAGGGAGGTGACCTTCTTAGGTCATGTGATCTCTGGGGATGGCTTGGCTGTGGACCCAGCCAAGGTCGAGGTAGTGCTCAGGTGGGAGAGACCGCGTACGGTCACTGAGATTCACAGTTTCTTGGGACTAGCAGGCTACTACAGGCGATTTATCAGGGGCTTTTCATAGATTGCACGTCCTCTGACACAGCTGACCCGGAAGGACGTGCCCTTCACTTGGACAGACGCCTGTGAGGCGTGTTTTCAGGAGCTGAAGGAGAGGCTGACTTCGGCTCCCGTGCTCACCATCCCAGACAGTAGTGGCAGGTTCGTTGTGTACACGGATGCCTCTTTGAAGGGGTTAGGGGGTGTGCTCATGCAGAGGGGTCACGTTGTCGCTTATGCTTCGCAGCAACTGAAGCCCCATGAGCATAGCTACCCTACCCATGACCTGGAGTTGGCAGCTGTCATCTTCGCGCTGAAGACTTGGAGACACTACTTGTACGGTGAGACCTTCGAGATTTTCACAGATCACAAGAGCCTCAGATACCTGTTTGATCAGAAGGAGCTCAACATGAGACAGAGACGTTGGTTGGAGCTCTTGAAGGACCATGACTGCAGCATTTCCTACCACCCGGGAAAGGCCAACGTGGTGGTTGACGCCTTGAGCCGTAAGGCGCCCGCACACTTGGCCAGTTTACAGGTGCAGAGTTGGAGCCTCTTGGAGGAGATGGGCAGTTGGTGACCCCTAGAATTATGGGGGCACTATGGGGCAATGATTATGACGCGACAGACGAGGCCAGAGTTGATAGATCGCATCATCACAGGACAGATGACCGACCCTTACTTGCAGTCCTTGCGTGATAGAGTACTGTCAGGAGACCCTGGAGACTTCTCTTTTACATACCAGGTATTGCGCATGAGGGGACGTTTGTGCATTCCCAGAGACGAGGAGCTGTTGAGAGAGCTCCTGACTGAGGCACACGATTCTAGATTTACCATACATCTCGGAAACACGAAGATGTACCATGACTTGAGACATGACTTTTGGTGGAGGGGAATGAAGTGGGATGTGGGGGAATTCGTGCAGCAGTGTTTAGTGTGTCATCCGGTGAAAGCCGAGAATCAGAGGCCTGCAGGGCCGCTACAGCCACTTCCAGTGTCAGAGTGGAAGTGGGAGAGCATCATCATGGACTTGGTGGTGGGCCTACCTGTTACCCAGCGAGGACACGATGCAGTCTGGGTAATCATTGACAGATTGACGAAGATGGCGCATTTCTTACTGATCTGAGTCACCTTGGGACCAGCACAGTTGGCAGAGAGGTATATCCGCGACATGGTACGTCTACATGGAGTTCCATGAGAGATCGTATCCGACAGGGATACCCGCTTTACGTCCCAGTTTTGGGCTGAGTTTCAGCAGGCCCTGGGGACGCGGTTGAGGTTCAGTACAGCTTACCACCCCCAGATGGACGGACAGTCTGAGCGCATGATACAGACACTTGAGGACCTTTTGCGTTCTTGTGTATTGGACTGGAGGGGCTCTTGGGAGGAGCACTTGCCCCTGGCGGAGTTTGCATATAATAACAGTTATCACTCGAGCATCGGCATGGCACCCTACGAGGCTCTGTATGGACGGAGGTGTACGGCACCCTTGAGTTGGGTTGAGGTGGGAACCAAGTGGGAGGTTGGCCCTAGGCTGATCCAGTAGAGTCAGGAGGTGGTCGAGCAGATTCACAGGCGACTCCGCACTGTCAGGAGCAGACAGAAGAGCTATGCAGATCGGAAACGCAGAGAGGTGCAGTTTGAGGTTGGGGACCATGTCTTCCTTCGCGTTTCGCCCATGAAGGGCCTGCAGCGGTTTGGGGTGAGAGAGAAGCTCGCGCCGAGGTTTGTGGGACCCTTTGAGGTCCTGGAGCGGGTTGGACCTGTTGCTTACAGGCTTGCCCTTCCTCCCCAGCTTTCTGGTGTGCACGACGTGTTCCACGTGTCCAACCTCAGGAAGTACGTCGCCGATCCCAGTCACGTCCTGAGTCACGAGAGCGTCGAGGTGGGCGACGACCTGACTTGACCTACCCCGAGCGACCAGTGCAGATTCTCGACCGAGCTGTCCACAGCCTGAGACGGAAGCAAGTACCCTTGGTGAAGGTTTTGTGGAGGAGCCAGCGGTACGAGGAGGCTACTTGGGAGCCTGAGGCAGTGATGCGGGAGCGGTACATGGAGCTTTTTGTGGGTACGTCTTTTTCAGACCGGCTTCGATCCTCTTTGAGATTGTTATGCCTATATCGTTCTTTTCTGCACCCTAGTTGGCACAAGTTTCGGGGATGAAACTTCCTTTGAGTTTGTTATGTTGTTATAACCCTGGCATCAAACATCATTTAAGACGTCTGGGAATTGGTCCAGACTTCTGGTCAGACGTCTGGAAGCCTTCTCAGACGTTTTGAATTAAATTTTTTCGGCGTATGGGTTCGCGTCTGCTCACGCAGATTGAACCGCCGCCCTCCTTCTCCTCTTTCCTTCCTCCCTGCAGGCGCAGATAGCTTTTCCTCTGTCTCCCCTCAGAAGCCTTCAAATACCCCCTCTCCTCTCCCTCACCCTCACTCCACCGCCTTCTTCTTCTTCTTCTTCCTGTCAGCGAGAGAGTGAGCAGGCGAGGGCAGCCGCAGTGGCTGCTGTGAGTGCGTGGGGAGGAGGGGCTGCTGCGAGAGGGAGAGAGAGCTTGATCGCGAGGTTTCAAGCTCGCCGGAGCAGCCAGCGCCGGCCGACGTGTGCGCAGCAGGCGTGTGGTGCTGGGGAGGAGCTGCTGCAGCTTAGGCAGCAGGCGAGCACGGCCTTGCGCTGCGGGCGGAGGGAGAGGAGGTCCTGATTCTGGGAAAATTTCCCAGAATCAGACTTCTGGACATACGTCTAGACGACGCAGGAGACGTCTGGAGGGAGGTCCAGACGTCTGAAAGGTACGATATTTTTACCGTTCTGCCAAAGGCTTCTATATCATTTCGTGTTGAGGAAGGCCGCGTATTTGTGCAGGACTCATTCGGGAAGGTGCAAGGGCATGCCATCCCACACAGATCGAACATCTGGGCACAGAACCAGATGATGGAGAGGGTCTCCAGACGTCCGGAGTGACAGTTGGACGTCTGGAAACTAAGTCCAGACGGTTCAGCGGGCTTCTGGACATCTGAAGGACCACGCAGATCAAGGTATGACCTGAGCCACCGTTTAAGACGTCTGGAAGATGTTCCAGACGTCTGATTTTGGGCAGACTTGTCATTTTTGGCCCATTTAGGGTCCGTTCGGAGTCCGTTTTCCGCGTTTCAAGTTTCGTTCTTCTCAGATTTAGTTCCTCTACCTGTTTACAGTAATTGTATACCATTCTGAGTAGCTCCTTGTAATTGATCCTTGTGTTAGGACCCCGTTCCGTTGTGGCTCTGGGGTTGCAGAGGCGAGCGGGCTTGCCGATCACGCCCCCAGTACTCCCAATTTTGTGGGTAGAGTGGCCCCTTTAATTATTTATCAAAAAATTATGCACTTGTGAAATAATTCGCAGATTCTAGTGTGTTGCATGAATCCTAGGACTGAAAAACTAGATTGAATGATAGATCCTAGGGTATGGCATGAATCCTAGGACTGAAAAACTATATTGAATGATAGATCCTAGGATATGGCATGAATCCTAGGACTGGAAAACTACATTGAATATATATATTGCGGTCTTGGAAAAGTAGAAAGGAAAACGATAACTACCTGTAATTGGTTAACAGTTGCCTATTTATAAATGGATAATTATTGTTGAGAACATGGGTTATATGAATATAAAGCTGAAATGATGAAACCTAAATTGGCTGAGTTAAAGAAAAATGAGCATGAACCCTACGGGGAATTAGGAGTAGAGCTCCTGAGAAGTGAATGGAATAGAATTGGGGAAGTGAGCTGGCCCTTGAGTACGGAGTACCAAGGAGAGCGATTGTCCCCCTGTTTAGTGCATAGCGGAGCTAGCCACCCCAGGGACCCCGGGTTAGGTCTGGCCACTTTGTACCAACTTTTGGCTCTCGTGTACATAGTACCAAGGAGAGCTACTAGTGTAGGGAGAGCACTAGCCACCCCACGGGCCCCGGGGTTTTGCTAGCCTCCTACACTGACTTATTAGGCCCACTGGGCAAACTAGGGTAGTTAGGTGAGGGTGCGCGGACTGTGGAGGGGCAAGACCCCTATTTAGTTACTGTGGAGGGACTGGACCCCTGTTACTGAGAGGGCTCTACCCTATACTGGTTCCATGCTGTGCTTTGGGGCACACCTGTTAACGGAAACGACTGACCGCGTGCCAGTGAGGGGTGGCTACCCATGCGTTTATCGCGCATGCCGTAGTCACCGTTACGTCTGTCAATGACCTTGGGGTGGTTGACTGAGGGTGGGACCACCATGGGGGACTCTCCCGGCCAGGAGAGCACCACGTGCTACTTCTACTTTTCGGAAAAGACTGCAATCAAGATCGTTCCCACGAGGAACATTCAAGATCAAGAGAAAGATCTGAGAAATAATTCAATAATGAATAAATGGAAAAATAAAGGAAGAGATTAAAATATAACAGCTACTGTCCACCTTACTGTTTTCTTAGCTTTTGGTTGCCACTCTACTCAGCGTTTCGCTGACGTGTCACCTTTGTCACCTTTTCAGGACCAGTTGTTGAGCAGCCAGAGTCGACGGCTGTAGAGGGTGCTGGGCCTAGCAGAGCCCAGTAGTTTTACTTGTCGAGTACCCACTGTACTTTTCCTTCTGTTGTAGTGAGTATTTTCTGTTACTACTGTACTCTTTTATTGTAAGCATCATGTTTATGTACCTGTTTATTTCTTTACTATTGTGGTGGTGTATACTGTAGTATTTCTTTTCTTTTCTGCTGTATTTTGTTACTGCTAGTTATATACATGGTGAATGTGGTTTATTTTACTGCTCTTTTGGTTGCTTTCTTGTTGGACGACTGGGTCTTAGGATCAGTCGAGTCAGTCCGATTCTCGTGTCTCGTAGGGATTCAGGAATCGGGTCGTAACATCTTTGTCCTTGAGGTAGACCATCAAAATTAAGTTCTTGGCTTTGAGCCAAATCAGGGTTTCAAAATGGTCTTGGATATTCGCAAGACGGATTACCTGCAAGTCAAGGATTATCTTTTCTCTTTTATATATATATTTTATCTTTTTATTGGCATGCAAGAGAAATAGAAATAAAGTAAATATAGTATAGATATATATGTATATACTATATATGTATAAAGGGGTAGGGGTGGAGGCGGAGATGGAGTGTAGCACGGTGTCGAGTCGGTCGTCATCTAGAAAGACGCAACCAACAGGACAAAGTGCCACGTGTAAGGTGTAGGATGGATGGTGGAAGATGAATGAGAACACGCTTTTTGTACGCGTGTATCAGGGAATATCAGCAACTGGTGCAGATATTCCCGCGATACCACGTATGGTAAATAATGTGAAAAAATATATATATGTGTATATATGTAAATATATCTATAGGTTTATATATATATATAGTTATAAATATATAGGTATATATATATGTAGTTATATATGTATATATATATATATATAAGTATATGTATAGATAGATATATGTATAGATATATATATATATATAGGTATGAGTATGTGTATATAACTATATAGATGTAAATATATATGCATGTATATGTATATAGTAATATATGTATATATAGATATATGTAGCTAGATATACATATATGTATATATAGATGTATATATAAGTAGGTGTGTATATATGTATATATATATATATATATGTATGTATCTATACTTAGTTATATAGGTAATAATATATATATATATAGATATATGTATATTTATATATATATATATATGTATATAAATATATGTATATATGTAAGTATATATATGTGTATATATATATATATATGTATGTATGTATATGTATGTATATAGACTAATACATAGTTATATAAGTACTAATATATGTATAGATATATGTATATATATATGTGTGTGTGTGTATAAGTATATGTATATATGTAAATATATATATGTATATATATATAAGTATATAGATATATATATATATCTATGTATACTAATACATAAGTATATAAGTACTACTATATGTATAAATATATATATATATATATATGTATATGTATATAAACATATGTATATATATCAATATATATATGTATACGTATATATATATATATATGTATATGATAGAGTATAGGTGTGTGTGTGTGTATGGAAGTGTGAGTGTATGTGTGTGTAAGCGTTGGTAAAGAGAGTGAGAGAGTGTTGTGAGAGAGAGTGAGAGAGCGAGAGCGAGAGAGAGAGAGCAGTCGCGCGCTTCCTGCTGGAGTGAAGACGCGTGGGTTAAGACGTCTGTGCGCTCAAGGCGTCGTCTGGAAGTCCCACACGGCGACTGGAGCTTCACGCACGTGTGCAAGCGCGTATGCAAGCAAAGAGACGCGCGCTGGAGGGCGATGGGCACGGAGAGGAAGGAAGCCGCAGCGCACCGCGCTGCGTGAAGAGTCGGGTGCGGGTTGGTAGACGTGGACGCTGGAGCGGGCGGGTGCAGGTGACGTGGACGGGGGCTTGGCCGGCTGCTGTAGGGTGTGCGGTGGCCGGTTGAGCTTCATAGCTGAAGCTTTGCTCCAATGGCTGAAGGTGCTTCAAACGGTGAACCAAGAAAAGAGCCACCACGCCCACCGGCTCTTTGATGAGCTGGGCAGTGGTGGACTCACGGTGGTGGTTGTGCACCACCGTGAGGTGCTCCTGTCCACCGGGTGTCTCCTTGGAGGAGGAGGGCCGACGTGTGGAGGGAGAGGGAGGAGAGGACTGTGGCCTGGAAGGAGAAGAAGCTACCTTGGCTTTTTGTGTGGAAGGACCAGGTTGGCTTTTGCAAGAAGGAGCCGCCCTCTTTTTAAAGAAGAGGAGAGCATGCACAGCCATGCCCTGGCTGTGCATGGCTCATGCATGGCTCACGTCAGGGAGAGGCGGCTGCAGGGCTGGCAGGGAGAGGGGGAGCAGGACATGGCACAAAGAGAAGAAGTTGTCATGCAGCCACGGGAAGAGTTTGAAAGTCAAGTAGAAATAAAAATAAAAAGAAGGTGAATTTTGCAAAGATGCACTTGAGGAAAAATGTTATTTGCAAGGCCACTTATTCCATTCTCCTCCCCTCTCAATTAAATGCATGCATGCATGTAATTTTACAAATGCGACTATGGAAACCTAATATGCATTGGTAATGCTAGGAAATAGCACAAGACGGTGCAATTGCAGGAGTATTTTTGCGGTGCAATCACCTCTCAGAACAGGGGTCTCGCTCCTTAGAATAGAACATGGGTCTCGCTCCTCAGAACAGAACAGGGGTCTCGCCCCTCCACAGTCCGCGTACCCTCTTCTGACTATCCTGGTTTTCCCAGTGGGCCTAACAAGAGTTGGTGTAAGGTGGCTAGTCCTAACCTCAAGCCTCATGGGGTGGCTAGCTTCCTCCCTACACTAAATAGCTCACCTCGGTACCACGTATGCGAGGCCAAGCAGGAGTCGACGTAGAGTGGCCAAACCCACCCCGGGTCTCAACCCAAGGGGCGCCAAGCTCCCCTCTACTCTAAAGGGGTAGTTGCTCTCCTTGGTATTGTGTACACAAGGGCTAGCTCACTTCCTGTCTACTTACAAGGTTCCTTCCATATATAGGAGTCCTTCTCCTAATTCCCCATAGGGTTCATGCTTGTATTCCTTTCATTCCATTTCTTAACACGCATATCTCGTTGTTCACACTCTTATTCTCATTGATATAATAGGCAGCTTGTGTTTGAATAATTGAAAAAGCATCGCATCATGTATCTATACACCTGCTAGCAATTAGGGGTTTAACATGCATCTAAAAGTAAAATAGTGTAGCTCAAGCAATGTACATTCGTTTATGTACTAGAGTTCATTTCACATCCTAGGGTTCAATCTAGGCATTCACTTTACTTATTTAAATCTTAATATGAAGGTAAACCATTCTACCGGAAAGCACGGGAGGAATGGGGGCTAGAACCATAGATCTTGTCGTCTCCACTGGCCCCGAACATGCTACAGGCTGGAAACCTATACCAGTGACTAAATCATGCCAGACGAGTTCAGAACAGTATATGATTGACACTAACACGTAGAGAAACTCGAGTAGAAAACAACGGTATTTCGTTTGCGTAAATCCGACTCTGTTTGGGCCCTGAACAAGCCAAAAATGTGCATACAGACTAAAATCAGACGTCTAGGACTAGGCCCAGACGTCTTAAACGACGTCAGAAACTCACCTTGTGTTCCTGCTTTGCCGACGGATGTCTGGAACCCCTTACAGTTGTCCTGGGGTCTTTCCAAACGTCTGCCAACTCTCCCGGACGTCTGATGTTGGTATTAGACGTCTGTCAAGGCATCCAGACAACCTAAAGTGTTTGGAAAACTACGCTGCTCACCTTCTCAACAGCTCTACAAATGTACACAGTGACGTATAGGTCAGAACACTCCTCTGAGTGGGTTGTACAAAATATGCAGAGAACGTTCATGCCTTATACCTTTGAAAACTGCCTCATCGGATGTCTGATGCTGTTTCCAACCGTCCGATCAGACATTTGTTGAGGGTGCAAACGTATGAACTGTGGAGAAAGCCCTCGTATAATCCTTCATGAGCCTTTTTCTCCTCGGGGGGCTCTCTCCTCGCTCTGCGACACACAAGGACTTAGGATACAGTAGGGGTAAGGGAATGGTACAAACACACAGACCTTGAACAGGGCATTACCTCTGGTTTTCTATGCCGTATTAGACATCTGGATGCAGCTCCGGCGTCCGATCAGACGTCTAAGGGTCCTCCCAGATGTCTGATTCTGCAGAAAAATGATTTCGTAGAACTGTTGCAAGGCCTCCTTCCTCGCAACCAGCACCTTCTCTTCGTGACGACTCCTTCCCACAGAGCCCCTAGCAGCAGCTCCTCTCGAGCCTCACCCCATAGCCGAACTCCAACAGCTCCTCACGAGCTCCTCCGCGCAAGCTTCAAGCTCCACGCTAGTTCTTGCACGGCCGCTCTCTCAGTAGTTGCGTGGACGGGGGATGGATGGAGGAAGGAGACGAGGTGGTGCCATGGGGAGAGGGATGTGGGGGGAGAGGTAGAGGTCCAAACCCTACAGTTGGGGGAGTTTTATAGGGTATGGGTTAGGGTTAGGGTTTGAGGACGGAAGAGAGAGAGAGAAGAAATTGCGGAAATCTCCCTTGCTAAACCTCTCTTTTTCCCGCAAGGCCCACACACCTAAGGCCAAGGGGTTTAAAATTGCATTCACGCCCCTAATTTTTTGGAAAAACTCTGAATGATCCTTGAAAAGGGTCATTTCAACATAACAAACTTAAAGGAAGTTTCGTCCCCGAAACATGAGCTAACTAGGGTGGGGAAGTAATGTAAAAGTGCATAACAAACTTAAAGAGGACTAAGGTAGGTCAGAAGTGACGTACCCTCAAAAGCTCCGGGTACCGCCCTCACATTGCCGCCCCGAGCTCCCAAGTCGCCTCCTCATACCGCTGGCTTCTCCATAGGACTTTCACCAGTGGTACCTGCTTCCGTCTCAGACTCCGGATGGCTCTGTCTAGTATCTACACTGGCCTCTCGGGGTAGGTCAAGTCATCTCCCGCCTCGATGCTCTCGTGGCTCAGAATGTGGCTGGGATCGGCGATGTACTTACTGAAGTTGGACACATGGAACATGTCGTGTATTCCAGAGAGTTGAGGAGGAAGGGCAAGCTAGTAAGCAACGGGTCCAACCTGCTCCAAGACTTCAAAGGGCCCCACAAACCTCGACGTAAACTTCCCTTTCACCCTAAAATGCTGCAGGCCCTTCATGGGTGAACCACGAAGGAAGACATGATCCCCAATCTCGAACTACACCTCTTTGCACTTCTTGTCAGCATAGCTCTTCTGCCTGCTCTTGACAGTACGAAGCCATCTGTGAATTTGCTCTATCACCTCCTAACTCTGCCGGATCAACCTGGGACCAACCTCCTACTTAGTCCCCACCTCGACCCAACTCAAGGGTGTAGTACACTTCCTCCCATACAGAGCCTCGTAAGGTGCCATGCCGATGCTCAAATGGTAGTTGTTATTGTATGCAAACTCTGCCAGGGGAAAATGCTCCTCCCAGGAGTCTCTCTAGTCTAGTACACAAATGTGTAGGAGGTCCTTGAGGGTCTGTATGGTGCACTCTGACTATCCGTTGGTCTGAGGGTGGTAGGCGGTACTGAACCTCAGACGTGTCCACAAGGCCTGCTGGAACTCTGCCCAGAACTAGGAGGTGAAGCTAGTATCCCTGTCAGATATGATCTCGCGAGGGACTCTGTGCAGATGTACTACATCTCTGATGTATCTCTCTGCTAGCTGTGTTGGCTCAAAAGTGACTCAGATCGGCAGGAACCGTGCTGTCTTCATCAACTTGTCTACTATCACCCAAACTGCATCGTGTCTCAACTGTGTAACTGGTAGACCAACCACCAAGTCCATGGTGATACTCTCCCACTTCCACTCTAGCATAGGAAGTGGTTGTAACAGCCCTATAGGCCTTTGGTGCTCGACCTTCACTTGCTGGCATACTAAGCACTATTGAACAAACTCACTAACATCCTGCTTCATCCCTCTCCACCAGGAATTGCATCGCAGATCGTGGTATATCTTGGTGTTCCCGGGATGTATGGTGAACTTGGACCCCCGCACCTCAGTCAGAAGTTCTTTCAATAGCTCCTCGTCTCTAGGAATGCACAGACGTCCCCTCATTCACAGTATCTCTTCAAAGAAGGAAAAGTCTCCTGGGTCCCCTGTCAACACCCTGTCTCGTAGTGTCTGTAAGTATGGGTCGGCATCTGTCCTGTAATGATGCGGTCTATCAGCTCTGGTCGTGCCTATCGCATCATTGTCACTGCCCCACAGTACCCTCGTGACTCCCGAGGTCGCCAACTGTCCACCTCCTCCATGAGTCTCCAACTTTGTGCCTGCAAGTTGGCCAAGTGGGCGGGTGCTTTCCAGCTCAAGGTGTCGGCCACCACATTGGCCCTCCCTGTTTGATAGGAGATGATGCAGTCGTAGTCCTTCAGGAGTTCTAACCAACGTCTCTGTCTCATGTTGAGCTCCTTCTGGTCAAATAGGTGAATGAGGCTCTTGTGATCTGTGAAGATATTGAATGTCTCACCGTACAGGTAGTGCCTCCATGTCTTTAGTGCGAAGATAACTGCTGCTAGCTCTAAGTCATGGGTGGGGTAGCTATGCTCATGGGGCTTCAGTTGCCGCAAAGCGTAAGTGACAACGTGACCCCGCTGCATGAGCACACCACCCAATCCCTGTAACAAAGAGTCGGTGTAAACCACGAACCCGCCACTGCCATCTGGGATGGTAAGCACAGGAGCTGAAGTCAGTCTCTCCTTCAACTCCTGAAAGCATGCCTCACACTCATCGATCCAATAAAAAGGGCACATCCTTCCGGGTTAGCTGGGTCATGGGATGCGCGATATGAGAGAACCCTCTGATAAACTGCTGGTAGTAGCCTGCATTCAAAGAAAGCTGCGTATCTTTTCCACTGTGCGTGGCCTCTCCCACCTGAGTACAGCCTCGACCTTGGTTGGATCCACAGCCAATCCATCTCCTGAAATCACGTGGCCCAAGAAAGTCACCTGTCTTAGCCAAAACTCTCACTTGCTATACTTGGCATACAACCTGCGTCGTCTCAAAGTATCCAGGACCATATGTAGATGCCGTTCATGCTCTGCCTAATCCCTAGAGTAGACTAGGACGTCGTTGATGAACACCACCACAAAATGGTCTAAGTATGGCCTGAAAACACAGTTCATCATGTCCATGAAAGCAGCGGGGGCGTTGGTCAGCCCAAACGACATGACCAAGAACTTGTAATGCCCATACCTAGTACGGAAAGTTGTCTTGGAGACGTCGATCTCCCTAATCCTCAACTGGTGGTAGCCTGTCCTCAGATCTATCTTGGAGAACACTGTGGCATTTCTCAACTAGTCGAAGAGGTCATCGATACAAGGCAACAAATACTTGTTCTTGACGGTGACCCGATTCAACTATCTGTAGTTGACACAAAGCTGAAGGGTACTGTCCTTTTTCTTCACGAATAACACAGAGGCTCCCTACGGGGACACACTGGGCCTCACAAAGCCTTTCTCCAATAGGTTCTACAATTGAGACTCGAGCCCTCACAGCTCAAGTGGTGCCATCCTGTACAGTGCAGTAGAAATGGGGCTGGTCTCCGGTACTAGTGAGATCTCAAACTCGACCTTACGCTCAGGCGGTAGTCCTGGCAACTCCTCTTGAAAGACATCGGGGTACTCGTAGACCACCGGGATACTCTGTAAGTCGGCCACGGGGCTAGGCCTTGCTATAATACAAGAAGCCATCACACCCCTGGCTTAGGAGCTTCACTGCCTGAAGCGTGGAGATGCACCTGAAACCTCCATCTACTAGCTAGCCGTGAAACTCAAAGGGAGGCAACTCCGGTATGGAGAAGATGATCTTCCCCTCCAAAATAGTCCACCAGGGTGTGATAGGCGGACAGCCAGTCCATCCCTAGGATCATGCCAAGTCCTCCATCGGTGTCATGATCAGGTCAGCGGGAAAAACTATGTCCCCCTATAGTGACCTCGTGGTCTGTGAAGACTTCCTCCGCGACAAACAACAGTCCACCTGGCTCTCTAATAAAGAATGAACCCCCTAACAAAGTGCTCTTCGGCCCCAAACTAACGCTAAACTTTTTGGAAATAACAAGTACGTGGTACCAGAAACAAGAAGTACGTAACTAATTCTGCCAGAAACTGTAACCATACCTGCCACCACAGAACCTGTAGCTACGGCGTCTCTGTGAATCAGAGTGTTGAAACGCCCCTCGGTCCTAGGTGTAGACGAAACAACCATGCTCAAGGCCAGGCGGGTGGCAGCTGGTCGATACCTGATTGCGTGCTTTTCACTCAACTCAGTAATTAAGTTAATTTCACTTAATTAAGAGTAGAAGAAGCCACTTAGGTTAACTCGAAATTGTGTCAGTTGTGTAGTATAGGGTTGAATTAACCTAACATTTTAGAAATTTTTACTGGTTGAGTCCAGGTCGTTCACTGGGAGGTATAATAATTTTTTCAAATTCACCAATTTTCTTTTATTTCTCTATACGTTTAGGAGGTATAACTAGGTTGATTTTAAAACGTGAATTTTGCCAAAATATTTAAACTATAAAGAATATACAAAATTCCATATGAAAAACATATTTACTTAAATGATGTACTTTATTAACAAGTAAACATGCTAGTTTTCCAATTTTATTTCAAAAGAAATTAAGGCAATTAAAAGTTGTTCTATTAAAACATGCCTTTTTACAATTAAGAACAAAAAGTAATTAAAATGATGCAAGAGAAATAATATTCTTCATTTATTTTCTTTAGCCTCTTATCTTCTTATCCTTTTCTTTCTCTTCTTTTCCTTTATTTTTATTCTCTCTCGATCTCTTTCTTACCTTTCTTCTTCTGTTCCTGCCTTCTCTTCTTGTCTCTTATTCTCTTTCCCTTAGTATTTTCCTTAGTAGTAGTGCCTGTGCTCCTAGTTCCTTTCGTGCCTTCAGCTTCAACACTTAACTTTAGCTTTCAGCTCTTTCCTTAGTGCTTGTTCTCCTTTGTTTAGCTGCTGCCTTATGCACTTAGCTTAACCTTAACATCCTTCAGCGGCTCCTCTTTCAATCCCTTAGACTTTCAGCTGAACCCTGTTTTTTTACTTTTTAACCAAAAATTATTTTATTTGCGGTGAGGACCTTTCGAGGATACACAACACCTTGAGAGCAGGGTGGGACCAGACCCTACTCGGTCCTCACCTAATCTCAATTAGGTTCGATTTCAATTTATTTCATATCAGTTCATAGTCTCAAGCCAATTTGGCTCAACTCGGCCTCCCAGGCCTCTCACCCTCCCAAGGCACACTCGGTCGCACACCCGTAGGCACACAAGCCCGCACACACACATATGCACATGCTCAGATCAGATTGGTAATCGATGCGCCGAGCGCTGACGATTGAATAGCCGGGCTAACAAAATTGTTTTATCCCCATGCACACGGTCAGAAACTAGCGATGTGGGACTATCTAACCCCTTCCAGACCCAACTTCAAATGATCATAACTTCCTACCCAGAACTCCAAATCGAGTGATTTAAAGTTTGTTAGAAAGCTCTAAGGTTGATCTACACAATTGCAGGGTCAATTTAAGGATTAGAGGACGTTTTCCTCTTCAATTTGAAGAGTGAAATCAGGGGTTCCTACGGGTTATTTATCGCCTGGAAATGGTTTTTATATCACAGAGTCCTCAGATGGACTTTTCTATCGTAATTAAAGGACTGTACAAGTTATACAAGTTATTCCACATCTGTTAGAGTAAGTTTTAAGCTCTCAAGACCTTCAGACAGTGTACAGAAGGTTGAAGCTTCTCTGAAAGCTTCAGAGATCGAATTTCAGACTTTAAATGGATGAACAGACATAGAGAAACATCTCTGATCGACTCAAACTAGTTCTAAGGGTTGTAATTAACTCAACTGGGTAGGATTTAAAATCAAAACTCAACAAAATGTTTCTCCTGTTAGTTTGGGTTCGAAAGTAACCCAAATTGACAGGATTCAAATTCTCACACAATGAATCATCTGAGCTCACTTTAATCACTTGAAAACCATCAAACAAGATCCCGAAAACAACTTACTCTCATCAATTCCTCAGATTGAACTCAGAAACAAAGTTTCCTCCTTAGGTTTGACTATAAAGGCCTCAAGTTTGACTTTCTGTTCAAAGCTTTTCCACAGGAAATCAAAGCCTCGAATAGAGTCTCCTCAACACCAGGAACTTATTCAGATCTTCAAATAAGTGTTCTGACCTTGATTTCTAGGGTTTCAGGCTCGCCACCTGAGGTTCAAAAAGTGCTTGTTCGTCAGAGGAAATCAGAGGTTGTTACAGTGTTCTAAGGGTTTAAACATTCCTTCAATGCTTCTTAAATCTCTTTATCAGACTTCTCCAACTCCGGCGGAGTTGGTGAAGATGAAGTTCAATCTTTGGCTCCAGACATTAAATCTTCAAACAAATATCCTCAAGACAATCAGTGATCCTCATTTTATCATTCTGGAGCTTCTCAACAGATTCTAGAGGCTAAAACACAGTTTTGTCTTGCCGGAGCTGGTCAGAGCTCCATTGAGTCCAGAAAATATGTAATCTGTGTAGAGATTGTAAAAACTTACAATTTTTGATTTAGAAAGGATCCTGAGGTTGTAAGGAACCTCAGTATCACATTTAATTCCTCATTATTTCTTTAAATGTAAGATTTGACAGTGAAATCGTTTCTTAAAAAACCTCATTTGAATTAAGCTCAGGACTTGTTTAGCCACTCGATTGAGAGGTTAAAATAAGTCAACAAGTGCTAGCAGTTATAATTATATAGTTAATTAATAGTTTGAACTGCTCCTGAGCTGCCATGACAGCGAGCTCAGGAACTTAATTATATTTGGGCGTTTAATTTATATGTGGTATTTATAGGTATTATAGTGTCGATTAGGGTTCATAAGTGGTGAATAGATGATGAAGAACCCAGTGGAGGTGAAATTAAGTCGATTACTGTCACCATGGACAGTGACAGTAGTCGGTGAAGGTGGAATTTGAATTAGGCAATTAGGTGATCAATTAAGTGATTAAATGATTTAGAAGTGATTGTGAGGGTTAAAGGAAGGTGTACAATGATTTAAAAAGACAAGATTAAAGCTCTGGCGAGCTCAAGGAGCTCACCAGAGTCGGAGAAGATGAAACTAAAATTTGACATTAACTCTAATCTAACTACCTAAACTAACTAACTAAGCTAGCCTACTCCTACTCCTACTCCTAATCTACTGTTACCTGGACGAAGGGGTCAATAGGTTTCCACTGAAGGTTCATAGCGGATGACGAAATCAGAGGGTGGAAGAAAGATCTCCGGCGGGCGGATTTGAGGTGGACCAGAGGGTTCCTTTGGTCGATGCCTGTGTCAGAGACACGGAAGACCACGACGGATCTCCTTGGCTGATCAGAATGGATGGAGGAAGTCGGAAAGTGAAAAGGAAAGTCGCCGGAGTTTCAGAAGAATAGCCTATTGGGTCGGCTGCAGTGTTAGAAGAGGGAAGGGAGCCAACTTGAGTAAAATTCGAGGTGTGAGGGAGTATTTATAGCAGTTGGCGGCGAAGAGAATGGCGGGGTTTGGCCGAAGAAGGAGCTTGAGGAACTTAACCTCTGTCGTCATCTCCGACGATGGTGAGGTTATCTCCCACTGAAAAATAGGATTTTCGGTTAATCCAGATCGGTGGACCAAGAGGAGGTGGTGAGTGATGAGAGCCTCATCATGAGCCATAACTATCTCATTTTGACCCATTAAAGAAGATAAAAGCTCCTACATAACCTAGAAGAAGGCCTAAATGAAGGAATAAGTGCTCTGAGAAGAAAACATGAATTAAAGGTTAAAACTGTAATTTTACCATTGCAGTACATAAACAGGTTTTCTCAGAGGCAAAACATAGGTCAAAAGGTCTAAATAAGATAAAAAGTGGGTTGATTCAATCAGACATGGGTTTAGGTGCAATCTAGGAATTAAATGACATTTGGTAACCCTAAAACAGACCTGCTTAAATTAACAAGGTTTTGGTTAGGATAAAAATCAATTAAAACCTCTAAAAATCATGTAAAAATATCCTCTAGGGTTTTTAACACTTAATTTGGCCTTTGGAACCCAGTTTGACCTAGATTAGGGTCCTATCTCTTTAAGTAACCTAATTTGGATTTTTACGCAAAATGTCCAGTCAAAGGAGGTCAAACCTAAAATACAACTTCACCATTATATTCCTTAGGTCAAAATTAGGTTTATACCAAAATTTGGACCTAAGGGGAGGTCATCTTGACCTACTTTGCAATTTAGTACACCCAAATCACAACTTGGTCCCTATCTTTTGAAAATCCTTGCAGAGAGCCCCCTAATTTCCTCGCCACCTTTGCAATCAGGTCCTGCCGCCATTGTTAGGGCAGAAGCAACCTCCGGTGAGGTTTAGAGAGGGATTACTCTCTGATTCCTCAGAGATCCCCTCCCAGAAATGGAAGGGAGATTCTCTGAGGAATTCCCTTCCATCTACGGCCAATCACAATCTCTGGTGTGAACCCAATCTCTCGTGCGAACGCACGAGGGATTTGGGTATCTTAACCTCTTTCCTTCTCCGGTGAGCCATCAAAGGCAAAGGCGTGCCCTCCACGCTCTGAAAGCACGGCCTAGTGCCTATAAAAGAACCCATACCTCCGGCCGCTCATCTTTAGCTTGACTTGGTCAGACATCCACCTCCAATTCGTCTCTTCTTCTCCGGCCAAGTACCCAGCGAGCTCCGGCGAGCCCCCCTCCCCTCCCTCTTCGCTTTGCCACAAAACCAGTGGCAGAGTTATCTTCCTGATTCCCCTCCGCGTCGCGCAACACCCGCGCACGCCGCCTCAGCCCTGTCGTCGCCGCCGTCCTCCTCCACTGGGCAACGTCTTCTTCGGCGACAGCAGGTACAGCTGTCCGCCCTCCGTCCCCCTTCTTCCCTACAATTAGGTTAGAACTACTCCCCGTATTCCCCTCTCTCTTTTCCCCCTATTATTTCATTTAATCGACCCTCGACCGTCGCTGACCACCCTCATCTTCCACGTCTCCGACCGATCTCCGGCAAGCTGCTCCCACCATTCTGCCCCTCCACATGGCTCGCCGACCAACTCAGAGGCTCCGCCTCACCACAAGGAACAACTTCCACCCATCAGCCATCCCTCTACACCTCCACCACAGTCCCCCAAACAACCCCACACTTCCGGCCACAGGTTGACCTAGGCACGCACGCCTAGGCCATCCCACGGCCTGCCGCATGTCTCACCACCTTCGCCGTGCCACGGCGAAGGTCCCCAGCTGGTCTGATTAAGCCGAGAGGCTCATTTTGTGTTTGACAGTATCAAAGCTCCTGCCGCCATTGACGAAGTTTGAAGCAGCTTCACAGCAGCTCCAGGAGTTAGGTCTTCCAGGCTTCAGGCGCAGCAGATTCGCACGAGCAGTGCGAAGCCCTCGGGTCCAGCAAGGAGCGCTGAGAAGTCTGCAGCTGTGGCGATTGCACGCAGGTCTGCGGGCGCGCGCGAGATTGGGGCAGAGACTTTAGTCCCACATCGTGGAAATATGAGGTGCCGTTGTGCTATAAGTTGAATTTGTGATATTGCTTAGTTGCCTCCGAACGCACAGGGGTGAGGTCCCTCACCTGACCCACTTGCCTCGTCCGCGGTTTCACCTCACAGATCTGGAGGGATCCGACCTGACCCTGACCTAAGCACTCCTCGCACATCACCCATTTGCAGGTACGCCTGGTCCCGGGTGCGAAATCCCACCCGATTGCCCGTGTGGCTCTGGGAGAGCGTCCTTGAGCGAATTGCAGAGAGAGAGAGACGTTCGGGTAGAGGGAAAAGGGTAGGTTTTGCTCTCTGTGTAGGCAGGCTGACCGTTGAGGAAGAAAGACTCAGCCGCGAGGAAGAAGAAGTAGAAGAAGGAGCTGAGCAAGGCAGAGAAGAGAAGCAAGGCAGAGAAGAAGAAGAGAAGAAAGAAAGAAGGAAGAAAGGACTGCAGAAGCCAAGAAGAAAGAAGGCAAGGTAGAGAAGAGAAGCAAAGGCAGGAAGAAGACCAAGGAAGAGGAAGAAGCATTCACAGAAGAGAAAAGAAGGAAGAAGGAGAGACTGCCGAGAAGAAGGGAAAGAAGCAAGGCAAAAGAGAGGCTGCAGAGAAAGAAATATCAGAAGAGAAGAATAACACTTTTAAGACGTCTGATCACAAGATCAGACGTCCAATTTCATTTCTTTTGTCATAACTACTTTTAACCGCATACATTCACATTTGAAGTAAAGTTTTGAGTAAATTAGAGTGTTCAATTACATTTGAGATTAGTAGTAGATTCCAATTGCTCCCTGTGTTCGACCTCGGATACTCCGATTTTCGAGTAATAAAAACTCTTTATTTGTTTGAACGCTTTGTCGGCTATACTACAACGTGACATTATTTTAAAACCCCACAAAAGCGTACGAACATTTTGGCGCCGTTGCCGGGGAGCAACACGCAATTTACCACTAGTCTCTACATTCTTTTCTTCATATTGAACACTAACTTGCCCTATTATGCTTTGATGTGATCTTGCAGGTATTTCACAAGAAAATCCCTCCCGCAAGTTAACCACTCCAGGGCAGGTAATTTCTTTTCTTCCTTAATCATCCCCTAATTCTAAAAAGACAAAAGGAAGAAAATCAATTTAGGAATCAATTGCCTTCTTTATATAGTAATCACCATCTTTAAGGCAAATATTTCCTAATTTTCTGAAAATTTCTTAATTCTTCTTGAAGTTGGAGTGATTTTTTTTAGATTCTATCCCACAAATTCATGTGCCTAATAGAAATAACGCGTAATCTCTGTGGACAACACATTTCTTGCTTTTAAAGTCCAAAGAGAACCTTTTCAAAAAGAAAAAGAAGATGGAAAATAGAACCAAATTAGGGTTTCTACAGTAGGATCTTGGAGTGTTAGTCACACAAGCCTGCATGAAAGGAAATAAACCCTTCCGCATCAGTGTGCTACCCAAGACCTTGATTGAAGAAAGCTAAACAAGACAAACCCTAAGAAAAAAAGAAATTCTAAAATCACTTAAATCTTAAAATTTCTGGACCTAATAACCTGGGAGTCAAATCAGGGTGATCTCTAGGCTTTAAACCTAGAATCATTCTGCCATCTATAGGACAGGTCAGGTGAAGTTGACCCCTTGGGGCAACCAACCTCTAAATTAGGTCACAACATCAAACCATCTAAAGTTCAAGTGAGAACCCTAAAGCACCTTTGAAATAAAAGTGGTAGACTTAAGAGGTCAAGGTCCCCATTCTGGTCTACCTGGAATCTCAGTGACAAGAGAGGTCGGGTGGGGGAAACCCTGTAACCCGTAGGGACGCTCTACCGTGTAGGGGTCTTTGCGGGACTCTCCCTCTCTGGCTGCCCAGGTAATTCTCAGGTGGACAATCTTCTGATCCAGGGGTCCATCCGCCCCGAACCTCCACAGTCATCCAAACATCTTTGGGTGTCTTGATTGGGTCAAAAACATCTCCAGTCCCTCATCTTTTCTCTTTAGAGCACACATACACATTTTCAGTGGGACTCGTTATTCAGATCTGATCGCTTCATAACACATCTTGATTCCAACTCTGATTCTACATCTTGATTCCACCATCTGATCCAAATATGCAGCCAAACCACCTAGGACCACCATTCAAGAAACCTGAATATCAGAGATCCATGAGAGATAAAATGATTGAGGATGCCATGAAATTCTATGAAAATGAAGAAACCTCAACAACAGTAGGAAACATTCAGGTTGATGTCCCAACAATCACAACCTTTGTCATAACTTGTGCCCAAGTACTATTAGCAGAAGCCAACAAAGGATCAACCCGTGACTTGATCATTACTGCATGCATTGAGATAGAAAAACTGCACAATATGGAATACCTTCAATGTATGACAAACCCCCGACTTTGGAAGCAACACCAAGATAGTCTTGAAAAACGGGAAGAGATAATGAGATTAGTATAACAAGTTATTGACCAGAAGTACCTGTATATACCACAAACAGAGGAGGAACTATCTTGGGACAACATCGAGGGTAAATTTGATCTCGGGTTTGGGGCACAAACTGGTTGTGGATTCCCAACCCAGATGGAGTACAATGTGCCTGATATTGAAGAAGGTTGGGAAGCTCCAAATGCAGGAAAAGACCATGTTGAGCCCATTTTAGAATCCCAAAACTCCTGCAAGTATGAAAGTAGAACTGAACCTCTCGAGGGTATAAATTCCGTCCCTTATTTTGATAAGGTGACCCTTGAAGGTTATTCAGACCTAGATTCTAGTAATTCAACCCACATCCTAAGCCTAGAACCTAGATCTGAAACCTATTTTGAGGATGTCAAGGCCCCAAATGAAGAAGATCAATCTTTTAATGAAGAATATGATTTTGGGCCTCGATTTGATGAATATCCCTCGCCAACATCCTCAGAGGAACAAATCGATTTTTCGAAAGTCATGCCAATCTACGACACAGAAATCGAGGAGTTAGATGAGCGGGGTTTCGATTGGGTTTGCCCTACTAACTTTGAACCTGAGCCTCTACCAGATAAGGATACCCTTTTAAGCTCAGAATTAACATTTAGGCTAGACCCCAGTCAGGCTACTGAGTATACAACATATGATTTATTCTATGATGGAACTCATGATCTGGAATCTCATTCAAATTTTGATTTTCGCAAACTCTCCGACGATTTCGAATCTGACCATAACATCGGAGAAAATTTGCCTCCTGATTATAACATGTCAATCTTCTTTGAAGCCACCTGCTCCACATATACAGAACCAATCAAAACCTGTTCCCCACCCCGACCCGCAAGCGGACTCAATTTCTATTCCGATTCACCTCTCATTGAGCCGTTTGCAGATGATTCAACTCCATATCTATATTGGGTATCGGGCATTGATCAGATCGAAAAACAGGAGTCGTCATTCTGTGATCACCCCTGTAGGGATTCCACACCTTACATTGATTATTTTTTGGAACCCTACTCTGACCAGGCTGAGTCGACTCAGCCTAAACCCGAGTTTTCACTTCCATATCCATCAGAACTTCACTGCACATGGTGGGTTCCATATTTGTTGATCTACATCTATCAACCCACCAGACTTATTGGGTTTGGGCTGCATTATCAGCCCACTGATCTAAACAAGCACTTGGTTGGACCAACCAGGCTCTTAATCAAGGTGCTTGTTTTACAAAATTCTGCTGATTTGACCACTCCCTCTCCACCCCATTTTCCGCTCGGCTGAAGGCATTAAATTTAGCGCTTAACGGGAGGCAACCCGTCATCCCAAAAATAGAGACCCATCTGATTATCCATCCGTACTCCACGTCTATTGCACCTTAAGTTCAGCCTTAGACAGTTGATCCCACCTCTGGTACATGTATCAGAGCTTAAAATCATCCGCATCAGTCATTTCCAACCCATTCACCCACCCGATGTATCCTGTTCTAAGCGACTGACCTCAACACTAATTCACACCCTCTGTTTACAATGAGGACATTGCAAAACTTAGGCATGGGGGGGTGATAAAGTGCATACATACAGAACCAAGAAAAAGTTAGGAGTCTCACACACAAAAAAAAATTCACATATGTCAAAAACACAAAAAAATTGAAAAATTATGAAAAAGAACAAAAAAATGGGGGAGGGAGGAAATGTTGTGAGCCACATATTCATAAGGAGGAGAAAAAGAGTAAAATGACAAAAAGGAGCACAAAATGAAAAAGAAAAAGAAATAGTCATTAGCAAAAGATTAAGGAATTAACTGAAGTTCTAGACCAGATCAAGAAAAGAAATAAAAGAAAAAGTGCTAAGGAGACACAACAAGAGATTAGCGGGAACGTGGATCTTAGGCCTCTTGGGCTAGATTCTTTAGCTTAAAAATTCACGTAGCCGCTAAAATCTGGATAATCCTCAAAAGGTTGAGGAAAATGTGAAGCTTAGGTATTAGGTCTAAAGCTTAGGAAATATTCAACCTCGTTAACTGACCTCCGATTTGCGGGATTCGGTAACATAAGCACCCCAAATTCACACACAGTCTGGTTCAGTGCGCATAAACATCAAAATCAAGCAAAAGCGTTTAATGTTCTGAAAAAGTCACCTAGATTAGGAGCGGCCAATCAACACAAGTTGATTTGGACGAGTTCCCGACGCGGAGAGGCGGGAAATTCCCCTCGAAGATGCGTAACAACATATCGTCTCCTCGGTGCTTGTCTCTTAGGATATTTAAATATCCTACTGGGGGCATGTAAGCACTCTGCTGGTTCAGATACCATGGGTGGCATTATCATGAAATGTCGATCGCCAGGGTCTGAATTCGGCCACGGAACGTCATAAGCGGGATTATCTCGAAAGCCAGGGTTCTGGGGGTTGCCATGGGTGGTGCTATCTCGAAGCATCGATAGCTAGGAACCCTTGAGGATTGATGATGGGGACGAGGAATCCGATACAGACCGTGTTGAGAAGCTAATCCGAAGCTAGAAATAAAAAGAAAAGAGAGAGAAAAGCTCTCCAAACAAATAAATCTTCTATCTCTCTCTTACAAAAAACGCACTGCAAAACTGAACCTAGGCTAAAAATGTCTCAAGCACGGGTGCTTTAACCGCGGAGTCCAACAAACCCTAGGTTAGTTTCTGTGGGCCGTAGAAACCTTTGCGGAGGACTGAGGCTAAAGAGGAATAGGTCCGGATTTTGGTTGATACTTGAATACCTCTAGGCCTATTGTCGGCATTCCTACCTAATCACAAAGGAAAAAGAAAAGCACTTACACTCAGGGTCTAGAACAGAAGTTAAAACCTTAAAATTTTGCTAAGGGACTAGCAAAAGCTAGGCATGGGGGTATGATGAGAGCCTCATCATGAGCCATAACTAGCTCATTTTGGCCCAATAAAGAAGATAAAAGCTCCTACATAACCTAGAAGAAGGCCTAAATGAAGGAATAAGTGCTCTGAGAAGAAAACATGAATTAAAGGTTAAAACTGTAATTTTACCATTGCAGTACATAAACGAGTTTTCTCAGAGGCAAAACATAGGTCAAAAGGTCTAAATAAGCTAAAAAGTGGGTTGATTCAATCAGACATGGGTTTAGGTGCAATCCAGGAATTAAATGACATTTGGTAACCCTAAAATAGATCTGCTTAAATTAACAAGGTTCTGGTCAGGATAAAAATCAAGTCAATCCTCTAAAAATTATGGAAAAATATCCTGTAGCGTTTAGAACACTTAATTTGGCCTTTGGAACCCAGTTTGACCTAGATTAGGGTCCTATCTCTTCAAGTAACCTAATTTGGGTTTTTACACAAAATGTCTAGTCAAACGAGGTCAAACCTAAAGTCCAACTCCACCATTGGATTCCTTAGGTCAAAATTAGGTTTATACCAAAATTTGGAACTAAGGGGAGGTCATCTTGACCTACTTTACAATTTAGTACACCCAAATCACAGCTTGGTCCCTATCTTTTGAAAATCCTTGCAGAGAACTCCCTAATTTCCTCGCCACCTTTGCAATCAGGTCCTGCCGTCATTGTTAGGGTAGAAGCAACCTCCGGCGAGGTTTAGAGAGGGATTACTCTCTGATTCCTCAGAGATCCCCTCCCAGAAATGGAAGGGAGATTCTCTGAGGAATTCCCTTCCATCTACAGCCAATCACAATCTCTGGTGTGAACCCAATCTCTCATACGAACGCACGAGGGATTTGAGTATCTTAACCTCTTTCCTTCTCCGGCGAGCCATCAAAGGCAAAGGCGTGCCCTCCACGCTCTGAAAGCACGGCCTAGTGCCTATAAAAGAACCCACACCTCCGGCCGCTAATCTTTAGCTTTACTTGGCCGGACGTCCACCTCCAATTCGTCTCTTCTTCTCCGGCCAAGTACCCAGCGAGCTCCGGCGAGCCCCCCTCCCCTCCCTCTTCGCTCTGCCACAAAACCAGTGGCAGAGTTATCTTCCTGATTCCCCTCCGCGTCACGCAACACCCGCGCACGCCGCCTCAGCCCCGTTGTAGCCGCCGTCCTCCACTGAGCAATGTCTTCTCCGACGACAGCAGGTACAGCTGTCCGCCCTCTGCCCCCTTCGTCCCTACAATTAGGTTAGAACTACTCCCCGTATTCCCCTCTCTCTTTTCCCCCTATTATTTCATTTAATCGACCCTCGACCGTCGCTGACCACCCTCATCTTCCACGTCTCTGACCGATCTCTGGCGAGTCGCTCCCATCATTCCGCCCCTCCACACGGCTCGCCGACCAACTCAGAGGCTCCGTCTCACTACAAGGAACAACTTCCTCCCATCAGCCATCCCTCTACACCTCCACCACAGTCCCCCGAACAACCCCACTCTTTCGGCCACAGGTTGACCTAGGCACACACACCTAGGCCATCCCACTGCCTGCCGCATGGCTCACCACCTTCGCCGTGCCATGGCGAAGGTCCCCAGCTGGTCTGATTGAGCCGAGAGGCTCGTTTTGTGTTTGACAGTATCAAAGCTCCTGCCGACATTGACGAAGGTTGAAGCAGCTTCACAGCAGCTCCAGGAGTCAGGTCTTCCAGGCTTCAGGCGCAGCAGATTCGCGCGAGCAGTGCGAAGCCCTCGGGTCCAGCAAGGAGCGCTGAGAAGTCTGCAGCTGTGGCGATTGCACGCAGGTCTGCGGGCGCGCGCGAGATTGGGGCAGAGACTTTAGTCCCACATCGTGGAAATATGAGGTGCCGTTGTGCTATAAGTTGAATTTGTGATATTGCTTAGTTGCCTCCGAACGCACAGGGGTGAGGTCCCTCACCTGACCCACTTGCCTCGTCCGCGGTTTCACCTCACAGATCTGGAGGGATCCGACCGGACCCTGACCTAAGCACTCCTCGCACATCACCCATTTGCAGGTACGCCTGGTCCCGGGTGCGAAATCCCACCCGATTGCCCGTGTGGCTCTGGGAGAGCGTCCTTGAGCGAATTGCAGAGAGAGAGAGAGACGTTCGAGTAGAGGGAAAAGGGTAGGTTTTGCTCTCTGTGTAGGCAGGCTGAACGTTGAGGAAGAAAGACTCAGCCGCGAGGAAGAAGAAGTAGAAGAAGGAGCTGAGCAAGGCAGAGAAGAGAAGCAAGGCAGAGAAGAAGAAGAGAAGAAAGAAAGAAGAAAGGACTGTAGAAGCCAAGAAGAAAGAAGGAAAGGCAGAGAAGAGAAGCAAAGGCAAGAAGAAGACCAAGGAAGAGGAAGAAGCATTCGCAGAAGAGAAAAGAAGAAGGAAGAAGGAGAGACTGCTGAGAAGAAGGGAAAGAAGCAAGGCAAAAGACAGGCTGCAGAGAAAGAAATATCAGAAGAGAAGAATAACACTTTTAAGACGTCTGATCACAAGATCAGACGTCCAATTTCATTTCTTTTGTCATAACTACTTTTAACCGCATACATTCACATTTGAAGTAAAGTTTTGAGTAAATTAGAGTGTTCAATTACATTTGAGATTAGTAGTAGATTCCAATTGCTCCCTGTGTTCGACCTCGGATACTCCGGTTTTCGAGTAATAAAAACTATTTATTTGTTTGAACGCTTTGTTGGCTATACTACAATGTGACATTCTTTTAAAACCCCACAAAAGCGTACGAACAGTGAGCGTAAGCTGCAAGAGCTTGGACAAAGAAGGTTGATGTCGGCAGGGAGGTGATCATGCGGTGGCGTGACTCTCTACCGCCAGCCGTTCATTCGGCTGAAGAAGAAGAAGAAGAGGGAAAGGGACTTAAAGGTAATAAAACTTAAGGACCTGTGTGATAAATAAGGACCTGATTGTAATGAAAAGTAAGGACCAAAATGTAAACCTAGGTTTTGAAGATTTATTTTAACTTAGATATTTTTCAACTTTTTATGTATGTTAGTAAATAAGGTAAATATTATGTTTTCACCTTGTATTTACATTTTTGACCTTTTTAGATTAATTTATTAGATTAAGTAAAATCACTTAAGTTATTATATACTTAGGTATACATTATATTTAAGTTACTTAACTTATTAATTAAGGGAATGATTAATAGGATTTCGAGTCCAATTATTAACTAAATTGTTAATAATGTTAATTGAATGATAAAATGCCATTTTAAACTTATTTTAAGGTCCTTGACTAGATATCCCTTATTCTATAATTAACCCTTATATGTTCATAACCTTAGCTAATTAACTAGGAAGACTAGTTAATTAGGGGTAATTAGAGATTATGATGAGTGTCACATCAATACCCTCCTCATGGCTGGTAACTGCAGCCACCAGATCGGCCTCTGGTATTCGGTGTTGGGAGCATTTGGCATGCTCCAATCCTAAAGGGGTAGTCCCTCCTCAAGTAGCCTGGCTGACCACACTGGTAGTAGAGAGGAACACAGCCTCCTCCCTCAGTTTGTCCCTGTTGGTGACTGAGCGGGGGTTTGATGCTAGCAGCTGGCCCTTGTCTAGGGCCCCTAAAGGCCACTAGTGGCCCCACAGAGCGGGACAGCTCCCTCGTAGGCACCACGTGCCTCCTCTCCTGGTAGCCCTGTGAGTGCTCAGCTGGTAGGGCCTCCTTTGATCCCCTCTGGCTTGCTTGGCACTACGGTGACTTCGCCATCCCATGGAAGGCTCCCCCTCCACACCCTCGAAGAGACATGAGGGGACGGTGGAGGCAGTCGAAGCTGAAATTCCTCTCGCACGATCTCTCGAATCAGTTGGATGAGGTCCTAGGCTTGGATGCCCAGAAGGGGTGGATCGACTATCACCTCAAGTTTGATACATCTGCCCCTTCGCCCATGCCTACAGCCACATCCCGGGCCCGCTTCATGAGCTCTTCGATGAGGCATCTACTACAAGGAGATAAAAGAGAAAGAATAGGGACTGTCAAGGATACCAGGTTACAGAAGAAACGGGACTTGGAAGCGAAGATTCAAGCGATATGTTGTGATGGTTATCCTAGTTACATGCACGTGAGTGGTTACTTCCAGACCATTTGGTTCATTTCTTGGGACGACCTTGCTCTGATATCATCTTGTTATGACCTGATCTCAGATCCCTACAGTACTCGAGACCAGCTCGCCTCAACTAATCCCAAGACCCAGTCGTCCAACGAGAAATAACCAAAAGCAGAAAATATTCTACAACCACACATGTAATGTAACTAAGCAGAAATTAATAAATAGATAGTAAAGGAAACAGAACGTAATGTCTTACAATATTACATGCCATCACAACTACAACAGCAGAAAGTAGAATAGAAATGTAACAGAAACAGTCATACATATATCGAACACTCACTACAACAAAAGAAGCTCTGAAACGAAAAGGAAACACAGTTAAGGCTGGGCTCGACTAGGCCCAGCTCCCTCTGTAGCCGATGGTGCTGGCTGCTCAACTCCCTGACCTGAACAAGGTTATAAAATCCGTAGTCAGCTAACGTTGAGTAGAGTGGTGGTTAAGCCATTTATATGCAATTAACATAAGACAAGCAACTAATTAATTATTAAATTTCATTTAGCTCAACTAAGTAGTTCTGATCTGTTTATTCTCTTAAGAATCTGGTCATTTCTTGATCTTGACTGTCCCTAAATGGGACGATCTTGGTTGCAGTCTTTCCCGTGATGTAGGATGTACACATGGTGCTCTCCTGGCTGGGAGAGTCCCCCGTGGTAGTCCTATACCCATTCAACCACCTCGAGGTCACGGTCACGACGTAGCAGTGACTACGGCACATGCAATAAGAGCACGGGTAGCTACCTCGCACTGGCATGTGGTCGTGAGAGGCTAGCATAGGGCCTTGCCCTCTCAGAACAGGGGTCTCGCCCCTCAGAATACAATAGGAGTCTCACCCCTCCACAGTCCACGTACCCTCGTTCGACTATCTCGGTTTGCCTAGTGGGCCTAACAAGAGTTGGTGTAGTGTGGCTAGTCCTAACCCTGAGCCTCGTGGGGCAGCTATCTCCCTCCCTACACTAAATAGCTCACCTCGGTACCACGTACGCGAGGCCAAGTAGGAGTCGACGTAGAGTGGCCAAACCTACCCTGGGTCTCAACCGAAGGGGCAACAAGCTCCCCTCTACTCTAAAGGGGCAGTTGCTCTCCTTGGTACTGTGTACACAAGGGCCAGCTCACTTCCCATCTACTTACAAGGTTCGTTCCGTATACAGGAGTTCTTCTCCTAATTCCCCGTAGGGTTCATGCTTGTATTCCTTTCATTCCATTTCTTAACACGCATATCTCGTTATTCACATTCTTATTCTCATTCATGTAATAGACAGCTCATGTTTTAATAATCGAAAAAGCATCGCATCATGTATCTATGCACCTACTAGCAATTAGGGGTTTAACATGCTTCTCAAAGTAAAACAGTGTAGCTCAAGTAATGTATATTCGTTTCTACCCTAGAGTTCATTTCACATCCTAGGGTTCAATCTAAGCATGCACTTTACTTATTTAAATCTTAATATGAAGGTAAACCACTCTACCAGAAAAACACGGGAGGAATGGGGGCTAGAACCGCAGATCCTGTCATCTTCGCGAGCCCCGAACACGTTACAGGCTGGAAACCTATACCAGTGACTAAATCACGTCAGACAAGTTTTGAATAATATATGATTGACACTAACACGTAGAGAAACCCAAGAGGAAAATAATGATACTTTGTTTGCGTAAATCTAACTTTGTTTTGGCCTCGAACGAGCCAAAAATGTGCATACAGACTAAAATTAGACTTTTGGGACTAGGCCCAGACGTCTTAAACGACGTCAGAAACTCACCTTGTGTTCTTGCATTGCTGATGGACATCTGGAACCCCTCACAATCGTCTTGGGGTCTTTCCAGACGTCTGCCAACTCTCCTGGACGACTGATGGTGGTATCAGACATCTGTCAAGGCATCCAGACGACCTAAAGTGTCTGGAAAATCACGTTGCTCACCTTCCCAACAGCTCTGCAAACGTACACAATGACGTATGGGTTAGACCACACCTCTAAGCGGGTCATACAAATATGCAGAGAACTTTCAGGGCTTATACCTTTGAAAACCGCCTCATTAGACGTCTGATGCTGTCTCCAGCCGTCCGATCAGACGTTTGTTGAGGGTGTAGACGTTTGAACTGCGGATAAAGCCCTCATATAGGCCTTCGCGAGCCTTCTTCTCCTCGCGGGGCTCTCTCCTCGGTCTGTGACACACATGGACTTAGGCTATAGTAGGGCTAAGGGAATGGTATGAACACACAGACCTTGAACAGGGCGTTACCTATGGTTTTCTATGCCGTATCAGACATCTGGATGCAGCTTCGAACGTTCGACCAGACGTCTGAGCGTCCTCCCAAACGTTTGATTCTACGAAAAAATGATTCTGCAGAACCGTTGAGAGGCCTCCTTTCTCGCAACCAGCACCTTCTCTTTGCGACGACTCCTTCCCACAGAGCCCCTAGCAACAGCTCCTCTCGAGCCTCACACCGTAGTCGAGCTCCAACAGCTCCTCACGAGCTCCTCCGTGCAAGCTTTAAGCTCCCACGCTGGTTCTCGCACGGCCACTCCCTTAGCAGTTGCGCGGACGAGGGATGAATGGAGGAAGGAGATGAGGTGGTGCTACAGGGAAATTGATGTGGGGGGAGAGGTAGAAGTTCGAACCCCACTGGTGGGGGAGTTTTATAGGGTGTGGGTTAGGGTTTGAGGAGGGAAGAGAGAGAGAGAGGAAACTGCGGAAATCTCTCCCGTTAAACCTCTCTTTTTCCCGCAAGGCCCACACACCTAAGCCCAAGGGGTTTAAAATTGCGTTCACATCCGTAACTTTCCAGAAAATCTCCGAACGGTCTTTGAAAAGGGTCATTTCATAAAGGGATAGACAGAAGAATTATCCCATGTTTGTATAGTGTTGTTTGGCAATTAGAAGTAGGGATAAGCTGTAAAATGAAAGTTTTACCCTTGAAGCTGTATGTTAAAAGTTTGCTGGTAGTTAAAAGGAATTAGACTTCATTTTGTTTAGACAAATGTATTTTAATTAGGAGGCAATGGCAAATGTGCATAAAAACTAGTCATTTTGGTGCTCATCTTTCTATTTATTTTTTCCCCCATCCTTCCCAATGTGAATTATTTACTTTCATACCAAAACAAATTTATCCAACTAATCCGGTGTCATGGTTAATGTACATATAGCATCTACCACTAAGAAGACAAAAGATATGTAGAAGAGAATTCAAAAGGTAAATAGAAGTGCAATAAGTATTAACGATGATAATTTCCATTCAAATGATGAATAAGACTACTTCATACAAATTGGATGGTAGAACAACCCATGGAAGAGAAACTTTTACCTAAATCAATTACGTAAAA